>JARHVA010003086.1:1520000-2050000 GCA_037957365.1 Torreya grandis
CTCTCGATCATGTCAACCACAATTGAGAGACTTTATAGGAGGAAATTTGAGTCTACACCATCGGTCCTTCTTGGAAATACCAATGATGCTTCATGGCATGTGTACATGGAACATTCATTCAGAGATCGAGGCCTTATTCTATTCTTATATGAATAAATTCCTATTCCTATTGACCCAGGTCAATACAATGATTGGGGTAACTCTCTTGAATGTGTCTATGGTCACTTGTAGTTACATGTTTCATTGGATTCACACCACAATGTGGAATACTCAGAGTGTCCCTCCACTGTTTGGAGCACTCTTCAAAATCTTTTCAGGGATCATACTATGATTTATGTTACACCTCCTCCTATACTTTCTATTGTCTCTTCTAAGACTGTTGCACTCTCTCCTAATGATTTTATTTTTTGTGATGATATATCAATGGTGGATAATGTTTTTCCTTTTGTCGACCCCCCACTATAAGATGATATTTTTCTAGACCTTAATTATCTCATTACAGATTCTACATCCATTCCTGTACAAATTTTAGCTCTTCTAGAGCCTTCAAAGCCTTGCATTTTAGATGACTTTATTGATTCCAGTGAAAGTATATAGATTAAGAGTATCGATGACTCATATGTTCCTATGGACATTCATCTTGTAGATCTATGTGATTCATTTATAGACCAGTCTTCTGTTTTGACACTTGTTGAGCTTTGCTCTCCTCTTCCCATAGGCATTCTTTAAGTGAATGTTCCATGTCTATCTTCTTCTTCGACTTTTCTCTCCCCTTCATTGCATGCTTCTTATTTGTCATCTCTTACAGTTAGTCCTATGATACTTGATTAGACTTTGGCACATTCAAGAATTAGTAGGGAGACATTTGAGCATTTTAGAGAGATCTACATCATGATTCTTAATTACATTCCACTTGAGTGGGATTTCAATAGTTTAACAGCTTGCATTTTCTTTCTTTCAAAAATAAGAGACGTCATTTATTGCAAAGAGATCTATTATAACAATTTTCATGTAACATTATATACTTACCTTCTTTCTCTTCTTTATGGAGGCATATATCCTTCATATTTTATAGGATATTGGGATCATTGTTATGTACTTGGGTATCTCATCAAGCCTCGTTATTGGGACCCAATTGTGTAGTCCACATAAACTATGCTTAAAGGGGGTATTGGTGTAGAATTTTATCCTATCATTTTTCATTATGCTTGCTTAGGATCTTAGAATTCATTTAGGTCATTTGGGTTGATTAGTCCCACATTCACTAGATTGTGGGGTTTCACTCTCTCTCCCACCTATATATGTACCTCTTTCCATTTATATTCATCATCCAAAGTTTATGAGGACTGTTTATTCATTGTTCGATTTTGCACTTTCTCTCTCACCTACTCCATAGTGTTCACGTGTGCATTCAAACTTGTTGAGAGGTTTTGGAGAAATATGATAGGTGAGTGTGCTTAAGAACTCAAGGTATCTTGAATCCATCATTGCATACCCATGATAGTGAAGTAACTTAGAATTCGTAATCAAATCATTTTGGGATAAGTAAGTGCAAATAGATGGTGTAAAACTTATGCAAATTATGAACCAATCATTTTAGTTGGACTTTCTAGAGTGGAATGCAATCAAATATCAAGGAATGTATAACTAAAAATGCACAAATATATTTAACCTTCTATAGAAGTGAAACCAAACATGATCTATAAGAAGTTTTACAATAAAAAATTAGAAGATTAAAATATGAAAATTAGCATCATTAGCCAATATAGCTTTATGAAAGTTACATACATAGGTGGAAGATAGACATGACCCAAGATCCTCATGCATGTTGGACTATCTTCACTAATAAACTAATTATAACACCTAATAATTCTAAATAACATTTGTATGGAAAAACTATTAAATGGAATAAAATATTACACTTACACCCCCTTAAACGTAGTTTAGGTGGGTAGTAGAATTGGCTCTCGACAACAAGGACTGATGAGTTATCCAAGTACAATAAAATATCCCCCAAAAAAGAGATACAAGCTCCCCATAAAATTAAAGAGAGTGTGTCAATTATGTGGGGCTTTGCCTGAAGACTGAAGGAGGTCCATCTGCATCGAATAATGTTTCTTCCCTTTGCAAGAGGAACGATTTAAGAAGTGTACTGAAATATATCTATTCTATGATGGATATGAATGTACTAGTACAAAAAACTCTAAATATGGTCTAAAATAGAAGTGTACCAAATCCTTCTCCTCCGCCCAAACTTGATATTTTATAGGTTGGTACATTGTATTTTAATGCATATACAATCATCACATTTAAGTGCATATACAGTCAATACGTATATGGAATCAACACAAGCTCCGCCCCGCTTCCCTTGCCTCGCCACCCCGCCCGCCCCCCCCCCCCCCCCCCCCCCCCCCCCTTCTCACTAAAAAAACTATAGAGGTTCAACTTTATATAGCATGAGAATAGAGCCAATGCATATAACTCTAAAAAATTGCACTTTAAAAAAAACACCTTGAAACGAGCTTTAGCCTGAAAGTTATGGCAGTTTCAAATTCTTGATCACATAAGATTTCTTCACTTTGCATAAATTAGAGTTGATTTTTGTTTTTCGGAAACAACTTCACCTAGAAAAACTTAAGCCCCATTAGGCAAAATTTTAGAATCTTTTGGTTATTTGTGACAAGGGGAAGCTTAAATTTTTCATCCTTGTGGCCATTGTCAAAGTTAGCAGGGAGGAATTCAACTTGGTGGAAGTTAATGTTTTCAGTGTGTGTGCCTTATAATTTATAAAATTTTAAATCAAATAATGTCTAGAGTTATTATTATTTTACTTTGATTTGATTGTGTATTCCACTATGCAGCTTTCAATGTTATGTGGTTTAAGGCATCTGTAATTGAGATGCTTAACTATGATTTCATCATTTTGTAAAAATTGAAATAATATTAAGTAGATGCTCATAAAAATAATCAATAAGTAAGCTTCAATTTGAGTGTATACTATATTGAGATTAAAATACTTAAGCTTAATATTCATTTATAAGTTCTTGAATCAACCTTTTTGGGATGCTTAATATGAATCAACCTTTTCAGGATGCTCATGAAGATATTCTATGAATTTTGCTCATCATTTGAATCATTAGTCTCTTCTTGAGTGTTGGATTCTGAAATACTAGCCGTGATACTTACCTAAATATGGTGAAAATTAGGCAAGGAATTATCACTAAAAGTTTCAATTGTGATGTTATTGATAATATATGTTTTGTTCCATACGTGAGTGGTCGACATGACATTACAAGATGACTCATATTGACTTTGTTTGTCAGTCCTCATCAACCATCATCATTCATAGTCACTCTATCATTAGTCCTCATTGACCCTCATCATCATCCCTAATCACTCTATCATCAACTATCATTATCTCTCATACAATTGATTTAACATGTGAACTACGCACCATGTCTTCATTTAGTACCCTTTAGTGCATAATTCAATGTACTAACTCACTGGTCTAGATTTAGAACATGTTCCAACCTTAAAAATAAAGTAGCTCAATTGTTTGATCTTAAAGAATTAAAGTAATGTCTGAAAGGGATGAAATAATAAATATGCTTGGTAGTAATCCCCATGTTTCACAAGTTGTGAGTACTATGGAAAAAAAATAATAAACACTTCCCCATAATGTAAAATAAAATAGAGACAAATTTGAAAAAAATTAAAAAAAAAAAAAATCAAATGATCTACTAGATGGAGCTATTAACCCAAAAAAAAATGCATCAAAATTTTGAGTATGATTTTTTGCAGAGGTTATTATATAAAATGTTGGAAATGTTTGTGTCACATTTTGTGACAAGCTTTAATTTTTGGTGACCCCTATGCAGTCAATGCCTTAGTCAAATCATTATTTCTACTTGTTAATGTAAAAGCTACATAAAAAATTTGAATGATCTAAATTTACGTTAGAGGAAAAGTTGTTGACACAAATATTAACTTGCCTCACCAAAGAAAACCCCACCAAATTGATTGAAAAAAATTGTCAAATTTATTATGGTTGTCTTTCACATAATTTACGTGAGGAAAAATTGTTGGCATACATAATAATTAGGGATCGCAAAAAACAAATTGACACAAATTAGTGTTACAAATTTATGAAATTATATTAGTCCTTTCATCTTGAGCTCATCTTTTCAAGGATTGCTTTATTTAAGAATTCTAAAAAATGGCAAAGTTAGATAGATTTTAATTGGCATTTATTTAAAGATATTATCCTTTTCAACTTTAGACATCCATAAATTATATTATTTTGGACAATTATTTTATATATCAACATTTTTCAATCAATGAAAAAGTTTTTCTCTTTAGATCGAAGAGCAAGTAGAGAAAGTTGCTCTCTCTTTTTAGACTTGTAGAATCTTATCAACAATTTGGGGAGCACATTGTACATTATGAACAAGATTCCACGTTATATCCCATCGTAAGTTTATTCTCTTCAAACACTTCTTGTTCCCCCTTGTCGTTGATCTTATTGGAGTTTTTCGGATTATGGAATTTTTCAGCAACACAAGGGATAGCTACTACTATGTTGGCCCCTGTTTCTATCAACAAACATTAATGGAAAGATGAGAGGGTCGCAGCAGATCCCTCATTGGTTGAGCAGTTGGCCTAGGACTTTTTTCATGTATTTGATTTTGCTTGGAGATTATTTTTATCACAATTTTACTTATTTCTAATATTTCAGGGCTTTTTTTTTAATAAATTGCGAATACCAAAAAATAACTTTTTATCATAAATCATTTATTATATGTATTATCTAAAAAAAATTAATTAATAAATATACAAATAAGTTTTACAAATCTATTTCAATGATATGTTTATTACAGTGATAAATTATATTAAATATATAATAAGTTTTTAAATTTCTACACCATAAATTTTATTAAATGGATAGAGTTTTTCAACAACTATAAAAAACATCTTTCAATTATTAATTTGAATTTAAAAAAAGGTGAAATCAATATAATAAAAATATTTTTCATATTTTTAAATTATAATACTAAATTTATAATTTACATCATATTTTGAAAAAAATAAAAAAATAGAAAAAATAATATTTATTAATTTTCTTATTGAAATACATTGACCAAACTATTTTATGTGAAAATGATTCATTTACCAAATTAGAAAAAATAACTTACATTAACTCTTCATTTTTATATTCAATACTCATAAACGTTGAAATTACTCTCGCGTCACATTTATCTGCGTACATTCATTACTCTAGTCTATTTATACGTGCGACCCCACACACATCCTATTTTCTCATTTATAAGGAGTGAGTAAAGTACTTTATAAGAAAAAGGTAATGCCCAATATGAAGAGCTTTAACTTTGCTGTTTCCTATTTCATTTTCACTTTGCTATTTGCTATTTCTTTTTTTTAAGAGCGCACACATATATATAATTATCTGTTATAGGAATATTTTATGAATTATATTATTATTATTTGTTGCAAGATAACAATATTTTATTGTACAAAGTTAAATATTAATTTTTTTATGAATTATAGTATTATTAATTTTATAAAATAGTCAAGATATTAAAGATATATTATAGAATATTATTTGATTGTGGTAATTTAATTGTGCGTAAGGTCATATGAACTTTACAAAGACTCGTAAATGTAATAACAAGTGATATGGTCCGAGCTTGAACCATCGATGAAAACTATTCGTTAAGAAAATAGACATTTCGTAACAATATATAATATAAATTTGTAATAACAAAGATAATTCAAATACACAAAATACTAAACATCTATGAGACAAAACACCAAATTTGCATGGTAAAATATTAACAGAACCCAAAAAATATTTACGTAACAAGATATAAGGGTTTATTAATTCCAAATGTATGAATTACATGCAAATTCGTTATTAACCACTTAAACTCTCGACAAAAATAAATACACCAAATTGACAAAGCATCATTAGGAATACTCCTCCTAAAAATAGAGTGAAAAAATACTATTAAGATTTTCCTTTTTGAAAATAGAATTTAGTAAAATTTATCTTCCTATAAATAATGGGGGGGAAGAAACAGGCTGTTGCCCTTAAAACCCCTCTATTAAGAAATGGGCTACAAATCACATCACAAAAAAATCTAACATTTAATTTTGTTGTCATATATCTAACATTATCATAATGAATAAACAATTCATATTTGATGGCATCACTATGATCAAAACTACAAAACTTTCCTTAATAAACTCTACAAAATTTAAACTTAAAGAAAACATTCCTTAATTTCACCAAATCGATATAATTTTAAATAACCCTCAAAACTCTCGCACGTACTATTGCCACATCACATCTGTTATTTCATTTAGAAACAAACGTTTAACATAAAAAATTAATTACGTTTGTAATTTTCCAACAATGTGGAACACTTTTAAGACTAATGAGTGTGGGGTTGGAAAAACCCAAAAAAACCTATTCGTGTAGATCTTGAACAATCAACTGCATATTCAACACCACCACCCCCATATATATGTGGGGTATGATGAGTAGTGCCAATAAATTGTAATATTGTTTATACAAAATTTAACCTAATTTAGTATTAGGATTTTTGGTCATAGAGATCCGGTGGAAGTCGGGGAATTGGAATGGCATGAAGGTGCACTGCCCTTTGCATGTTAACATTATATACTTCTGACATATCCAACTTTTGTGGAGAGATACCTTCAGGAAGACTCCAATTGAAGCAGTGTATCAAACCTGCAAGGCCAAGATGGATCATGGACAAAGCTAAATTTATTCCCGGGCATCCTCTCCTGCCTGAACCAAATGGTATCACATCAAAATCTTGACCTTTTACATCAATTTGGTTTCCTAAAAATCTTTCTGGCTTGAATATGTTGGCTTCTTTCCAGGCAATTGGATCCCTCGCAATGGCCCAAGCATTTACAATAACTTGAGTTTTCACAGGTATTTGATATCCTTCTATTGTGGAACATTCCATAGACTGATGTGGAAGCAATAGAGGCCCTGATGGGTAAAGTCGCAGTGTTTCTTTTACCACAGATTGGAGATATTGAAGATGAGGCAGATCATATTCTTCTACCATACGATTCAATCCTATTACAGAGTCGAGCTCTTTTTGACACCTCTTCA
Organism: Torreya grandis; assembly: GCA_037957365.1. NCBI lineage: Eukaryota > Viridiplantae > Streptophyta > Pinopsida > Cupressales > Taxaceae > Torreya > Torreya grandis. The sequence goes on from JARHVA010003086.1 coordinate 1,527,166, forward strand.
TTGATGAGGAATTTCTAAGCAATTCTGACATTGCCCAATCCAAAGTTCCTCCTGAAGTATCTGTAGCTGCTGCCAATATGTCCTGAAAACAAAATTTCATCAGAAAATAGAAATCTGAAATGTAAATGTAACGGCAATGCTTAACATGGCACAAACTTTCTTTTAAAATATCTGGCAGGTATTATAAAGTCTGAGTCCTCCATTGCTTTTCTTTTTTGAATATCATTATCCAAAGCTGCAATTCCTCAGTATTTAGCAGTAGAATCTTTTTGAGGTATATTTTTTCTATTTCAAATTTGTATGGGAGCGCTTTAAGCAAAATTAAAGGGCAATGGAACTTAAAGAAAAAATTTGATGGCCATATAGTTTATTAAGGTTTTTTAACTATTTTTAATTATATAATTATTTTTTGGGGAGACTCTTAAATGTCAGGTGGAATTTTAAATAAATCTTTAAAAAATATAAAAAATTATAATAAAAATATATATATTATTTTTAAATTTTAATTTTTCAATGTAAATTATATAAAAATTTAAAAAATAATTTTAAATAAATAATTATCATTAAAAAAATATAATAAGTAAATTTGATCCTTAAATTTAATTTTTAATTAATGAAAAGTAAAAACAAAAGAAGAAAAGTTGTATTAATTTTTTTTTTTTTTTTTGAGATTTTTAAGCTAGGACAATAAGAAAAAATATTAGAATCTTTAAAAAATTTAATTTATAAGATTTGAAAAGTTAGAAAATGTTTTTTTTATTTTATGCTTAAGAATAAAAAGATAAGAGGTTAAGGTGTAGATTTTTTTGGGGTAGGTTTAAGCCACAATTTTTTTTTCAGACTCTAAGTCAAAGAAAAGGAGAAATTTTTGTATTACACAGAAAATAAGACGGAAAAAATTTTCAGTTCTGATATATTTTTTATCCACAATTTCACAGAAAAAATAAAAAGGGAATAAACATGCTATGATGACATTCTTGATATTGTCTCGTGTAATTTTGATTTCCATGGAGTCATCTTCACACAAAGAAAGCAGCATATCCACAAAGTCCTCACACTCCAAACTAGTGCTCCAATTCTTCCTCCTTTCAATGTGTTCATCCACAATTTTTTCCACAAACACATGAAAAATGTTAGTAAGCTCACCTTGTTTTCGCCTAATCCCATGCACATCAAGCCAACCCAACAGAGGAATGTAATCCCTGTAATTAAACCCAGCTGTGAGAGCGAGCACTTCGTCCAAAACTTCCTTGAATACTCTTCCTCCCAGCTCAGCCTCGTCGCATTTCTTCCCAAATGACATTCTGCAGATAATATTATTAGTTAGCAAACCCACCTCCCTGGATACATCTACAGCACAAGGATTCATCCCACTGTTAGCATAAGCTTTGTGTAGTACGGAGCGTATCATGGAAGACACTTCTTGGGCTCTGAGGGATGAGAAGGACTTCATTCTCTTAGGTGAAAGAAGCTCCTGAATGATGAATTTGCGCATGAATTTCCAGTATGGGCCATATGGGGATAGTGAAACTTTCTGAGGGCTTAGAAGGTGGTTATCGTCTCCCATTGGAGGACGGTTTGCAAATATGTGGTCCTGCGTTTTCAAGACTTGCTCAGCCAGGTGTGAAGATGAAATGACAACGGTTGGGAGAGAACCCAAATAGAGGGTCATTATTGGGCCATATCTGTGGGCAAGGTTGGAGAAGCATCTGTGAGGAAGACGGGATATAATATGAAGATTGCCTATGATGGGCAATGGTGTCGGGCCAGGTGGGAGATAGGATGTTTTTCTCGATTTTCGAAATACCAGGGCTGAAACGAATAGGGCTATAAGCAGGGAAATCCATGTAATACTCAGGGATTCCATTGGTTCTAATATAAATTGGCCAATGTGAGGGCGTTAGAGAGCTTACTGTTCGAGTCAATCGGAAATGGTGAGAAAGAACGCTGTATAGAAGGATCCATTTGCTGATAGAAAAATTATAAAAAATATAAAATCCATTTGCTGGTAGAGAGAAAATAAATAAATAAGAATAATAAAATAAACCCATCTACCCATTTGCTGATATAATTTTTTGACTTGTTCTTCCCCTTTACTATCCACGAGTCATATATGATGTGATATCTTGCCAAGAACATTAAATGATGTTTATCTCTTCCAGATTCGCCGACTCAGAATAGACCGTTGATTTCATTTATGCCAGTTGTTTGCCAAGATTTTGTTTTGTTTTTTTTGTTTTTGTAAATATTCTTCAAATTTTATGTTTGACCACGTCTTTTAACTTTTAAAAAAATCATTAAAAAAAGACGACATAGCCGGCCCACATCATTAATAAAATTATCTCGGCCGGCGTACATGGTTACCTTGATCCGATCTGGGTCTTGCAAGACTTAGGGTCACAATTATTGTGTCCATTTTTATTTTTTATTTATATTTATTTATTTATTTATTTTTATGGTTGTTTGAGTTACAATTAAAAATATATATATTATATGACATTTAAACAAATATTATGACATAGTTGTTTTTAATAAGATTTTATAGTTATAATTAGTAATTGTTTCAAAAGTGCAAGTTATATTGGAAGGAATCATTTAATTTTCATTTTTAATTATGGATTCGATGAATCATGAGACGATATGCATTCAAAGTTTTATCATATGTCACATCTTTCAATACAATCTATAATATGGACAAACAATAGATACAAGATAGGTTATGAGACCTCAATGTCTTGTCCCCACATCAATAGTATTACATTGTTGATGTGATCCACACATCAGACATGGAATTCTTGGCGTAATCAAATTAGCTCTCATGATTTCCTCATCCACCTTTGAGAATAAAAAATGACCATTCAAAGATGCCACTACCTTGCAAGCTATAGACCCCTTTGCAATGAGCTATAGTCATACTGTTGTAAATATTGTCATTGATGTCAAAGGTCTAGCATTATTGGTGATAAAGGCCCCATTGTATTCAATGGTGCTTTTAATATTCATTTCTTCGCTGATGTGTATTAATATTTATTTAATATTAATGAATATATTTTTGGTTGCATATAAGTCAAAAGAGGCCCCATGGAGAAGTCAAAGAGTCACGGGGTAAAAGATGAAAGAGGAATGGGACACATTTTATCATGAAGAGTCACCTTGAGGAATTCCAAGAGTCACCATGTGAAGACAAAAGAGGTATGGCACATTTTTTCATGAAAGGACACTTTGAGGAATATGAAGTCACTAAGATAAAGACAAAAGATGAAATGATGCTTTTGGTTATGAAGGGTTACCATATGACTTTTCAAATGTAAGGATATGAAGGGTCATACAAGTTTGGCATCATTTTCCATGAGGATTGAAGGGTCACAAAGGATGAATGCCAAAGGTCATTTGGAAAGCTATAAATAAAGGCTTGAGAAGTCATTTGTAATATGCAAGAGAGTGCATGGGTTGTATTTGTTTTCAAAATAAAAAAAGCAGGAGATATTGTAGAGTTCTATCATTTGTTGAGTAAGCAACATTGAGAAATAGTTGTGTTTTATACACAAGAGGGGTTGGTGCTCACAAATAGTTGTTGTGTTGGTGCTCGGTAAAGGGGTTGGTGCTCTTGCAAGTTGGTTCTTGCAAATTTTATATTTTGAGTTGATGCTCATTCATATACTTGTGGTTTTTATAACTTTCAATTTTCATGTAAAAATTTGCTCTCTCTATCTCTCTCTCTCTCTCTCTCTCTCTCTCCTATGGTGCAAAGTATTATTTCAATTTTATTACATATCCTGAATGTATGATTGAGTGGTTAAATTAAAAAAATTAGATTAAGTAAAAGATATATAATATACTTATTCATCACCCCTCTCAGTATATTTTGTGCATAACAATTGGTATCAAAGCAAGTTTCTTTTGAAAAAGTTTTATAGCTTGCAGGACGATTAGAAAAGCGTGATGACTGGATCACATGAATTTGTAAAAATAAGGCACCTTTGTTTGATGGGATGAATTATGTTTTTTAGATCATAAGGATGAATACTTATTTGATGGCCCTTAGATTTGACATATGGTAAGCAGTAGTGGAGGAATATGAAGAGCCACAAACACTTGTAACTACTCTGGTAGAAAAAAAGGTAAGTGAAAATAATGTTAAAGCTTTAAATGCTATTTTATGTGGTTTATGTGAATCAAAATTTGTTAAAGTTATGCAATGTAAATTTACTCATGAAACTTGGGTAAAACTTGAGAATATTGATAAAGGTGATGGAAAGGTTCAGCAAGCTAAGCTTCAAACTTTCAGAAGATAGTTTGAGAGTTTGAAGATGGAAGAAGAAAAAAATATAGCAAGTTATCTTTTGTGGGTTGATCAAATAGTCAATTAGATTTAAGGTCTTGGAGAAAATTTAGAAGAATCGACTGTGGTTCAAAAGGTTTTGAGATCTCTACCACTGAAATATGATGCAAAAGTTTTGGCAATTGAAGAGATGAAGAATTTAACCAAGATAAATATGGATGAGCTTCATGGCATTCTTATGGCATATGAGATGAGGACTGAACAAGATAAACCTTAAAAGAGAGAAGTAACTTTCAAGACATCAAAAAAAGAGAAAGCTAAAATTCAAGAATCAAGTGATAATTCTAGCGATGATGACGATGACAATGGAGCTCTATTCATTCACAAGCTAAAAAAGGGCACAAATAAATATCAAAAAAATTACCTTTTAAATATTTTAATTGTAGAAAGGTTTGACATTTTGTAGCTAAATGCCCAAATAAGGGTAGTGATGATAATGAAGAAAGAAAGTCTACATACAAGAAGAATTTCAAAAAAAAATTCAAGAAGGGATTCAAGAAGATGAATTTGTATTCTTGTAGAGGCATCTTCATATTTAGCTATGAATAAAATCTCTTCTTCTTCTGAGTCACTGACTCCACTATCTTCAGTTGAGCATAAAGAAAATGAATAGGATGAAGCTAAAGTGAATCTAGAAGGAGCTCATTTGTGCCTTAGAAGAGTTAAAAGCTCTTAAAAAGAAGAATTGAAGATTAAAGCTCCAAATCAAGAAAAATAAAAAGGAGTCAAAAGAAATAATTAAAGATCTATAAGCACACTTTGAAAAAGCTAAAGAGAATGAAAAAAATCTAACGGTACATTTGAGAATAGTAAGTCAAGAATGTGAAAGATATGTTATTGAAATTGCTTCTTTAAAGCAGATCTTAAGAAAAAAATAAAACAGTCAATGATAGAGCAACCAATGATTTAAAATTTGAGAATCACACTAATATGTTGAATAAGATATTAGAAAATCCAAGATCAATGTCAGATAAGACATGTATTGGATTTGAAAATGAGAAAGAGAAAGTCACCACTTTCACAGATTAAAAAAAGAAAAGAAAAGAGCTATGTTGAAGCTCTTACAAAAGAAGAAATAAAAAGGGAAGAAGTTAAGAATATAGAGGACATCTCAAACAAAGAAGGTTGGAGGGAACAAAACTACAAAAGGCAATCATGTTAGAGATACACAAATAGGTCCTATTTGTATGGTTACTATTTTTATTGTAATGGATATAGTTAGAATAAATTAGAATGTTAAAAAAGAGCTAACAGTTTCATAAATAAGGAGAAGAAAAGTCATGTAGAGTCAAACAGAAGCTACAACTCTTTTCCTCCTCTATCAAGCTTTAATGAAGAGGCCATAATATGTTACAAGTGAAACAACTTCAGAGACATAGCCTAGTACTATAGAAGTGTGTTCGAGTCAGTCAAAAAGGATTAAAGTTTTAAGGATCCAATAATCAAGAAGAAAGTTCATATGGGTTCATGGAAAAAAATAACTTAAAAAATTTATGTTGGTGCAGACTGCTTTGCATGCAAGAAATGAAGAAAAACAATGGTTCATTGATAGTAGATGTTCAAGGCACATGACATGAGACAAGAGCAAGTTCATAAACTTGAAGAAGATTAATGGTGGCATAGTAAAATTCAGAGACAATACTACTGTCATAATTGCTAGAAAAGGTACACTAAATTTGGATAATGGTAGAAATAAAACTAAAAATATTTTGTATGTAGAAGGTCTTAAGCATAATATTTTGAGTGTAAGTTAAATGTGTGATCAGGGGCACACACTAAAGTTTTATGCAGAAGGTTGTGAAATTAGCTTAGAGAACATGCAATAATTTGTATATGCTATCAGACATCAAAGGTCAAAGATGTTATTTGAGCCAGATTAAATAAAGTTGGCTATGACACAAGAGAATGGGGTAAATAAATTTTTATAATCTTATCAACATCAACAAGAAGTAAGCAGTCAAAAATATTTCAAAGATTACAAAGCCATCTAACACGCTTTGTGAACCTTATTAGCATGGAAAGCAGACTAGAAGGCGGTTCAAAATAAAAGAGTAATTAACTACTTAAATGCTAGAGCTTGTTCACACTGATCTATTTAAACCTATGAAAACTCAAAGTACTCAAGGTGAGAAATAATTTATGTTGCTTATTGATGATTTTTTACGTATGACTTGAGTAATGTTTTTAAATAAAAAAATAGAAGCTTTCAGACATTTCAAAGCATTCAAAGCATTAGTTGAGAATGAAACTAGTTTGAAGATTAAGTGTCTAAGATTAGATCGAGGAAGATAATTTATGTTAGATCAATTTATTGAGTTTTGTGAAGACCATGGAGTAAAGAGATATTATTCAATAGCTAGAACTCCATAAAAAAATGGAGTAATTGAATGAAAAAATAGAATAGTTCAGTAGATGGCAATGACAATGCTAAATAAATCGAAAATAATAAATAAATATTGGAGAGAGGTAGTTGCTAAAATAGTGAATATTCAAAATAGAGAATTATTGAGAGTCGATAGTGACAAGACTCCTTATGAGCTATGAAAAGACAAACTAGCAACAGTTGATTATTTCAAAGTTTCTAGCAACAAATGCTTCATAAAGAGAACATATGAAAAAATTGGTAAGTTTGAATCTAGAGTAGATGAAAGTATATTTATTAGTTATTTTTTCAAAAGTAAAGCTTATAAAAATTATAACAAAAGAACCAAAAAAAATTGTTGAAAGTGCTAGTGCCAGGATAGAAGAAGATGGAACATAAAGAATTAGTTGATTAATAGACATTCTTGAAATCATTAAAGAGGAAGGTTTTGAAGAATCAGACGAAGATGAGAAGAAGGAGAAAAAAGGAACCAAAAATCCATCCAAATATGTTCAGAAAAATAATAATAAGAGTGACATCATCAAGGACATAAATGAAAGAATTCGCATCAAAAGAATGATGGTTAGTGAATCTGAGCAAGTTAATTTTTCTTTGTTAATCAAAATTCAGCCTAAAACTTTTTCATAAGCTAGACATGATAAGCATTGGGTTAAGACTATGGATAAAAAATTAAATCAGATAAAAAAGAATGATACTTGAGAATTAGTGTCTAGACCAAAAGATCACAATGTGATAAGAACAAAATGAGTTTATAGAAATAAGTTGAATGAAAATAGAAAAGTGACCAAAAATAAAGTAAGATTAGTATGTAAAGGAAATGATTAGATTGAGGGAATAGATTTTAAAGAAAATTTTGCACCAGTGGCAAGTTTAGAGGCTATTAGAATGTTTCTTGCATATGTAGTGTTTAAAAAGTATTTTAGATGGATGTCAAATCTACCTTCCTAAATTAGAATCTAGAAGAAGAGGTCTACATTGAGTAGCTTAAGGGATTTATTCTCTCAAATATTAGTAGCCATGTATATAGATTGAAGAAAGTATTATATTGATTGAAACAAGCTCCCAGAGCTTGGTATGCAAGACTTGATAAGTACCTGTAAGATCAAAGTTTCAAGAGATGATTTGTTGATAGTAATCTCTACATCAAAACATAAGGTGAATATCAATTGATTGTTGTGGTATATGTTGATGATATCATTTTTGGAAGAAATATTGAAAAGATGACAAAATAATTTTTTGATAATATGCAAAAAGAATTTGAGATGTCTATGCTTGAAAAATTGTAATTCTTCTTAGGATTACAAATATTTTAGTCAGATAAAAGAATATTTACATCTAAAAATAAATATGCCAAGAAAATGTTGAAGAAATTTATTTTTGAGGATTTTGCACCAGTTGACACACCAATGTGTATAAGAAATAAGGTGAACAAGGATGAAGATTCACCTATTACAGATCAATCTTTGTATAGATCTATGATTGGTAGTTTTTTATATTTGACAGCATCAAGGCCAAACATCATTTATGTAGTAGATATGGTTGCAAGCTATCAATCATTTTCAAAAGATAGTCATGTTCAATTGGTGAAGAAAATATTCAGATATTTCAAGGGGACATTAGATTATAGATTATGGTATCCCACAGGTAGAGATTTCACTTTAGTTGTTTATATAGATTCAGATTGGGTAGGGTGCTTGGACGACAGAAAGAGTACAAGTGGAGGAGCTTTCTTCCTTGATAATAGATTACGATCATGGCTAAGCAAGATGTAGAATTTAGTATCACTTTCTACAGCTAAAGCAAAATATATTGCAACAGTATTGTGTTGTACTCAAGTGCTTTAGATGAAGCAAACTTTGGAAGATATCAAGATAAGTATGATGAACCTATTTCTATTTTTGTGATAACACAAGTGCTATAACTATTTTAAAGAATTCAGTGATGCATTCAAAAAAAAAATTCCCATTAGATATCACTTCTTAAGAGAAAAAATTACATATCAATAGGTTAATATGGAGTAGATCAGTACTACAGAGTAGATTACAGATATTTTTACAAAGACACTACCAAAAGACACATTTGAGTATCTATGAGAGAAATTGGGAGTAATTTATTTTATTTCCTTTCCTTGAGGTTTAGCATCAGTTGAGGGGGAGCTAAGTGTTAGCTCTATGTAGGCCCTTTGCCTTTTATGTCAAAGGGGGAGAATAATAGGTACAAGTGAAAAAATAGGTATAAAAAATAAATACAGGTTACTAAAGTAAGGAGGAGTTACTATATATTTTTTAGATGATAGCATGTGGCAATTTCAGTTTGAGGTTGCCATCAATGACAAAGAGAAAAATTATTGGAAATATTGTCATTGATGTCAAAGGTCTAGCATTATTGGTGATAAAGGCCCCATTGCATTTAATGGTATTTTTAATAATTATTTCTTGGCTAATGTGTGTTAATATTTATTTACTTTTAATGAATATATTTTTGATTGCATATAAGTCAAAAGAGGACCCATGGAGAAGTCAAAGAGTTATGGGGTAGAAGAAGAAAGAGGAATGAGACGTATTTTCTCATGAAGAGTCACCTTGAGAAATTCCAAGATTCACCATGTGAACACAAAAGAGGTACGTCACATTTTTTCATGAAGGGACACTTTGAGTAATACGAAAAGTCACCAAGATAAAGATAAAAGATGAAATAATGCTTTTGCTTATGAAGGGTCACCATATGACTTTTTAAATGTAAGGATATGAAGGGTCATGCAAGTTTGGTTCCATTTTCCATCAGGATTGAAGGGTCACAAAGGGTGAATGCCAAAGGTCATTTGGAAATCTATAAATAAAGTCTTGAGAAGCCATTTTTAATATGCAAGAGAGTTCATGGTTTGTATTTATTTTTGAAGAGAGAAAAATAAGAGATATTGTAGAGTTCTATCATTTGTTGAGTAAGCAAAATTGAGAGATAGTTGTGTTTTATACACAAGAGGGGTTGGCGCTCCTATGGGTTGGTGCTTAGTAAAGGGGTTGGTGCTCCTGCAAGTTGATGCTTGAAAACTTTGTATTTTGAGCTGGTGCTCATTCATATACTTAAGATTGTTCTCTGTGGTTTTTCCCACTTTGGATTTTCAGGTAAAAATTTGCTCTCTCTCTCTCTCTCTTGTGTGGTGAAAATTATTATTTCAATTTTATTACATATCTTGAATGTATGATTGAGTGGTTAAATAAAATAAATCAGATTAAGTAAAAGATATATAATATACTGATCCACCCCCCTCTCAGTATATTTTTTGCTTAACACATACAAATCTAAAAGTTGCACTAAATTTGGGTCTGGTGTTTGATATGGACCCCTTGGTGTATGTATCATCAGAAATACCTTGTCATTACCCCTAACCATCAATGCTCATCTCATCTTGTAATCTTTCACTATTTCCATGTTTTGTATGGCCTTGCCCTTTCTTCCATGGGTTACAGTATAGTGTTTTTATACGTTCTTAAATACCATGTAATTATTCTAGAAGTTAATATATTGGTATCATGGATGAATGGAAGCTACAAGATAGACTTTGGGATCTCAATGTTGTGTTCAAGGATTAGTAACATTGCATCGTTGATTCAAGATGCACATGAGACATGGAGCCCTGCCATAATCAAATCAACTCTTGTGATGTCCTCGTCCACCCTTGATAATAAAAAATGACCAATATGTTTTGTATGGCCTTGAAATTTCTTCTAGGGGTTTGATTATGGTGTTTTTTATATTTTCTTAGTGCTAATGTAATTACTCAAAGTGTTAATATATTGGCATCATGAACGAATGGAAGCTATAAGATCGACTCTAGGAATTTAATGTCTTGTCTAAACATCAGTGGCACTACATCATTAATTCAAGATGAAAATGAGATGTGGAGCCCTACCACAACCAAATCAACTCTCATGATGTCCTCATCCATACTTAAAAATAGAAAACATCCATTCAAATATGTCGCCACCTTGCTTTGAAATAACTGACATGTATAATTCTTCATCATTGTTACATTGACATATCAATTTAAAAAAAATCGTCATCACATATGTAGGTATAAATTATATGAGATAAATATTAAATCCATATGTCATAACTGAGAAGAATACTTGTCTTCCAAATGGTAATGTGTTCATCGATGCTAATATTATATTGTATTAGTACATTATATATCATATTATATAGTTATATGCCCTCCCTAGTCTATAATATCACTTGAAATACCTTGTAATTATCCCTCATGATAACTATGCAATTCACCTTAAAATATTTCACTATTTACAAATTTTATATAATAAATGCAACCTCAAGGTAATGAAGAAGGCAAAGTTCAACGGAATGAATGTTTTGTTTAGTCCCAGTTAAATTGCTGACATGTATGGTCTCAGAAGAAAACTCCCCATTCTCCTACCTTTTGTATGGAGATTGCACATGTTCATGTTCATGCTCTCTCTCTTTCTCACTTTTGTGCTTGTGCTCATGGCAATCACGAGGATGCCCAAACTTGAAACATCTATTTCATTTTTTATGAAAAATTCCACCCTTTTCTGTCAAATCAGGTCTCTGTATTGGCATAGTCATCTCAAACTCGTCCTCTTGACCTTGCAAAAGAAGATGAGGCCCTTGTTATTGTTTGTCAACTTCCTCTTCTATAGTGAATGCATTTCTATAATCTCCCAAGATAGAAAGACAGACGAGAATGAAAGAAGATTTGAGGTTAGTTTGGATGTCCAATTGTTTGGGACCTAGTGAAGAACACATTGCCTCCACAGGGGAATAAGAAGTGGGGTGGAGGTCAAATTGACATTATAAGTAGTGGGAATTCATAGAAAAGGCTACTGTGTGTCCACAGGATAGCGATGAAAACTTCCACTCGTTAGTGTTGTTACATGTAACATTAACACTTTTCTTTTAGAGAGTTGCTTTTTAGAATAGAACATTTATTTTATATTCAATATTAATTCACCTCTAAATTCATTTTTTTGTTATAGAAATTAAACGGATAAGAGAATAACATGCCTATATCACTGGTAAGATTCCCTTCAATGCTTAAATTTAGCCCACACTGGGAGGGAAGATTGACCATCTTCACCCTACACTTCTTATTCTCAGCACATCGCATTAATTTGAAATCAGGGCACCTCCAAAATATTTCTTTCAACTTGGCTTTAAATAGACTATTAAGGCTATTTGACTTATCCATATAATTGGTATTTTTGTGTAAGCAAATAATAAAATTAGGGATTGCACACTAGCCATGTCAAATGATCTCAAGATTGAATGTCTACTCAAGCCCTATGGTGAGGAACGTGGACAAGAAGAGCCTCTTGAATATCATATCTTTTCAATAGCGTGGAGAGCCCCTTATTTCCTCTTTATTGATGGTGGTTTCTTGATAACATCTAGCACCTTGGAACCTAGAAAAATGCACTTTCAAAGCTCTAGAGTGTCACATATAATTCACAAGCTTGCTAGGTGAGATTGGGCTTTAATACTCAGCTAATGTGTTTGGTTCCACATGAGCAACATTTTTTATATTTTCTATAGGGGCAGCCTTGGAAGGTGCTCGCATGACCAAAAAGGAGGATGATAGCTGCTCTCTCAAGATCGAGTGAATTATTTTATTTCGCTTGACATTTGCATTGATAACCATTATTGAAATGTTTTGATAATAGGATGACTTTTAAGCATTTAAATTTTATTGGAGGGATATGCGGTGAGAAATATTATACCACCTAACACTGTTGTATGAGAGATCTCTAATAATTACTAGATTTATTTATGGAATTACAAATAACCTTTTTAAAAATACCCAATTCCACAACAATCAGACTAACATGTCAAAAAACTTGCTAAATCAAGAGATGGCCTCTATTAAAAGTGCCCTCTATTTAGCTAATAGTTTCGTGCAAGCTAGCTAATTAAGGGCACCTATTAATTAGGGTCTATAGAATTGATCTTGCCAAAATTCCATCCCTCTCAAAAAAATTAAATTACAACCTTTATGTTTCTTTCTCTCTCTTCTTCTTTTACTTATTATTTATTTATTTATTAATATCAATATTTTATTTTATTTTAGTAATAATATGTCATTTTGTTTAGTGGGAAATTCTTGAGAATAATAATGGCAAGATGTTCAATTTTCCATAAAAAAGTATTTGATTAAAACTTACACTTGGAAAGAGCATTGGAATAAAAGTCACATTCACAATAAAAAGTGTCTGCTATTGAGATAGTGAAGCCCTATACTTTGCTCCCATATTGTGTCAATTTTTACATTTCCTATCATCACAATCAGCAATTTTGCAGACTGGCTATTTGCCATTGGCTCCACATGACAACCATCTCCATCACTGCATCCATGGCTTGTGGCTCCACCACTCTACTCCCATCTAGTCTTACCCAATAATGACCACAATTTTTGAAACCTTTTTACAATCCTATCGGTAGTTTTCTCCATACATGTCATGGTATTTTGTTTTGTTAAGAGGTATTATGTTTTTAGTTAAGATCTTTTTGTTCGTTATTTATTAGGTTTAGGTTTATGTTTTTTATGAAATTTGGTTTTGTTTTTTTAATAATTTTGTTTAGTGCTAGATTCATCTCACAAGAGATAAAGAAAAAGAATATGCCATTTTCACCATTGAAATGTTGACACCATGAGTTTATGGTTTTGTAGATTATTGAATTTAACATCTTCCACTCATTTTGTTTATTGTTTATTAGTTTTAGGTTTATGTTTTTTACGAAATTTGGTTTTGTTTTTTGGTAACTTTATTTCATGAATATTTTATATTAGATTAGATTTTACATACTTGTTTAGTATTTATATAAATATATTAAAATATATAATATATTAAAATATATACTACATTAAAATACATTATATAATATAATATATTAAAATATATAATATATTAATTAGCTAGAGGTGACGAAGCCGCAGATTCATCTCATAAGAGACAAGAAAAATATTATACCATTTAGTAACGTGTTTATTACTAACATACACCTTAACAATTTCCACATCATGATTGTTTATTGTTGATGTGGCACAAGACCTTATCACAATGAGAGATAAATCTACTATACCCAAAAACTCATATACTTCACCATGGCTAGACTTCAAGGATGCTCTGCCCATTTTTTGTTTCTTGAATTTTGAACATACATCAAATTCCAACCACTTTAGATGCAAATATGTAAGAATTAAAATGATCCTTGGTAACCTGATGTAGTTGGATTGAAATCCATAAATGGTACATGTTTTGTGAGTAGGAAATAGATCGCGTCTATAAGCATAGACATATGTGCAAATATGGAAAACTTTTCTTCGAAGATGAAGGTAGCAAGGTATGTTCCATAAAATGCTTCCACCAATTACGAATAGCTCCAAATGTATATAATCATTATTTATAACATAGAAGTATCCATGCTGACACTTACAATTGTAATTGCTATTGTTACATAAATACAATAACCAAGCTATATATATATGTGTGTGTGTGTGTGTATAACAAATGTAACTAGGCATTTGTTGCACAAGGCCTTTATTAAAATTGTTGAAGGCAATGGTGACATGCATAATCTTGACTTGCATATATATAGATATCTAGAAAATCTAGAAATGCCCATCTAGATTCTATATGGCATCATGAACAGATAGAGTGAAGACATAGATAGAAGGGACACCCCACAATATATATTTTAATTGGAAATATTTATATTAAATTTGTTTATAGGGAACCCCCGCCCCATACATATATATAGATATAGATATAGCCTTATATATATGATCCATGGGCTCTAAACATACACAAAGCACAAGGAATGACACTCAATAAAGCAATAATTGACATTAAAGATATTGATCGCCAAGGTTTAACACTTACTACTGTATCAAGATTATGTTTAATCAATGGCATGTATATCTCTCCTACATTTATCTTTGAACACTTTGCAAGAATGAAATAAATTAAATATGTAAATCTTTGAAAATCAAAGGAAAAAAGATTGACAGAATTACATCTTTCACACCATTCATAAGAATTCTAGCTTTGTAATTATTATTACATACAATACATCTTATATGAATAACTTTATCTTTATATATAATAAAAAAATTAAAGTTATTTATCATTTAGTAATATGAACAACTTTTATATCTAACCTTCGACTTCTCTTGCACCATGGGGGCGATTGCTAGCCCTGTAGCTTCAATATTACACGAGTTCATTTTATACCATCCATTTTGTTTTAAAATAAAGTCTTGTCCTCTTGATATTTCTCCCCCTCTCTTTTTATTTGAGTCATAACGTTAGATTCGTAATTATAAAAAAAATTGCGGACACATTTCTAAGGCGTAAAGGAAGAAAAAGCTAAATAACAATCCAAATTTTCTTCTTGTAATTAGTGCATGATTAGTTTTACCCTGCATAAAATATTTAAATATAGAGAAAAGCAATCTTGCTAGTGAAAAAAAATCTTCCACAATATGAAAGTTCATTCATTCAAACTCAACCAAATTTCTTTCTCCCACAATGAACATATTTTCTAAAAATAAAAGATCCTAAAAGTACTTGCCTTTTCGATGGCAATTCATGTGCGATCCAAGACTTCTACTTTTTTCAAAATTTTGTCAAAAAATTATGCAACTATGGGTGTTTATTGTCTATAATACCTTGCATATCGAAATGGCCTAAGTTTAATTGATATTTGGCCCTGTACATGTGAGATGATGAACCATAGATTAATTGCAACATACATCTATAAGATAGTATGTAAAATGGTGAGGGGCACCAATGAAACTGAACCAGTTCTGAGACCTTTGCAACAAGCTAGGTGACACTAGGGTACACAGGGAGAAGGGACATATCATGTTAGTCAGACAACAACTGTCAAATATTCTATCTTTATTCATCTTTTGAATATAGGAGGCAACTCTATTATATGTAATCTATGATTCGTGCCTTTGGGCGATCAGATATTTAAACCCATTGTTCCTGCCTTGATTGAAATGAAGTGTGCCATAACATGTTTTTTGCCTGACCAATCTTAACTCCCCAAATAATATATTATATTTATTCCATTAAAAAACTTGTAAATTGTTTTGGCAGAAGCTTTGACATATTTTTCAGCACTCAAACCAGTGTAATTGGATTGGTTAGGAAAGCAAACATTAATCATAGGTTAAAGGTAAATGGAAGATAATAGTCCTTCCCTTTGGGACTAATAAAAATTAAAATATTCACAATCTATGTTGCTGATACAAACTCATTCTTAAAAACTCTCTCTCAATAGGGTTATCTAAAAGAAATGTTGTGTTTGCCCCTCACAATTTCTTACTGGTTCATATATGATAATAAATGAAATTTTGGTATTAGATTGTATAAGAAATAATATGATAAAATTTACATAGTTTATTCTAAAAATTATATATATATATATATATATATATATATATATATATATATATGTACACATGAGATTTCTTATAAACATGAAGTTTATCTTTAATTAGAAGTCCTATATTCTCTCTCATAATTTCATCTGAAATATTGAGACATGCACTCACATATAATATATTTTGTATCACCTAATAAACTAATAACTTACTTATAATTATAATTAACTAGTAACTTACAATTATAATGTGAATATTAAATTTGTAATATTTTCTTCTTCCACGTCAATTCAAGTGTATTATGGTCCTTCTACATTTATTTGAAAAATCCATCACAACAACAAATCAAAGTATGAAATGTACAAAGTATATATTATATATATGTACAAAGTATATATATATATATATATATATATATATATATATATATATATATATATATATATATATATATATATATATATGTATATATACATATGTATATATGTATATATACATATGTATATATATGTATGTATATATATGTATGTATATATATATGTATATATATGTATACATACATATGTATGTATACATACATATATATATATATATATATATATATATATATATTTATGTATACATATACATATACATATATACATATATATACATATATATATATATATATATATATATATATATATATATATATATACATATATATATATACATATATACATATATCTAGATCCATATACATATACATATATATACATATATATACATATACATATACATATATATACATATACATATATACATATATATACATATATGTATATATACATATACATATGTATATATACATATACATATGTATATATACATATACATATGTATATATACATATACATATGTATATATACATATACATATGTATATATACATATACATATGTATATATACATATATATATATATATAATACAAAATATATCTTAAGAAAAACAAATGCATCTATGAGTGGATCTAGAAATATATATATATATAGATCCACTCATAGATGCATTTGTTTTTCTTAAGATATATTTTGTATTTCATGTTGATGATTTAAGGATTTGTATAGTAAACACATATTTGCATTTTTTTTTTACAATTTATTTACATACAAGAATTGGTGAATATATTATAGGAGTGGGGTGTGGCATGTGGCATGTGGGTGGTGTGTTTATAGTAAAGAGCCACCAAATATTTAGCTTTTTTTTTTTTTTCTGCTTTTTATTTTATATTACAATGTCCGTGTACTAGATTTTTATGAAATATTTTGAAGTTTTTTGTAATAAGTTTTAATCATATATGGTTTAGTTAAGTGTGTGTATGTATATGTATATATGTATATGTGTGTGTATACATGTATCTGTATATGTGTGTGTGTGTGTGTAACTGGTTATTGTTGTCTTCATAAGTAAATAATTTATTCCCGCTAGTAATAAAATTAATTAAAAATCAAAAGGAGCATTGATAAGGAAAAAATATTTTTTGTAAGTATGATTATAATGAATGTGTTAAAGAGAGCTTTCCAACATTTTGATAGTTGAATTAAATTGAATGCTAATATTGTCTAACCAGTCAAGAATTATATGGGATCATTAACTAATTTACTTTGCATAAAAAAAAGACTTCAACAAAATCAGTCATGTGGGAAATACAATGATTGAGGTAAGTGGGGAGTCATTTTATGGCGAACACATGGTGGGGTTGCTATTACAAGTGGGGCACGTGTATTTTTAATTATTTTTATTTAAAAATAACATATTGTAAGGATTGTTTTATGGTATTGGTAATTTATTTTGTACTTTTGTTTGTTAAAGATGAAGGGTGAGGCTCAAGTTGTAGTTGGTTAATTCTCCCCCATAAACTAAACCATTGCATTCTATATTCTATTCTAGTTCCAACGAGTAGTTGGCAGCGTACGTCTGCTTGAGTCGTAGTGCATTATTTAAAAATTTAATCCATTTTTTTATGAAATAGGCTATTAATAATGAAAAAATATATTTTAATATAACTTTTAATTGATAACTCAAAATTGAGTGCCACATTTTACACATTTTTAAAAAGGGCATCTTTTTTCATCCTCTTTCCATTTGTCTATTTTATTTTTGAAAATATATTAAAATATAAAGTGTCACATTTTGGAGTGTTTTTTCATATTGGTTGTGTTGCTTTGTCCTTATGGTTTGTTTTCATATGGTGACATTTTTGTGGTTATGCATTTTCTATGTTATGCAAATTATTGAGAGAATATTCCTTATTTTGCATGTACCTTATCTCTTTCATTTGTCAAAGATCGGAGGGTGAGGTCTAGTCTAGAAAAAGACCAAACCCCCTCATAAGAAACACAAACATCCTTATTTATTCTTTTGGATTGCATTTTCAGCATTTGTTTCACTCATGGATGCATTTTAGGTTGAGTCCAACATCATTTTCTTGAGTGTGCATTGTCACTACTAGGGGGTTACTTGTGCTATGGGCCCCACTACTTTCTGCATTGTTATCTTTATGTACTTATTGCTCTCATCTATGTGGAATCAGTTTTTGAGTAATCCAAAGTCCATCTCTAGAGCATGAACCATTATTTACCCACTCTAGCACTAATTGCTTATTTGGATACATTCTTGGTTATGCCCAATGTCTTCATATTTGAGCGTGTATTAGATGGTCTTTGCAGTTTGTATCATGTAGTTTTGCACTTTGCTAGTGTCTTCTCTCGATCATGTCAACCACATTTGAGAGATTTTACAGGAGGAAAGTTGAGTCTACACCATTGGTCCTTCTTGGAAAGACCAATGATGCTTCATGGTATGTGTACATGGAACATTCATTCATAGATCGAGGCCTTATTCTATTATTATATGAATAAATTCCTAATCCTATTGACCCAGGTCAATACAATGATTGGGGTTACGCTCTTGACTGTGTCTATGGTCACTTTTAGTTACATGTTTCATGAGATTCACACCACAATGTGAAATACACAGTGTCCCTCCACTGTTTGGAGCACTCTTCAAAATATTTTCAGGGATCCTACTATGATTTATGTCACACCTCCTCCTATACTTTCTATTGTCTTTTCTAAGACTGTTGTACTCTCTCCTAATGATTTTATTTTTTGTGATGATATATCAATGGTGGATAATGTTCTTCCTTTTATCGATCCCCCACTATAAGATGATATTATTCTAGCCCTTAATTATCTCATTATAGATTCTACATCCATTCCTGTACAGATTTTTGCTCTTCTAGAGCCTTCAAAGCCTTGCATTTTAGATAACTTTATTAATTCTAGTGAGAATATATAGATTAAGCGTATCGATGACTCATATGTTCCTATGGACATTCATCTTGTAGATCTATGTGATTCATTTATAGACCAATTTTCTATTTTGACACTTGTTGAGCTTTGCTCTCCTCTTTCCATAGACATTCTTTAAGTGAATATTCCATGTCTATCTTCTTCTTCAATTTTTCTCTCCCCTTCATTGCATGCTTCTTCTTTGTCATCTCTTACAATTAGTCCTATGATACTTGATCAGACTTTGGCACATTCAAGAATTAGTAGGGAGACATTTGAGCATTTTACAGAGATCTACATCATGATTCTTAATTACATTCCACTTGAGTGGGAATTCAACAATTTAACAGCATGTATTTTATTTCTTTCAAAAATAAGAGACATCATTTATTACAAAGAGATCTATTATAGCATTTTTCATGTAACATAATATGCTTACCTTCTCTCTCTTCTTTATGGAGGCATATATCCTTTATGTTTTATAAGATATTGGGATCATTGCTATGTACTTGGGTATCTCATCCTGCCTCCTTATTGGGACACAATTGTGTAGTCCACATAAACTATGCTTAAAGGGGATATTGGTGTAGACTTTTATCCTATGGTTTTTCTCTACACGGTTCATTATACTTGCTTAGGAGCTTAGAATTTTTTTAGGTCATTTAGGTTGATTAGTCCCACATTCACTAGATTGTGGGGTTTCACTCTCTCTCCCACCTATATATATACCTCTTTCCATTTATATTCATCATCCAAAGTTTATGAGGACTATTTATTCATTGTTGCATTTTGTACTTTCTCTCTCACCTACTCCATAGTGTTCACGTGTGCATTCAAACTTGTTGAGAGGTTTTGGAGAAATATGATAGGTGAGTGTGCTTAAGAACTCAAGGTATCTTGAATCCATCATTGCATACCCATGATAATGAAGAAATTTAGAATTCCTAATCAAATCATTTTGGGATAATTTGGTGTGCAAATAGATGGTGTAAACCTTATGAAAATTAAGAACCAATCATTTTTGTTGGACTTTTCAGAGTGGAATGCAATCGAATATCAAGGAATGTATAACTAAAAATGCACAAATATATTTAACCTTCTATAGAAGTGAAACCAAACATGATCCATAAGAAGTTTTACAATAAAAAATTAGAAGATTAAAATATTAAAATTAGCATCATTAGCCAATATAGCTTTATGAAAGTTACATATATAGGTGGAAGATAGACATGACCCAAGATCCTCATGCATGTGGGATTATCTTCACTAATAAACTAATTATAACACCTAATAAAGCTAAACAACATTTGTAGGAAAAAAATATTAAATGGAATAAAATATTACACTTACACCCCTCTTAAACCTAGTTTAGGTGGGTAGTAGAATTGGCTCTTGACAACAAGGAGTAATGAGTTATCCAAGTACAATAAAATATCCCCAGAAAAAGAGATACAAGCTCCCCATAAAAGTAGAGAGAGTGCGTCAATTATGTGAGCCTTTGCCTGAAGACTAAAGGAGGTCCATCTACATCGAATAATGTTTCTTCCCTTTGCAAGAGGAAGGATTTAAGAAGTGTACTGCAATATATCTATTCTATGATGGATATGAAGGTACTAGTACAAAAAAAACTCTAAATATGGTCTAAAATAGAAGTGTACCAAATCCTCCTCCTCCGCCCAAAGCTGATATTTCATAGGTTGGTACATTATATTTTAATGCATACACAACCATCACATTTAAGTGCGTATATAGTCAATACGTATATAGAATCAACACAAGCTCTGTCACCTCCTTGCCCCAACCCCCCTCGCCCTCCCCCCCCTAAAAAAACTATAGAGGTTCAACTTTATATAGCATGAGAATAAAACCAATGCATATAGCTCTAAAAAAATTACACTTTAAAAAAAACACCTTGAAAGGAGCTTTAGCCTGAAAGTGGCAGTTTTAAATTCTTGCTCACATAAGATTTATCCACTTTGCATAAATTTAAGTTGATTTTTTTTTTTGGAAACAACTTCACCTAGAAAAACTTAAGCCCCATAAGGCAGAATTTAAGAATCTTTTGGTTATTTGTGACAAGAGGCTTAACTCCCATATGACTAGGGTGAAGACATTGGGACAAAAAACCCAATGAATAGTGCTCCAACCTCTGAGCTTAAATTTTTCATCCTTGTGGCTATTGTCAAAGTTAGCAGGGAAGAATTCAACTTGGTGGAAGTTAATGTTTTCAATGTGTGTGCCTTATAATTTATAAAAATTTAAATCAAATAATGTCTAGAGTTATTATTATTTTAATTTGATTTGATTGTGTATTCCACTATGCAACTCTCAATGTTGTGTGGTTTAAGGCATCTGTAATTGAGATGTATAACCATGATTTCATCATTTTGTAAAAATTGTAATAATATTTAGTAGATGATCATAAAAATAATCAATAAGTAAACTGCAATTTGAGTGTATACTATATTGAGATTAAAAAACTTAAGCTTAATATTCATTTATAAGTTCTTGAGTCAACCTTTTTGGGATGCTTAATATGAATCAACCTTTTCAGGATGCTCATGAAGATATTATATGAATTTTGCTCATCATTTGAATCATTAGTCTCTTCTTGAGTGTTGGATTCTGAAATACTAGCCATGATACTGACCTTAATAGGGTGAAAATTAGGCAAGGGATGATCACTAAAAGTTTCAATTGTGATGTTATTGATAATATATGTTTTGTTCCATACATGAGTGGTCGACATGACATTACAATATGACTCATATTGACTTTGTTTGTCAGCCCTCATCAACCATCATCATTCGTAGTCATTCTGTCATCAGTCCTCATTGACCCTCATCATCATCCCTAATCACTCGATCATCAGCTATTATTATCTCTCATACAATTGATTTAACATGTGAACTATGCACCATTTCTTCATTTAGTGCCCTTTAGTTCATAATTCAATGTACTAACTCACTAGTCTACATTTAGAACATGTTCCAACCTTAAAAATAAATTAGCTCAATTGTTTGATCTTAAAGAATTGAGGTAATTAAAGTAATTTTTGAAAGGGATGAAATAATAAATATGCTTGGTAGTAATCCCCATACTTCACAAGTTGTGAGCACTATGGAAAAAAAATAATAAACACTTCCCCATAATGTAAAATAAAATAGAGACAAATTTGAAAAATAAAATAAAAAATCAAATGATCTACTAGATGGAGCTATTAACCAAAAAAAAAAGAAAATCCATCAAAATTTTGAGTATGATTTTTTGCAAAAGTTATTATATAAAATGTTGGAAATGTTTGTGTCACATTTTGTGCAAGGTTTAATTTTTTGGTGACCCCTATGCAGTCAATGCCTTAGTCAAATCATTATTTCTATTTGTTAATGTAAAAGCTACATTAAAAAATTGAATGATGTAAATTTACGTTAGAGGAAAAGTTGTTGACACAAATATTAACTTGCCTCACCAAAGAAAACCCCACCAAATTGTTTGAAAAAAATTGCCAAATTTATTATGGTTGTCTTTCACATAATTTACATAAGGAAAAATTGTTAGCATACATAAGAATTGGGGATCACAAAAAACAAATTGACACAAAAAAGTGTTACAAATTTATGAAATAATATTAATCCTTTCATCTTGAGCTCATCTTTTCAAGGATTGCTTTATTTAGGGATTCTAAACAATGGCAAAGTTAGATAGATTTTAATTGGCATTTGTTTAAAGATATTATTCTTTTCAACTTTAGACATCTATACATTATGCTATTTTGGACAATTATCTTATATATCAACATTTTTCAATCAATGAAAAAGTTTGTCTCTTTCGATCGAAGAGGAAGTGGAGAAAGTTGCTCTCTCTTTTTAGACTTGTAGAATCTTATCAACAATTTAGGGAGCACATTGTCCATCATGAACAAGATTCCATGTTATATTGCAACGTAAATTTATTCTCTTCAAACACCTTGATAGCGGTGGAGAAATTCTCAAAACACTTCTTGTTCCCCCTTGTCGCTGATCTTGTTGGAGTTTTTTGGATGATGGAATTTTTCGGATGATGGGATTTTTCGGCAACACAAGGGATGTCTCCTCTTTTTATCAACAAAACATTAATGGAAAGATGAGAGGGTTGCAGCAGATCCCCCATTGGTTGATACCAAAAAATAACTTTTTATCATAAACCATTTATTAAATGTAATATCTAAAAAAAATTAATTAATAAATATACAAATAAGTTTCACAAATCTATTTCAATAATATGTTTATTACAATGATAAAATATATTAAATATATAATAAGTTTTTAAATTTCCACACCATAAATTTTATTTTATAGATAGTGTTTTTCAACAACTACAAAAAACATCTTTCAACTATGAATTTGAATTAAAAAAAAGATGAAATCAATATAATAAAAATATTTTTCATATTTTTAAATTTTAATACTAAATTTATAATTTAGATTATATTTTGAAAAAATAAAAAATTAGAAAAAAAATATATTTGTAAATTTTTTTTATTGATTGAAATACATTGCCCAAACTATTTTATGTAAAAATGATTCATTTTTATATTCAATACTCATAAACGTTGAAATTACTCTCGCGTCACATTTATCTGCATACATTCATTACTCTAGTTTATTTAACTTTGCTGTTTCATATTTCATTTTTTTTAGAGCACACAAATGTATATAATTATCTGTTATAGGAATATTTTATGAATTATATTATTATTATTTGTTGCAAGATAACAATATTTTATTATACAAAGTTAAATATTAATTTTTCTATGAATTATAGTATTATTAATTTTATAAAATAATAAAGATAATAAAGATATATTATGGAATATTATTTGATTGTGGTAATTTTATTGTGCGTAAAGTCACATGAACTTTACAAAGATTTATAGATATAATAAGTGATATGATCCGAGCTTGAATCAGAGATGAAAACTATTTGTTAAGAAAGAAGACATTTAGTAACAATATATAATACAAATTTGTAATAACAAAGATAAATAAACAGAATACTAAACATCTATGAGACAAAACACCAAATTTGCATGGTAAAATATTAACAGAACTAAGAAAATATTTACGGAACAAGATATCAAGGTTTATTAATTCCAAATGTATGGATTACATGCAAACTCGTTATTAACCACTTAAGCTCTCCACAAAAATAAATACACCAAATTGACAAAGCATCATTAGGAATACTCCTAAAAATAGAGTAAAAAAATACTTTTAAGATTTTCCTTTTTAAAAATAGAATTTGGTGGAATTTATCTTCCTATAAATAATGAGAAGCTTAAAACCCTTTTTTGTTAAGAAGTGGGCTACAAATCACATCACAAAAAAATCTAACATTTAACTTTGTTGTCATATATCTAATATTATCATAATGACTAAACGATTCATATTTGATGGCATCACTATGATCAAAACTACAAAACTTTCCTTAATAAAATCTAAAAAAATTTTAACTTAAAGAAAACATTCCTTAATTTCACCAAATCGATATAATTTTAAATAACCCTCAAAACTCTCGCACATACTATTGCCACATCACATCTATTATTTCATTTAGAAACAAACGTTTAACATAAAAAAAATAATTACGTTTATAATTTTCCAACAATGTGGAACACTTTTAAGACTAATGAGTGTGGGGTTGGAAAAACCAAAAAAACCCAATCGTGTAGATCTTGAACAATCAACTGCATATTCAACACCACCACCCCCATATATATGTGGGGTATTATAGGTAGTGCCAATAGATTGTAATATTGTTTATACAAAATTTACCCTAATTTAGTATTAGGATTTTTGGTCATAGAGATCCGGTGGAAGTCGGGGAATTGGAATGGCATGAAGATGCACTGCCCTTTGCATGTTAACATTATATACTTCTGACATATCCAACTTTTGTGGAGAGATACCTTCAGGAAGACTCCAATTGAAGCAGTGTATCAAACGTGCAAGGCCAAGATGGATCATGGACAAAGCTAAATTTATTCCCGGGCAACCTCTCCTGCCTGAACCAAATGGTATCACATCAAAATCTTGACCTTTTATATCAATTTGGTTTCCTAAAAATCTTTCTGGCTTGAATATGTTGGCTTCCTCCCAGGCAATTGGATCCCTTGCAATGGCCCAAGCATTTACAATAACTTGAGTTTTCACAGGTATTTGATATCCTTCTATTGTGGAACACTCCATAGACTGATGTGGAAGCAACAGAGGCCCTGATGGGTAAAGTCGCAGTGTATCTTTTACCACAGATCGGAGATATTGAAGACGAGGCAGATCATATTCTTCTACCATACGATTTAATCCTATTACAGAGTCAAGCTCTTTTTGACACCTCTTCATTGATGAGGAATTTCCAAGCAATTCTGACATTGCCCAAACCAAAGTTCCTCCTGAAGTATCTGTAGCTGCTGCCAATATGTCCTGAAAACAAAATTTTATCAGAAAATAGAAATCTGAAATGTAAACGTAACGGCAATGCTTAACATGGCACAAACTTTCTTTTAAAATATCTGGCAGGTATTATAAAGTCTGAGTCCTCCATTGCTTTTCTTTTTTGAAAATCATTATCCAAAGCAGCAATTGCTCAGTATTTAGCAGTAGAATCTTTTTGAGGTATATTTTTTCTATTTCAAATTTGTATGGGAGCGCTTTAAGCAAAATTAAAGGGCAATGGAACTTACAGAAAAAAATTGATGGCCATATAGTTTATTAAGGTTTTTTTTTAACTATTTTTAATTATATAATAATTTTCTTAGGAGACTATTAAATGTCAGGTGTAATTTTAAATAAATTTTTAAAAAATATAAAAAATTATAATAAAAATATATATTATTTTTACATTTTAATTTTTCAATATAAATTATATAAAAATTTAAAAAATAATTTTAAATAAATAATTATCATTAAAAAAAATATAATAAGTAAATTTGATCTTAAAATTTAATTTTTAATTAATGAAAAGTTAAAAAAAGAGAGTTAAAAGTTGTACAAATTTTTTTTTTGAGATTTTTAAACAAGGACAATAAGAATTTTTTTTAGAATTTTTAAATTTTTTTAATTTATAAGATTTGAAAAGTTAGAAAATGTTTTTTTAATTTTATGCTTAAGAATAAAAAGATAAGAGGTTAAGGTGCAGATTTTTTTGGGGTAGGTTTAAGCCACAATTTTTTTTTTTTTTCAGACTCTCAAGTCAAAGAAAAGGAGAAATTTTTGTATTGCACAGAAAATAAGACGGAAAAAATTTTCAGTTCTGATATATTTTTTATCCACAATTTCACAGAAAAAATAAAAAGGGAATAAACATTCTATGATGACATTCTTGATATTGTCTCGTGTAATTTTGATTTTCATGGAGTCATCTTACACAAAGAAAGCAGCATATCCACAAAGTCCTCACACTCCAAACTAGTGCTCCAATTCTTCCTCCTTTCTATGTGTTCATCCACAATTTTTTCCACAAACACATGAAAAATTATAGTAAGCTCACCTTGTTTTCACCTAATCCCATGCACATCAAGCCAACCCAACAGAGGAATGTAATCCCTGTAATTAAACCCAGCTGTGAGAGCGAGCACTTCGTCCAAAACTTCCTTGAATACTCTTCCTCCCAGCTCAGCCTCGTCGCATTTCTTCCCAAATGACATTCTGCAGATAATATTATTAGTTAGCAAACCCACCTCCCTGGATACATCTACAGCACAAGGATTCATCCCACTGTTAGCATCAGATTTGTGTAGTACGGAGTGTATCATGGAAGACACTTCTTGGGCTCTGAGGGATGCGAAGGACTTCATTCTCTTAGGTGAAAGAAGCTCCTGAATGATGAATTTGCGCATGAATTTCCAGTATGGGCCATATGGGGATAGTGAAACTTTCTGAGGGCTTAGAAGGTGGTTATCGTCTCCCATTGGAGGACGGTTTGCAAATATGTGGTCCTGCGTTTTCAAGACTTGCTCAGCCAGGTGTGAAGATGAAATGACAACGGCTGGTAGAGAACCCAAGTAGAGGGTCATTATTGGGCCATATCTGTGGGCAAGGTTGGAGAAGCATCTGTGAGGAAGACGGGATATAATATGAAGATTGCCTATGATGGGCAATGGTGTCGGGCCAGGTGGGAGATTGGATGTTTTTCTTGATTTTCGAAATACCAGGGCTGAAACGAATAGGGCTATAAGCAAGGAAATCCATGTAATAGTCAGGGATTCCATTGTTGCTAATATAAAATGGCCAATATGAGGGCGTTAGAGAGCTTACTGTTTGAGTCAATCGGAAATGGTGAGAAAGAACGCTGTATAGAAGGATCCGTTTGCTGATAGAAAAAATATAAAAAATAAAAAATCCATTTGCTGATAGAAAAAATAAAAAAAAATAAAAAATCCATATGCTGGTAGAGAGAAAATAAATAAATAAGAATAATAAAATAAACCCATCTACCCACTTGCTGATATAATTTTTATCTTGTATTTCCCCTTCACCATCCCCGAGTCATAAATGATGTGATATCTTGCCAAGAACATTAAATGATGTGTATCTCTTCCAGATTCGCCAAGTCAGGATAGACCGTTGATTTCATTTATGCCAGTTGTTTGTGAAGATTTTGTTTTATTTTTTTAAATTTTCTTCAAATTTTATGTTTGACCACGTCTTTTAACTTTTAAAAAAATCATTAAAAAATGACGACATAGCCGGCCCACATCATTAATAAAGTTATCTTGGCCGGCGTACATCATTTATATATATATATGATATGGTTTCCTTGATCCGATCTGGGTCTTGCAAGACCTAGGTTCACAATTATTGTATCCATTTTTTATTTTTATTTTTATTAATTTATTTATTTTTATGGTTGTTTGAGTTACAATTAAAAAAAATATATTATGTGACATTTAAACGAATATTATGATATAGTTGTTTTTAATAAGATTTTATAGTTATAATTAGTAATTGTTTCAAAGGTGTAAGTTATATTGGAAGGAATCATTTAATTTTCGCTTTTAGTTATGGATTCGATGAACCTTGAGAAGATATGCATTCAAAGTTTTAGCATATGTTACATCTTTCAATACAATCTATAATATGGACAAACAATAAATACAAGATAGGTTATGAGACCTCAATGTCTTGTCTCCACATCAATAGTATTGCATTGTTGATATGATCCATACATCAGACATGGAATTCATGGCGTAATCAAATTAGATCTCATGATTTCCTCATCCACCCTTGAGAATAAAAAATGACCATTCAAAGATGCCACTACCTTGCAAGCTATAGACTCCTTTGCAATGAGCGATAGTCATACTGTTGGAAATATTGTCATTGATGTCAAAGGTCTAGCATTATTGGTGATAAAGGCCCCATTGTATTTATTCAATGGTGTTTTTAATATTCATTTCTTGGCTGATGTGTATTAATATTTATTTAATATTAATAAATATATTTTTGGTTGCATATAAGTCAAAAGAGGCCCCATGGAGAAGTCAAAGAGTCATAGGGTAAAAGATGAAAGAGGAATGAAACACATTTTATCATGAAGAGTCACCTTGAGGAATTCCAAGAGTCACTATGTAAAGAGAAAAGAGGTATGGCGCATTTTTTCATGAAGAGACACTTTGAGGAATATGAAAAGTCACCAAGATAAAAACAAAAGATGAAAGGACGCTTTTGCTTATGAAGGGTTACCATATGACTTTTCAAATGTAAGGATATGAAGGGTCATACAAGTTTGGCACCATTTTCCATGAGGATTGAAGGGTCACAAATGATGAATGTCAAAGGTCATTTGGAAAGCTATAAATAAAGGCTTGAGAAGTCATTTGTAATATGCAAGAGAGTGCATGGTTTGTATTTGTTTTCAAAATGAGAAAAGTAAGAGATATTGTAGAGTTTTATCATTTGTTGAGTAAGCAACATTGAAAAATAGTTGTGTTTTATACACAAGAGGGGTTGGTGCTCACAAATAGTTATTGTGTTGGTGCTCGGTAAAGGGGTTGGTGCTCTTGCAAGTTGGTTCTTGCGAACTTTGTATTTTGAGTTGGTGCTCATTCATATACTTGTGGTTTTTATAACTTTCAATTTCCATGTAAAAATTTGCTCTCTCTCTCTCTCTCTCTCTCTCTCTATGGTGCAAATTATTATTTCAGTTTTATTACATATCTTGAATGTATGATTGAGTGGTTAAATAAAAGAAATCAGATTAATTAAAAGATATATAATATACTTATTCATCAACCCTCTCAGTATATTTTGTGCATAACAATTGGTATCAGAGCAAGTTTCTTTTGAAAATTTTTTATAGCTTGCAGGACGATCAGAAAAGTGCGATGACTGGATCACATGAATTTGAAAAAATAAGGCACCTTTGTTTGATGGGATGAATTATATTTTTTAGATCATAAGGATGAATACTTATTTGATGGCCCTTATATTCAACATATGGTAAGCAGTAGTGGAGGAATATGAAGAGCCACAGACACTTGTAACTACTCTGGTAGAAAAAAAGGTAAATGAAAATAATGTTAAAGCTTTAAATGCTATTTTATGTGGTTTATGTGAATCAAAATTTGTTAAAGTTATGCAATGTTAATTTACTCATGAAACTTGGGTAAAACTTGAAAATATTTATAAAGGTGATGGAAAGGTTCAGCAAGCTAAGCTTCAAACTTTCAGAAGATAGTTTGAGAGTTTGAGGATGGAAGAAGAAAAAATATAGCAAGTTATCTCTTGTGAGTTAATCAAATAGTCAATTAGATTCAAGGTCTTCAAGAAAATTTAGAAGAATCGACTATGGTTCAAAAGGTTTTGAGATCTCTACCATTGAAATATGATGCAAAAGTTTTGGCAATTGAAGAGATGAAGAATTTAACCAAGATAAATATGGATGTGCTTCATGGCATTCTTATGGCATATAAGATGTGGACTAAACAAGATAAACCTTAAAAAAGAGAAGCAACTTTCAAGATATCAAAGAAAGAGAAAGCTAAAATTCAAGAATCAAGTGATAATTCTAGTAATGATGACGATGACAATAGACCTCTATTCATTCACAAGCTAAAAAATGGTACAAATAAATATTAAAAAAATTACCTTTTCAATATTTTAATTGCAAAAAGATTTGACATTTTGTAGCTAAATGCTCAAATAAGGGTAGTGATGATAATGAAGAAGGAAAGTCTACATACAAGAAGAATTTTAAAAGAAAAATCAAGAAGGGATTCGAGAAGAAGAGTTTGTATTCTTGTGGAGGTATCTTCATATTTGGCTATGAATAAAATCTCTTCTTCTTCTGAGTCACTGACTCCACTATCTTCGATTGAGCATAAAGAAAAGGAATAGGATAAAGCTAAAGTGAATATAGAAGGAGAACTCATTTGTGCCTTAGAAGAGTTAAAAGCTCTTGAAAAAAAGAATTAAAGATTAAAGCTCCAAATCAAGAAAAATAAAAAGGAGTCAAAAGAAATAATTAAAGATCTACAAGCACACTTTGAAGAAGCTAATGGCACATTTGAGAATAGAAAGAGAAGGTCACTACTTTCACAGATAAAAAAAAGAAAAGAAAAGAGCTATGTTGAAGATCTTACAAAAGAAGAAATAAAAAAGGAAGAAGTTAAGAATATAGAGGACATCTCAAACAAAGAAGGTTGGAGGGAACAAAGCTACAAAAGGCAATCATGTTAGAGATACACAAATAGGTCTTATTTGTATGGTTACTATTTTTATTGTAATGGATATAGTCATAATAAATTAGAATGTCAAAAAAGAGCTAACAGTTTCACAAATAAGAAAAAAATAGTCATGTAGAGTCAAACAGAAGCTACAACTCTTTTCCTCCTCTATCAAGCTTTAATGAAGAGGCCATAATATGTTACAATTGAAACAACTTCAAAGACATATCCTGGTACTATAGAAGTGTGTTCGAGTCAGTCAAAAAGGATTAAAGTTTCAAGGATCCAATAATCAAAAAGAAAGTTTATATAGGTTCATGGAAAAAAATAACTTAAAAAATCTATGTTGGTTCAGACTGCTTTGCATGCAAGAAATAAAAAAAAGCCATGGTTCATTGATAGTAGATGTTCAAGGCACATGACATGAGATAAGAGCAAGTTCATAAACTTGAAGAAGATTAATGGTGGCATAGTAAAATTCAGAGACAATACTATTGTTATAATTGATGGAAAAGGTACACTAAGTTTGGATAATAGTAGAAATAAAATTAAAAATATTTTGTATGTAGAAGGTCTTAAGCATAATATTTTGAGTGTGAGTTAAATGTGTGATCAGAGGCACACACTAAAGTTTTATGGAGAAGGTTGTGAAATTAGAAGAAAAGATTCAAATATGTTGGTTGCAAATGCTTAGAGAACATGAAATAATTTGTATATGCTATCAGACATCAAAGGTCAAAGATGTTATTTGAGCCAGATTGAATAAAGTTGGCTACGACACGAGAATGGGGTAAATAAATTTTTATAATCTTATCAACATCAACAAGAAGTAAGCAGTCAAAAATATTTCAAAGATTACAAAGCCATCTGACACGCTTTGTGAACCTTATCAACATGGAAAGCAGACTAGAAGGCAGTTCAAAATAAAAGAGTAATCAACTACTTAAATGTTAGAGCTTGTTCACACTGATCTATTTAGACCTATGAGAACTCAAAGTACTCAAGGTGAGAAATATTTTATGTTGCATATTGATGATTTTTTACGTATGATTTGGGTAATGTTTTTAAATAAAAAATTAGAAGCTTTCAGGCATTTCAAAGTATTCAAAGCATTAGTTGAGAATGAAACTAGTTTGAAGATTAAGTGTCTAAGATTAGATCGAGGAGGATAATTCATGTTAGATCAATTTATTGAGTTTTGTGAAGACCATGGAGTAAAGAGATATTATTCAATAGCTAGAACTCCATAAAAAAATGGAGTAATTGAATGAAAAAATAGAATAGTTCAGTAGATGGTAATGACAATGCTAAATAAATTCAAAATAATAGATAAATATTGGAGAGAGGTAGTTGCTAAAATAGTGCATATTCAAAATAGAGAATTATTGAGAGTCAATAGTGACAAGACTCTTTATGAGCTATGAAAAGAA
Source organism: Torreya grandis (assembly GCA_037957365.1). NCBI lineage: Eukaryota > Viridiplantae > Streptophyta > Pinopsida > Cupressales > Taxaceae > Torreya > Torreya grandis. Next base: position 1,559,782 of record JARHVA010003086.1, read on the forward strand.
AAACTAGCAACAGTTGATTATTTCAAAGTTTCTAGCAACCAATGTTTCATAAAGACAACAGATGAAAAAATTGGTAAGTTTGAATCTAGAGTAGATGAAGGTATATTTATTAGTTATTTTTTCAAAAGTAAAGTTTATAAATATTATAACAAAAGAACCAAAAAAAATTGTTGAAAGTGCTAGTGCCAGGATAGAAGAAGATGGAACATAAAGAATTATTGATCTAATAGACATTCTTGAAATCATTGAAGAGGAAGGTTTTGAAGAATCAGATGAAGATGAGAAGAAGGAGAAAAAGGGAACCAAAAATCCATCCAAATATTTTCAAAAAAATAATAATAAGAGTGACATCATCAAGGACATAAATGAAAGAATTCGCATCAAAAGAACGATGGTTAGTGAATCTGAGCAAGTTAATTTTTCTTTGTTAATCAAAATTCAGCCTAAACCTTTTTCAGAAGCTAGACATGATAAGCATTGGGTTAAGACTATGGATAAAGAATTAAATCAGATAGAAAAGAATGATACTTGGGAATTAGTGCCTAGACCAAAAGATCACAATGTGATAAGAACAAAATGAGTTTATAGAAATATGTTGAATGAAAATAGAAAAGTGACCAAAAATAAAGTAAGATTAGTATGTAAAGAAAATGATTAGATTGAGGGAATAGATTTTAAAAAAAAATTTACACCAGTGGCAAGTTTAGAGGCTATTAGAATGTTCCGTGCATATGTAGTGTTTAGAATTTTCAAAGTATTTCAGATGGATGTCAAATCTACCTTCTTAAATTAGAATCTAGAAGAAGAGGTCTACATTGAGCAGCTTAAGAGATTTATTCTCTCAAATATTAGTAGCCATGTATATAGATTGAAAAAAGTATTGTATTGATTGAAATAAGCTCTCAGAGCTTGGTATGCAAGACTTGATAAGTACCTATAAGATCAAGGTTTCAAGAGAGGATTTGTTGATAGTAATCTCTACATCAAAACATAAGGTGAATATCAATTGATTGTTGTGGTATATGTTGATGATATCATTTTTGAAAGAAAAATTGAAAAGATGACAAAATATTTTTTTGATAATATGCAAAAAGAATTTGAGATGTCTATGCTTGAAAAATTGTCATTCTTCTTAAGAATGCAAATATTTCAATCAGATTAAGGAATCTTTATATCTCAAAATAAATATGCCAAAAAAATGTTGAAATTTTTTATTTTTGAGGATTGTGCACCAGTTGACACACCAATGTGTATAAGAAATAAGGTGAGCAAGAATGAAGATTCACCTATTACAGATCAATCTTTGTATTGATCTATGATTGGTATTATTTTATATTTGACAACATTGAGGCCAAACATCATTCATGTAGTAGGTATGGTTGCAAGCTATCAATCATTTTTAAAATATAGTCATGTTTAGTTGGTGAAGAAAATATTCAAATATTTCAAGGAGACATTAGATTACAGATTATGGTATACCACAGGTAGGGATTTCACTTTAGTTGTTTACATAGATTCAGATTGGGTAGGGTGCTTGGATGATAGAAAGAGTACAAGTGGAAGAGCTTTCTTCCCTGATAATAGATTACAATAATGGCTAAGCAAGATGTAGAATTTGGTATCACTTTCTATAGCTAAAGCAAAATATATTGCAACAGTATTGTGTTGTACTCAAGTGCTTTAGATGAAGCAAACTTTGAAAGATATCAAGGTAAAGTATGCTGAACCTATTTCTATTTTTGTGATAACACAAGTGCTATAAATATTTTAAAGAATTCAGTGATGCATTCAAGAAGAAAATATATTCCCATTAGATATCACTTTTTAAGAGAGAAGATTACAGATCAATAGGTTAATATGGAGTAGATCAGTACTACAGAGTAGATTACATATATTTTCACAAAGACACTACCAAAAGACACATTTGAGTATCTACGAGAGAAATTGAGAGTAATTTATTTTACTTCCTTTCATTGAAGTTCAGCATCAGTTGAGGGGGAGCTAAGTGTTAGCTCTATGTAGGCCCTTTGCCTTTTATGTCAAAGGGGGAGAATAACAGGTACAAGTGAAAAAATAGGTATAAAAAATATATACAGGTTACTACAATAAGGAGGAGTTACTATATGTTTTTCAGATGATAGCATGTGGCAATTTTAGTTTGAGGTTGCCATCAATGACAAAGAGGAAAATTGTTGAAAATATTGTCATTGATGTCAAAGGTCGAGCATTATTGGTGATAAAAGCCTCATTGCATTTAATGGTATTTTTAATAATCATTTCTTGGCTAATGTGTGTCAATATTTATTTAATTTTAATGAATATATTTTTGGTTGCATATAAGTCAAAATAGGACCCATGGAGAAGTCAAAGAGTTATGGGGTAGAAGAAGAAAGAGGAATGGGACGTATTTTCTCATGAAGAGTCACCTTGAGGAATTCCAAGATTCACCATGTGAACAAAAAAGAGGTATGTCACATTTTTTCATGAAAGGACACTTTGAGGAATATGAAAAGTCACCAAGACAAAGATAAAAGATGAAATAATGCTTTTGCTTATGAAGGGTCACCATATGACTTTTCAAATGCAAGGATATGAAGGGTCATGCAAGTTTGGTTCCATTTTCCATCAGGATTGAAGGGTCACAAAGGGTGAATGCCAAAGGTCATTTAGAAATCTATAAATAAAGGCTTGAGAAGCCATTTTTTAAATGGAAGAGAGTTCATAGTTTGTATTTATTTTTGAAGAGAGAAAAATAAGAGATATTGTAGAGTTCTATCATTTGTTGAGTAAGCAAAATTGAGAGATAGTTGTGTTTTATACACAAGAGGGGTTGGCGCTCCTATGGGTTGGTGCTCAAAAATAGATGTTGAATTGGTGCTCAGCAAAGGGGTTGGTGCTCCTGCAAGTTGATGCTTGAAAACTTTGTATTTTGATCTGGTGCTTATTCATATACTTAAGATTATTCTCTGTGGTTTTTCCTACTTTGGATTTTCACGTAAAAATTTGCTCTCTCTCTCTCTCTCTTGTGTGGTGAAAATTATTATTTCAATTTTATTACATATCTTGAATGTATGATTGAGTGGTTAAAGAAAAGAAATCAGATTAAGTAAAAGATATATAATATACTGATCCACCCCCCTCTTAGTATATTTTTTGCTTAACACATACAAATCTAAAAGTTGCACTAAATTTGGGTTTGGTGTTTGATATGGACCCCTTGGTGTATGATATCATCAGAAATACCTTGTCATTACCCCTAACCATCACTGCTCATCTCATCTTGTAATATTTCACTATTTGCATGTTTTGTATGGCCTTGTCCTTTCTTCCATGGTTTTGAGTTAGTGTTTTTGTACATTCTTAAATACCATGTAATTATTCTAAAAGTTAATATATTGGTATCATGGATGAATGGAAGCTATAAGATAGACTTTGGGATCTCAATGTTGTGTTCAAGGATCAGTAGCATTGCATTGTTGATTCAAGATGCACATGAGACATGGAGCCGTGCCATAATCAAATCAACTCTTGTGATGTCCTCGTCCACCCTTGATAATAAAAAATGACCAATATGTTTTGTATGGCCTTGAAATTTCTTCTAGGAGTTTGATTATGGTGTTTTTTATATTTTCTTAGTGCTAATGTAATTACTCAAAGTGTTAATATATTGGCATCATGAACGAATGGAAATTATAATATCGACTCTAGAAATTTAATGTCTTGTCTAAACATCAGTGGCACTACATCATTAATTCAAGATGAAAATGAGATGTGGAGCCCTACCACAACCAAATAACCTCTCATGATGTCCTCATCCATACTTAAAAATAGAAAACATCCATTCAAATATGTCGCCACCTTGCTTTGAAATAACTGACATGTATAATTCTTCATCATTGTTACATTGACATATCAATTTAAAAAAAATCATCATCACATATGTAGGTATAAATTATATGAGATAAGTATTAAATCCATATGTCATAACCGAGAAGAATACTTGTCTTCCAAATGGTAATGTGTTAATCGATGCTAATATTATATTGTATTAGTACATTATATATCATATTATATAGTTATATGCCCTCCCTAGTCTATAATATCACTTGAAATACCTTGTAATTATCCCTCATGATAACTATGCAATTCACCTTAAAATATTTCACTATTTACAAATTTTATATGGATTTGCCCTTTCTTTTAGGTGTTTGAGTATGGGTTTTTCATATGTTCTTAACCTTGATGTTAATTGCTCTTAGTTGTAAATATATTAGTAACATAGATGAATGGAAGCTACAAGATGGACTCTGGGAGCCCAATATGTTATCCCCTATCAACAATAATGTAGCACTAAATTAAGTGATACATCAGATGCAGAGTTATCATAATCAAATCAATGCTAAAGACGTCCTCGACCACCCATTATAATAGAAAATGCCCAATAAAATATGTCACCTCCTTACAAGTTATAGACCCCTTTATTATGGGTGTAATTGCAAGGCATGTATATCCAAATAATTGCACTAAATCCAATGTTGGTGTATGATATGGGCTCTTTACTGTTTGGGTGTAGACAAGTTTTATTTGAGGTCCTATGGGCTGAATGCTATAGTGTCATATGGGAATAAGTTTGTGTCAGACACAGGTGGGAAATGTTGAGAGTCAGTGCACACAACAATGTACTTGGTTACATGGCTTAGACCCATCCTTTGGTGTTGTCAAGTGCTGATGTAGGTATTGGTGAGATGATAATCAATATTCCCATTGTTCTTTTCGGGGTGGTGATAAATCCATAAAATATGAGATATTTTTAAGGTAAGTGACAAAAAAATATATTATTATTATTAACTATTTATATATATATATATATATATATATATATATATATATATATATATATATAATATTAAATTACCATCATTTATTATATATTATATAATAATTTAATTTGTTATTCTTCACCCCATTATCATCTACATGTAAATATGTGGACAATATGGAAACGACAAAAGTTGATAAGGGAACATGTGTTGAACTATGTAAACCTTAATGTCTTATCCCAACATCAATGGCATTACATCATTGATTTGATCTACACATGAGACGTGGAGCCCAGTTGCAATCAAATCAGCTCTCATGACGTCTTTGTACAATAGAAAATGTCCATTAAAATATGTCACCACCTTGATTTGATATAATTGACACGTATTATTCTACACCATTGTTATGTTGACGTGTCAATTTAAAAATTGCCATAGTCACCCATGTAGGTATAAACTATATAAGATAAGTGATGTTCATATCATTTCAGATAAATATACTCATCTTCCAAATGATAAAATGTTTATTGTTACTAAAATTATATTTTATTATTATACTATATAGGTATATGCCCCATTAGTGTATAATATTACTTGAATTATAATTATTATTGTAAAATAATTACATTTTAAAATTTTATATTATTATTAAATTATAATATACATACAATATAATTATATTAAATATTATTAATTTACTATAATAGATCAACTATATAATATAGTTCTATCAGGGTTCACCAAAACACTCTTTCAATTTATCTTTAATGTCAGTTATGATGACTAGTCTTCTCAGTGGCACGTCACTGTTGTGATAACACTACATGTAAAACCAAAGATACCACTTGTCAACACAAACACACCATTATTTGGTATATTTTTTTGATAATGTTGAAGCCATGGGAACTAGTTTTTCTGGAACTAAGACTCGAGAAACATTGGATATGCATTCTCTCTTCCTTAGTTAACTTTTTTGGGGTTTGAAAGCATATAAAAATAGTGCACAATGATCTAGCATATTGTGTTTTTTATCTCATTTTAGAATTTTTCTCTTACCAAAGGTGTGTTATGTTGTTCTGAGTTATTTTTAGAAATGTTGAAGAAGTTTCCCTTGCCTCTCATCAGTTTCATCTTATTTGTGAAAATTTTGAATTTGTCATTAATGATCTCACCAATCCAAAGCTTTTGAAATCCAACATTTTAAAAATGTTATTTGGAGTAACTTTAAACTATGGAGTGGTTAAAATAAACTTGTAAATCATTTCACAGTTGAGCGATATGGATTGAAGACACAGCCACTCAGCTAAGCACTAGAGCTTCCTTGCCATTGAGTTTACATCAAGAGGGAAAAATTATGGTGTTTATATGAATCAAAACCTTCTTACAATTAGATTATGGTAAAATAAGAAATTCATGCACTATAAATTGTGGTGCCAAGTCATTGGATGTGGCACCTATTATCAAGGACTAAATAGTTAATTTCCCACTATTTCTTTTTCTATTGGCCTGGGATTAGGATTAACGGTAAGGCTATTTGGATTGTTCTTAAAATTCATATGTTATCTATAATGGTTTTGATGTAGATAATATGCACAAACCCGATGATATGCACCAAATTAGGGGAGAATGTTGTGGTTACATATTACAATGAAAATAATTAGATAAATTTTGTGCTATCAACTGACATCTTCTTGGGCATGGCTCATCTTCTTGTAGCTATTTTAATAAAGCTTTGAATGTCCTAAGTAGTGTCCCGGGCATAAACTAGTTGATACATCAGCTAAAAGATGCTATGCTGAATGTGTACATAAATGAGAGGCTAATCAATGATAAAGTTATTTGGTTTGGGTAATAAATAAGGGATTATGTCATTACCTGATTAACTAAAAAAACATTAACTAAACAAGTAGTATATGTATCAAAGGTAACATGTGGTAGTTGGTCATTGATAGAATCAACATCTTTCGATACAAAGACGTATCTAAGATAATAATTCTATCAATATAACACCTCTGGTGTAATTAATTGATTTATTTTTCAAGTAATAAGAAAAATAATTAAACTTGAACTAAATATAGGTAGTATTCATAGCGGAGGTTACATGTGGCAGTTGGTAGTTGATAGAATCAACATTATTCGATAACGATGAATCTAAGATAATGTTTCTGCCAATATAACACATCTGCAATAATTAATTGATCTATTTTTAAGTAATAAGAGAAATTAGTATATGACATTTAAATAAACATTAAATTTAAGATTAAAATTATTTTATGATAAACAACTAAATGTCAAATTTTTTCATAAGAATCTCAAGCAATATATAATAATGAATTTTGATTTATTTGATAAAATTTGTGATCTCCATGTATAATTTTATAAACATATATTTTTTTTTCACATTTTTATGTCTTTTCAACAAATAATTTTTAGCAATTTTAAAACAATGATAATTATACATGTTTTGGGCATTGTTTTTTAATTCAAACAATTTGCACTGACAGTTAAAACTTGATACCAAATATCCTCTCATTTTCTACCAAGCTAAAAAAATTGAAAATTTATGGAATTAACTAACTATTATACGGCCCTAGCTCTAAGATGAGCTTTAAGTTGGTTACAAAATTATTGATGGAAAAATGGCATCACCGGTCTATACCTCAACATAGTCCTTCAAAATTCAATCATATTAATTAATATTGTAATTCACTTAATGATCATTCACAACATAAACACTTTAATTATTCCTTGTGACAAACGATGAAAACATCCTAGAGAATGTTAAATTTACTTACTTGTTTTTTATTTGTGATATAAAACCTATTATACTATGATGTGATCTCACTACATTATTTTTAAATATGTAATTTGTGTAACAAATGAAAAAGTTATTTCAATAAGTCAAGGGCAATTCTAATCCAAATTTAGGGATTTAGTTTCGCAAGTATGAATAGTTTTAAACAATTTAGATATCAATAATATGATGAGCGATAATAATAACTATGACCTCAAGGTAACCCCAAATTTTGATATTAATATTAAATATTTTTTTATATTTATGCATCTTTATTGGCAAAGCACTACCACTTTTTTTATATAAATGCATATTATTAATAAACTATTAATAAATGTAAATATATATTCAACTTAACATATGAATCCCATTCCACACATATTTTAGATTTGATAGGGTATCCAATGGCTTAGGATTGAATGTGCTTGTAGTGGTGGATATGATTTTCATAATTCTCAACCCATCTAATAGCTATCAAATTCATCCATATCAAACTATTATTATTCTACAGGTTCCTTAAAATGAGGTGGAATCTTACCATTCTTCATTATTGGGGATTTCAAAGGCATTTTACTAAATTTCATAGGAACAAAAGGCCATGGTAGTTATACGTTAGTTATGGTCTATTCTTTTGGCATTATTTTATTTTATAAAACTCTTTCTTCTATAAATCCATTATTAATGGATTCAATCCCTTGTTACACTCTTTCTTTGCAAATTTTCCTCGGGGTTTTTTATAAGTGTGAGTTTATTTTTGGTTCTCTATCATAGATCTTATTTTTTGAAAATTTCATAATAGATTTTTAAATAAATAATATGATAAAATTGCATAATTTATTCATCAAATTCAATACGTATATGTACATATGAAATCTCTTATATACAAAGAATTTATCTCTGCCTATAATCCCTATATTCTTTCTCATAATCTCATTTCTATCTATGATGAGTTGTCTCAAAATAACTCACATACAATATTCTCATATACACATATATAATATATTTTATATCACCTAATTAACTAATGACTCACTTACAACTATATGTGGCTATACACACAAAATGAAGGTAAAGACCGAATCCATCAACCTCTTATCAGCCAAAAATATAGGACGACATCAACCATAGATCATGAATGAGAACATGAATATGGACTTAAACATATGTTCATCCTTTGTGTTTGTTACATATAGATTTTATGGATAGATATATCACCCATGCAAGTATGAATTAAAAACACACACCTTTATTCATCTTCCACACCTATGTAAGTAAGTACAAAAATTCACAATTGACTAAAACACCTAAGAAGATAAGATTTGTTACACCCACATATAGTTATAATATATAACACACCACATATTAAATAAAAATAAAAAATTTAAGGAGTAATTTCCACTATTATCTTTTGTATCCACTACTATTGACCACTGCCACTTGATCATGGATTGCATAGACAATCTCCACCTTAACTGGATACTACCATTGACTTTACCCAAAATAGTGCATATTGGTTTTCCATTATTCCATTTGCATCCCTTTTATTAGTGATGAAAAACATGCACTATTAATCCTCCTACCTTTATTGTGTTGCTACTTACTCAATTAATTGGAATTTAAAGCATATATATATATATATATATATATATATATATATATATATATATATATATATATCCCCTTCCCCATACCCCCTCCCCATTTTAAAAAAATGGATGTTGAGATTTCGAAAAAATGTATTCATATAAAAAAATATAGATTTTATTTTACATAAACATTAACAACATACAAATAATTTATTCATACTTTAAACTATAAATATAAACAATAAACTCAATATTTGACAATGTTGGTACATAATGAATTATTTAGACTATAACTAAACACTATTCATCTATAATAATTATAGAGTATAACTTTAAAAAATAAACAATATACTAAATGACCACAACTTAATGATAGTATTATTTGACACATTATTCTATCAAAATAAAAACATAAGTAATATGTAATGACTATAAAATCATATTATATTAAATAATACTTTTAGTTAAAATTATTTAACATCATCTATCACAAATTGACAACTCGAGATGCTATGAAAATAAATTGTTAACCCAAAAAAGATTATTTAAAAAATAATAATAATAATCAACATAACAAAACAATTACACCTAAAGCTTGACTTTTGTTGAAATTGTGGAGTTGTGGAAGTTAAAAACATATATGTTATGTTCAAGATTCGTTTCACAAGAGATAAAACTTAGAAGATGTTGGTTCGATCCAATCTGAGGCTGATACGTAATAAGAAAGTGCCATATAAAATAATTTCCATGTAGATTAAAGATTTGACTACAGAACTAACATCAGGTTTGAACACTTCCTACATACTCTATAATTTCATTTGGTTTGTATTGTTGACACTGATATTGAAAAAATTGTTCTCCTTTTTTAATGTTGCATTTTCAATTGTTTTTTAATTTTAATTTAAAATATATTTTTTAAAAATAAAATATTGTGAATTGAATCAAAATATAACTAATGATAAAAATAGACGAACTTCTATAGTAACGACCTACAACAATAGTATATTAACATTCTAAGTTATTTCACTTCTAGTTTTCCTAAATTTCACCTTGCGCATAACTTTTTATATATTTTCTTTTGGTTTCCTGAGTAGTCAGGAGAGTAGAGAATTATATTTTGTAGAGGCTCACCATAGGCTCTTTGATTATCTTGTCCTATAGAAATCATAAGAAAAAAGAATTTACAGCTAATATTGAGAGTTCATGCAGGAAATGTTAACATGCAATTAAATAATTTTTTAATGTAGGAGACATGAACAACTGCAATTGCAAGGGAAGCTTCTCCATCCAGGATTTGTGAAACCTGTCTCATCCCAGGCTTGCACTCTGGTTTGGGATGAGAACACACCGCTCCCAACTTGAGCACCGTCTTCATTTCTTAGCCATTGTATTCTTCACCAAGCTTAATCCATGGCATCCATAGGCCTGTCCTCGTTATACAGCTGCCTCACTCACTCCACTAAAATTTCCTATTCCTTTCCAGCTAATAGATCTAAAGACTGCCTTCCACACGCAACCTCCAGTAATACAATACCAAAGCTGCATACATCTAATTTTATATTGGGTTTTGCTGTGCCCTGGTAATTCTTCCCACAGATAAATGACGAACATAGTTCTGAGTTAATAGGACATATGGAAAGCTGTTCCAACACTTGGAAGCTGACATGCTCGATGCTCCTGCCCATGTTTCCCACCATCTAAAGTTATAAATTCTACTCTCTGTTAAACGTGCAACGTGCCCGAACACATGAAAAGGGTGCAAAGCGTACTAATTTTCCCTCATTTCTTCCCACAACTTCTCCACTGTTTTGAATTGTATAAATTATCCGTTACAAAATGTCCATCACGAAATGTCCTTTCACAAAATATTTATTATATATAATTAATATAGTATAGTTTTAAATTTAATATAATATGTTATAATATATATTTTTATTAATATGAATTATATTATAAGGTAATGTAATATTATTTAATAATAATATTTATAATATTATTTAATAATAATATTTATAATATTATTATAATTTAATATTATACATTATAGATTAATATTTTATAAAATATAATTAAAAATATATTATATATATGAAATAATATATTTTATTTATAATATAAATATATATAATATTAAATTTTAATATTAAAATATTAAAATTTCTAATATAATAAAACATATAGCTAAATCTAATAAGATAATTATATATCTTATATATAAATATATTATATTTAAATTTAGGCAGGTGTATATATATATATATATATATATATATATATATATATATATATATATATATATATATATATATATAAAATAAGAGTAATATATTATATTTAAATATAAATTCCAAAATATTAATATTTTATTTTTATATTATATCAATTATACAGAATTATGGTATTTGATTGGACTAGACTGAATATTTGTTTATAGGGGAATTTGAAGGTTTGTAGTCAACAAGTGATGTTTTAATTTCAGCGAGCCCTTGCTTGACGATCACTCTTAAATAGGAGGGAATGTAGTGTGTTAAATTTTGGTTAAAAGGGGAATATAGCTCATAAAAGAAAAGAAAAGAAAACACTTGGCAAGTACAATATGATGTGAGAATTTTTGTATTAATTCTTGCATGATTAAATTTTAAATTGATTAATATTATTTGAATTTTTTCACCGTGGTTTATTTCTTCTACATTAATAATAGATTGTTGTTGGTGTATAAAATGATAAAAGTAATCTATCACAATATAATACATAAAAGAGAAATATATTTTACAAAGGAAAAGAGAATACATACTAAATATAATCGTAAAAAAAAATACAATTCTTCTAGATTTTCTTGCACCTTTGAGGCAAATGCTAGTTATATACCAAGTGCTCTTGGATGGAGAGTCGTTAGGATGTAGATGTAGAGTCCAATGCGAAAGAGACTCAAACAAAAGTAAAAATCAAAACCGAGCTATTGTTATATGAACCAAAGACCAATACAAGCATCAATATTCACAACTACTTACCTATAATATTCACACATAATATATTTCGTTTCATCTAATTAATGAGTGATTCATATAGAACTATAATATGAGTACTAGATTCTTCATATCTTCTTCTACATAGATAGAGGTGTTTTAAGGTCGTCCTACATTTCCTACATTTCTTTGAAAAATCCACAACAAAAAAATTCAAAGTATGAAATATACAAAGTTTATGTTACATTTATATAAAAGATATATAACCACTTTCTAGATCCATTTATAGGTGCTTCTATTTTTTTAAAGTATTTTTGTATTTAATTTTGATTATTTAAAAATTTATGTAGTAAAAATATATATACATTATTTTTTTAAAATTTAAAGGTTAAAATAGGTGAATATATGATAGATGTGGAGTATGGAGTGTGAAATGTGGGTGATGTGTTTATAGATAAGTGACACCTATTATTTAATATTATTTTTTGTTTTATATAACTTTTAATTTTATATTACAATGTTCATATACCAGATTTATATGGAATAGTATGAAGATATTTATTTATAATTTTTAATCACATATGGCTTACTTTTAAGAAAATTGGGTATTTCTTCTCACTGAGTATTGTTGTCTTCATATGTAACTTGTTTATCCCCACTAAAAAAAACATAAAATCTAAGCAAAGACTAGTAAAGAAAAATATATTTTGGAAGTAGTATTATACTGAATATAGACCAAAACTAAGGTGTTAAAAGAGATTTGAAACATTTAGATAGTTGAATTAAATTAAATGCTATTACTAATGTTTGAAAAAAAGAATTATATTGGATCATTGACTAATTTTATTTGGATACAAAAACTTTTTCATAAAAGTTATTGTGATTTCATTTTTTTTTTAAATTGAATCTTCTACTATATATGTTGATAAAAAAATCGGATGTTTTTTTCTAATCCCTCATCTTTAAACAAGGTAGTCAAAGAGTCAAATTTGAAGTTGTTAGTTTAACAACTATATATGTTTTAGGTGTTATTTTTTATTGAAATAATTTGTACTTATAACAAATGTGATAACAATAATCTTCTTATTGGCTGTAATTTTCATCTCACTACAATTGTCTACTCTTTACTAAACCAACAAAATTAACAATTATGGAAGGAACTAACCACTAGAAACTTAATTCTAAGATGAGTTTTCAATTGGTTAGGAAATTATTTATGAAAAAGACATCATTTTTGTTCTATACCTCAAGATAGTCCTTTAAAATTCAACCATAGTAATTAACATTGTAAGGCATGATGATCATTCACAACATGAACACTTTATTTATTCCTTGCAAAAAAGGATGAAAACATCATAGATGAAGTTATTTTTACTTGTTTGCTTTGTATTTGTAATATAAACCCTATTCTACTATGATGTGATCTCACTACACTATTTTTAGATTTGTATTTTTTGTGACAAATATATTTCAATAAGGGGTAGTTCTAATTCAAATTCCTAAATATGAATAGTTTTAAATCACTTAGATATCAATAATATGATGAGCGATAACACCATCTATGGCCTCAAGTAAAACCTAAATTCTAGTATTAATATTAAATATTTTTTATATATATGCATCTTCATTGGCAAAGCATCACCACTTTTTCATGCAAACACATATTGTTAATAAAATATCAATAAATGTAAATGTATAGTACACTTAACATATGAATACCACTACACATCTATTTCATATTTGATAGGGTATTTAATGGCTCGGGACTAGTTGTGCTTGTAATTGGGCAAATGATTTCCATTATTCTAAACCAATCCAATAGCTACCAAATTCATCCATATGAAACCATTATTATTTTATGGGTTCGTCAAAATGAGGGGAATCCTACCATTATTCATTATTAAGGATTTAAGGTGCATTTTATTAAATTTCATGAGAACACAAGTCCATGACAAATATATACATTAGTTATGATCTATTCCTTTGGTATTATTTTATTTTATAAAAATCTTTCTTCTATAAGTCCATTATTAATGGATTCAATCCCTTCTTACACCTTCTTTCTTTTTAAAGCTTCCCTTGGGTTCTCCTATAAGTGTAAGTTTATTTTTACTTCTCTATCATGGATCTTATTTTTTTAAAAATTTGGTATTAGATTTGAAAAGAAATAATAAGATAAACTTACATAGTTTATTCATCAAATTCAATACATATATGTACATATGATATCTCCTACATACAACAAGTTTCTCTTACTAGAATCCCTATATTCTCTCTCATAATCTCATCTCTATCTTGGATGAGTTGTCTTAAAATAACTCATATACAATATTATCTTACACACACATATAATATATATTTTATATCACCTATTGAACTAATGACTCACAACTATATGTGTCTATACATATAAAATGAAGGTAAAGAGTGAACCCATCAACCTCTTCTCAATCAAAAACATAGGATGACATCAACCATAGATCAAGAATGAGAACTTAAACATAAACATGGACCCAAACATATGTTCATCCTATGCATTTGTCACATATGTCTTTCATGAATGGATATATCACTGATGTAGGTATGAACAAAAAATACACACCTTTATTCATCCTCCACACCTATATAATTAAGTACATAAATTCATAATGCACTACAACACCTAAGACGCTAGGAATTGTTACACCCACATATATTTATAGTATATAACACACCACACACTAACTAAAAATGGAAATTTTGAGGCCTAAGTCCTCATTATTATCTTTCATATCCACTACCATTGATTGCTATCACTTGATCATGGACTACATAGGTATTCTCCATCTCAACCGAATACTACACTTGGCTTTATATGAAATAACACATATTGGCTTTTCATTATTCTATTTGTATCCCCTTTGTTAGTAATGCACATCATGCACTATTAGTCCTCCTTATTTTATTGTGTTACTACTTACTCAACTAATTAGAATTTGAAGCTCATATACATATCATATTTAATAACATTACCTCGTTCCCCCCATCACCCTCCCCATGATGCAAAAACATGGATATCAAGTTTTCCAAACAATGTGTTCGTATAAGAGAATATGAATTTAAATTTGTATAAATGTTGAAAACTTACAAATAGTTTATATATACATTAGATTATAGATACGAACACTAAACTCAATATCTGACACTATCAACACAATGAATTATTTAAACTATAAATAAAATCTATTGATCTATAAATAATTATAGAGACTAACTTTTCAATAATAAACAATATACTAAATGACCACAAGTTAATGATAGTATTACTTGACAAGATTGTTGCAAAATCAAAAAGTAAGTCATATGAAATGACTACAAAGTAATATTAGATTAAATATTTATTATAATTAAAAGTATTTAACATCACCTATGACAAATTGACAACTCTAAAAACTTTGAAAATTAAATGGTAACTCGTAAAAAATACTAAAAAAAATTAAACTAATCAGTAAAACTAAAAAATTACACCTAAATCTTGAATTTTGTTGAAATTACAAGGTTGTTGAAATTAAAAACATATATGTTATCTTTATATACCAGGTGATCAGGCTCATGGATGGAGAGTCGTTAGGATGTAGATGTTGAGTCAAGTGTGAAGCAGACTCAAACAAAAGCCAAAATCAAGACCAAGCTTTCTCTATATGAACCAAAGGCCAATGCAAGCTTCAATATTCACAACTACTCACGCATAATATTCACACACACATAATATGTTTTGTATCATCTGATTAACTAATGACTCAAACCAAACTATAAAGTGAGTATTAAATTCTTAATATCTTCTTCTACATAAATTGAGGTGTTTTTGGATCCTTTTACATTTGTTTGAAAAATCCACAACAAAATAAACTTACAGTATGAAATGTAAAAAGTTAATATTAAATTTATATAAAAGATATACAACCACTTTCTAGTTCTATTCATAGGTGCTTGTGTTTTTCTAAGGTATATTATGTATTTAATGTTGATGATTTCAAAATTTATGTAGTAAGTGTATACTTGCATTATATTTTTGAAGTTATAAGGAAGAATAGGTGAATTTATGATAAATGTGAGGTGTGGCGTGTGGCATATGGGTGATGCATTTATAGATAAGTGCCACATATTATTTAGTATTTTTTTTTTAATTTTATATAAATATTATTTCATATTGCAATGTACCTATACCATATTTGCATGGAATAGTTTGAAGATATTTATTTATAATTTTTAATCACATATGGCTTAGTTAAGCATATTGGATATTTTTTCTCACTGAGTATTATTGTTTTCATAAGAAACTTGTTTATCCCCACTAGAAAAAAACATAAAATCCAAGTGAGCAATAGTAAGGAAATATATATTTTGGAAGTATTATTATAGTGAATATAGATAAAAAAATATTGTGTTAAAGAGTGATTTAAAACATTTGGATAGTTGAATTAAATTAAATACTATTAATAATGTCTAACACTAAGAATTTTATGGGACCATTGACTAATTTTATTCAGATAAAAAAACTATTCCAAAAAATATGTTGTGATTTCAATTTCCTTTTTTGATCTTGAATATTCTACTATGTTTGTTGATTAAGAAAATAAGATTTCATTTCTAATCCCTCATCTTCAACAAGGTAGCCAAAGAGTCGAATTTAAAGTTGTTAGTGTAAATCTATAGTAATTATCCATGTCTAACGCTCATAACTATTTTAGATGATGCATCTATCAAAATATACACTCAAATAATTACCTATATTTTAGATGACTACCATGAAGTCTTATTTTTTATAGGTATACATTTCCATTAAAGAACATTAATGGAATCTATTTTTACACCAAAAATCAAATTTTATTGAGGAAGCATTTCCATTTTTCATTTAATCAGTTTATAGAATAATTTTATTCATATTCATCTCTAAATAATCTTATGCATGTATTGACCTTTTACATGCACTTCGATGTTTACCATGTGTATAACAGATATGCAATCATTGAATTTTATGTTATCATTATCTAATTTTAGTACTTAAAATCATTAATAGTATGCTAGATGTTTTTTTCATTGAATACACTATTATTCAACATCAAATATCCATTAAAATTATATGTTAATATGTTAGTAAAATATCTAAAATTAAGATCAATACATTTACCTTGTTATTTGAAGATGGAGGAAAACAACAAATCCATTTCTTGTTCGATAGATTCCAATCACTCCTCCAAACATCTTGGGTTTCACAGATGGAAAAACAAAATAAAAATACTAGCAATGTCTATGTAGAAGACTAATTAATATTATTTTTGTTTTACAAGACTACAACTGCTACAATGTTTCTATTTTGTGGTCTATTACAAAAATTAGAATAATTAGTATTTAATATGGTAGTTTCAACCACGATAAAAGAATCTATAACAACTAGGGTGGTGCCTAATTTAAGATACATAAGATGACCATAGCACTTGGAGAGAGTATGTAGATGCTAGTTTGGATTCAAACCCAGGGCCAACAAACCACCCAATTAGAAACACCTGTGGTCCTCAAAATAGCTATTGCTTTTCCTCAGTTCAATAAGGAAAGAGAAATGATCACTATTATTGTGAATAAGATGGATGAACTATTAGTGTTACTGGAAATTATAAGGAAAAAAACTTTGAAATATTTATAACCATATCTATTTTTATATGTCATCTTTCATCTCTTGATTATATTATGTAAACGGCATCTTTCATTGAGGAAGACTTTATATTTTTCATCTAATTGATTTTAGAGTCATCTAATTTGGATTATGTACTTAAATCAATGAGAATTATTTTTTTAATAAGTTTTGGACTCATCTGAATTAACACATGGATCATTTAATACATTTTTAGAGGAGTTGTTGGATATCTGACCCCTATTTTTATTGAGATGACACATGATTCAATACTATATTCGTAATTGAAATAGTTCATTGAAAGATATAAATTTCATTGATAGATGTGACATAATAAAAAAGTTTGCATGTGTATTTTCCTAGGCATGTATAATTCTATCAATTGAAATACACTATCATTTCTTCTCACCATTATGAACCAACTCACTTTTAAATATATCAATGCTTTCATGTTCGGTATGGTTTTTACTTCCCTATTACTTCTCCATTTCTCAAGTTCATTGTGAAACAAAATGTCTCATCCCTACACAACTCATTGTCTTAGTGTATGAAGGAACATACCACCCCATTTTACACTATCACCTCCACTAGAAAGATCAAATTATTGTTTCTTAATGCTTTGTGTAAGAGATGTGAGATCAGGCTAGAGGTAATGGGTTTTGAGTGAGGTATGATTATTGATTTACACTCTTTCACTTTACAAAACCCCATTTTACCAAAACATAAAATTACATCCCTTCTAGTGCAATTTGTACCTTTGGGGCAACTACTAGTTATAGGATACCTTTCTTGTCATATTCTCACTTACTTTTTTAAAGGATTTAAAAACTATAAAGACTACCTATTGGTCCATGAAAGGTTAATATTTGAGAATAAATATCATCTAAACTTGTTAATAGATTTTTGTGGGGTACCTGAAAATGTTTATAGTGACTCTCCTCAAATAAGTTTCATAATATAGTTTTATTCCCTATAATTAAAATTTATGAACTAACATGTGTTTCATTATTCAAAAGTTTAGTTTTTATGGATGATTTATTATATCTAATGGGATTGAGACGTGTGACAATATTTGATTGGTTTACAATTTTGAATTGAAAGGTTATGATTAAAGCATATATTAATAAACGCACACATATCACTTTAAATTTTATGTTTGAAATAAAAAGGTGCTCCATGAGATTAATTGGTTATGCATCTTAATCTAACATTTTTAATGATATTGTGATATATACTATAGATCTCATTTGACAAAGTGACATTTAATATCTATAATGTTAGAAAATAAAAATAAGATATGTGGAAACTAACTATAGTTTAAGGGATGACAATGTGATGCACTAACATAGTGGCTTTATGTGTTTTAAGGAGACTAGAGCTTTAAGTGGATCCATTGATTGTTGAAGTTCATTTAATAATTTTTATGTGTCCACATCTATGCATATTAAAGAAGGGTGTGACCAATTTTTCAAAACAGTAAAGTGTGAATAATAAAAACCTTTAAATGAATTTATTCACTATAAAGATGCATGAGAACATTGTTTTTCCACATTGAATCTATTGTCAATTTCATATATAAATTTCTTCTTTTAAAATTATCTTTATCTTAATTTTTTGAAGGAAAATATGAACCATGTAAATTTTATTGTCATAGTGGATTGTACATTTAATTCTCTACAATCTACTTTAGTTTAGGTTTTGATTCAATAGGTGATGTAATAATTTTTTGTCAAAAATTAGGTTTATTCTATCCCCTTAGACACATCTAGGTCTAAATCTCACATTAATTCATGTTTCTTGAGATCATTTGAGTTAATTATAACTATTGACATTATTAAACAATGAGATCAAAAGGTAGAAACTTGAAAATATGCATTTAAAATGTCACAAAACCCAAATAACTTTGATTATGTTAGGATATATGATTGTGTTTACATTCTAATCTCAATATACCTTCGTCGTCCTCTAGTTCTACATTTCTTTTACTATTTTGTGTATTCAATCATTAGTGACATATGTAAAAACATTATTGGTGATAGGTTGATGGAGTTCACATAGTGGATTTAACTTATGAATGACTTTAATCATTGTGTGGATGTGTGAGATTATTATTTCTTTATTTATGTTCTTTGATGCTCATTATGGATATGTGGAAAACATTGCATAACACATCCTTATCGAAGCCATAATATATTTTATTTTTTCATTTTATTAATGGCCAATCAAATCATAATAGATGGCCTCTTCGGATTCCCTGCCCTCAATGGAGTACATGGAGTATCCTTCACAACTTTTGAGTCGATTGAGGTTTAGAAACATGTTAGTATTTTAATACACTCCATGTTTTTTAATGGGTTTTATTCCTAATGAGAAATAGACAAATTCATGATTAAAAACCATTTAATAATTGTGAATATAATCTACAATAAAAAAACATTTAAAAAAAATTGTGAGTAAACAGAAAAAAGTGGTGATCATTAATTGGCTACACCATGTAGATGCATTGGTTACTATGATTTGATTTAAGACAAGATGTATGGTAGGTTAATGGATTTAGGAAGACAAAATGCTCTTCACATGGCCACAACAAATGTCATAAGAAGATAAACGTAAAATAAATAAACCCATAGATTCATATATAGTGCTTAAAGTGATTTGAAGAGCTAAAGTGACCATATCAACTCTGTTAGCCTATCACTAACAAGGGTGCTATGCGCCAAGTCCCAGTGGAAGCTTAAAATAGTTTTATTTTATTTTTTAAAATATTGATAATAGAATGAACATTTTTATTAAGAAAATTACTTAAAAATAGTTATGACATCATCAAACTACTATGAACCAAATGAGCCAACAAATTTGGTGTATAAAACCCCTTGGTGGAAACCCACAAGAAGTTTATGCTTATTATTTAAAGTATTAGATCTCTATAAATCATAAAAAGTTGATTTTAGAAGCATGGGTGATCAAAACGTATTGGCACCTATGCTTATCAACTTAAACAGAGGCCTTGTGCTTAAATCTTCTCTTTGATGGAAAACGTAATACATAGATATTGGCATTCCTAAATGTTTTTTAGAGCTATTTTTCCTGGTTCAAGTATCATATCTTTATATAATCATCTCTAGCATTCTAAATATTGAAAATTTAAATATATAAGACATTGTGACATGTGCAAATATACTAGGAAAATACATCAATGTTTCTAATAGGCCACAATTATAAGGAGACATGCATTTCATAAATCATTAACAATTATAATTATGATCTAGAGTACCATAATGCTTTTATTTTGTGTCAAATCCCAATACCTATATGATATCTTGACATATATTTTGAAAATATTATATTTTCTACATTTGAATGTTTTGCATTATGCATTATTTGGGCATGCCTATCATAAACAGGATAAGGGTATTGCATTTCCATAGTGCTCAATTCATTAACAACTTGGTTGTAAAATGTGTTGAAACCTTTTTAGGCCTCTCAAGCATATTTTTAGTATTTATAATAAATTTTTTCTTAATTTAAAAATAAATGGAAAAATGAAATTTTTTAATAATGTCTAGGAAATCAGTAGATCATTAGATTAAAATGAATATGAGATCACATAAATCTTCTACTAGAAGAAGATATCTTCTACTAAAAAAAGGACCAATAAATTAAGAAAAAGTAACAAATGAAACCGATCTTCTACTCAAAAATATATATATCTTTTAATTTAAAAAAGGGTCAATAACAACATTGAAACTAATTATTATACAATAGTTAAATACCAAATATTCAATAATTAAACAAATTAAAATAAAAAATAATTAATATTCCATAATTAAATAAAGTAAAATGAAAAATATCTATTCAATAATTCCACACGATTTGCATGTAACCTAATAACTCAATGTATTATTAATTTTTTTAGAAATGCACTACCTACAATACATGCTTTCTCTTGTTCACCATACTGTCAGGGTGTCAGTGATGTTTGTAAATTGTCTCTACCAAATAATCCATTACTACATTATCAAAAATGTTGTTTAAACATTCTCTATCTATTCTTTAAAATTCATGAATTTGAGACATAATTTAGACAATACCTACTCATATTAAAGTCTTAACTATTTTAACCCCAAAATAAGCAAGAAAACATAATAATTATTCATGATTAGATTTTAAAATTTCCCCAAAAGCAGAGATGTTTAACATTCATCCATGATTTAAATTTAGAATTCACATGAAAACATGTTTAAATTGTCTAATAAAATAAAATAATGTTGAAGCCTTTAAAACAAATAAGAATACAATGAGGACAATTTTATTGTAGCTCAAACCCTAAACACTATACTTCTAAATCTCTCTCTCCCCTTGACCAAAATTAACATCTAACAATGTAAAATTAGTTTACACAGGCCCAGTTGCACATTATTATCGACATCAAATGAATTAAAAATTCAAATTTACCTACCTAACCCAAAAATAATCTATACAAATTTTCTATTTTTGTTGGCACCTAATGAGGTACACAACAACCTGCATCTCTAAAAACTACATATATAACCTAGTTAGGAAAAACCACAAATAAATGATCAACTAGACCTTAAATATGGTCCTTCTATTAAAAATTTCCATTAGTGCATACA
Source organism: Torreya grandis (assembly GCA_037957365.1). Lineage (NCBI taxonomy): Eukaryota > Viridiplantae > Streptophyta > Pinopsida > Cupressales > Taxaceae > Torreya > Torreya grandis. The sequence continues at coordinate 1,582,253 of JARHVA010003086.1, forward strand.
AAATCCTATGAGAAGAAGAAAATAGCTAAGCAATGAGTAACTTTTTAAAAGAGAAAACACAAATTGACCTAATTAGACATAATCTTGTTTCATAATCACCCAAAATCACAAGGACTTGAATATTATTGACATTTAATAAACACATTAGAGAATTATACATCTTTGTACTATATTAAAATTCCAAATTCAAATCATTAAAGATTGATAAAAATGTGAACACCCAAACAACATTTTGAATTTCAGATATGTTATAGAAACTGCTAAAAATGTTATGTATTTTCTTTAAAAGGTACCTAATTAAATAATATGTTACAAGCTTAATGCCACAAAAGGAAATGCAACCAGATAAAGGGGAATAATTCTTTAAAATGTATACCTAAATATAGGTAGAAATAAAAAATCATAGTTTCAGAGTTGGACTAAAAAAGGCATTTTATAATTTAAAAAGCAAAAATCACAAAATGTTCCAAACCCAAAAAAAGTGGGCACCTTAAATTAAAGGGAAAATCTAGTAAACCAAACAAAATGCCCCCTCAATTAGAATGGTATAGAAGAATTCACATGCATTTAAACTGCTGTAAATGATCATATTATTATGTCCTCAATTTTAGTAATAAAATCCCCAAAAACTTTTATCCTCTATTTAATAAAAATTATAGTCAATACCTTGACTTGTCCATTTCAACAAAGTAATTGTCAAATTTTAATATTGTTAGACAAGAATAATCATAATCTAAAACTCTACTTTCCATCAGGTCCCACCACAAAAATTTATAATCATTTGATGCATTCATTAAGATATCTTCTCATCCTTGATAGTATAAAGCAAGTGAACTTCCTCTACGTATTATGGGATAACCATGAGGGATAGAGATGAGCTATCAACTCTTACATTTTCCTAGGTGAGTCCTCTAATGATTATAAATACTTAAGTAACTTAAATGTGTACCTAAATATATTTGTCTATGTCGTTGATTAGGTTTGGACCTTGGATTAAGGTGAAGGCAATTATGATTAAAGTTGTGATTATTTAAAAGTTTTTATTGGCAAACATGAGATGTTTGTTGTTGACCAAGAAGGATAAATTATAAGGGAACGATTATGGTGAATAAGGTTTGGTTTGCACCATGTTTTCTGTTGTGGGGGCATTATCTTTGCTAGAATCCAAATTTTTACCTAGAAATGTTTATTACAACTAGTAAATATTGTGGAAATGGTGGTAGAGGTTGAAATTGTGCTCAACTGGATGTGGAGGAGAATGCAAGCCTTGGAGAAGAAGCCCTACAATTTCAAAATATAAACATGTTGATTCTCTTTTGGATAAATGTTTGCATCTTAAGTCTTGCAAATTATATTGTAAGCTTTTTGTGAAAACCTAGTCGGGTTAAAAACCCATATGGATATGTTTCAACATACCCATAGGACTTTATGTCATAGCCTAGGGTAGTCTAGTTTGATTTATGCTTATTATTGGACTTGCATGTGAGATCTTACATGGCTAAGGCCAGCTTGAAATGAACATAGGTTATTTTGGTGTATTGGGATTTCTGTATATGGAGATGTTTCTTGTATTAGTTATACTTGTATATGGAGAAATTGCCACGACCTAGGGCAGTGTTATGTAACTTATGATTCGACTTGGTCAACTTAATTCTATAGCCTATCTTTTGTCTAAAATACTAATTCACCTAGTCGACTTAATTCTTAAGGACTCTTGCTTCTATAGAATAGTAGTGACCTAGTCGAATCTGTTCTATAATATTTGTATATAGGGTCATCTAAGTTGATTATGTACCATTATTAATTTTGGAATTAACAACTATATGCTATTAATTAATTCACACTTTCATTTTTATCTATTTGCATTCTTAGAGTAACTCACATAGTATAATTAGGTGGTTTCAAAATACTATTTAGTTTCATTATTTTTCTCTTTTTACACACACTACCAAATCACACAATATTTAAATTACATTTATCATTTATCTTCCCAAGGCCTACCTATTTGGATGTCATCACTAAGGGGGAAGTCAACTTGGTTTCACAAAAAATTGAATAAACACATAAACAAACAACTAAAACAAATAAGCTTAAGACACTCAACATCAAAATGCGAGCTAGATCTATTATCAAAATCACAAAGAAAATTCTTATATAACTAAAAATAATGAATTAATTTAACGTCCCTATTCATAACCCCAAATTTAAGCCCTTTTAAAAATAAAATTAGAAACATAAGCCAAACAAAATGACACCAAAACCAAATGACCTGCAATTACATAAAAATATATCTACCAAATCCAAAGGTAATAAACTCATAATTCAATTTAAAAACAATCCAAAACAACTTTGCCCAATCAAGGATACATTACCTTCATAGGATCTAGACCTATAAAAATAGAAGCTCATGCAGCTACTCTAGCACATCTATGTGAAATAGATACAATTCTAATAGCATCCAGACTAGGTTGTACCCATTGTAACAAATTTTGATATAAAAAATAGTAATCTTGCCAACAAAGTAGTTGACAAAAATGGATATAAAAATAATTCAAACCTTCATGCCAGGCATCTGGATCCACTCAACAATAGTTTCTATTACTTTTGAAAGAAATTTTATTAAACTCTCATATGTAATATAAAGTATTATCCAGACAAAAAGGGCCCAAACATAACATTCAGGCATAGCAGATGATGGCCACATAATATAAGTAATAGGGGATCCTTCACAGCTGACTGTGTAACTATGAAGACAAAAAATAAACTAAAAACCTAGGGATTACTCAGACTTTATTGTATAAGTGCAGGTCATAGTAAAAGTTAGATGGGAAATTAAAAAAACTCTAGGACCTATTCCTACAAACCCTTGCCACCTGTCTTGTCTACTGACACCTTCAACAACACTGTGTGCTCAATCCACAACAAATGTCATGGCTTATGCAGTGCTAAGCACCTTATTCTTACTAAGATTTGATTTGGCCCATTCTGACCTTACTTTCCCATCATGTACAAGATGGACACCCCATCCTCTGTGCACCACATATTCATAGAAATCATTAAATCAACAACCATGAAACTGAATGAAAACAAAGAAATAATGAAGAAATAAGGAAACTTGGAAAAAATTAGGATTACATACATGCCAAATGTTAAGTACAGAATATACTGAGAGGGGGGGTGAATCAGTATATTATATATCTTATAAAACTTTCCCTTTATCAAATTCCACTTAATCAAACATTCAAGATATGCAATAAAACTCAAACAATAAACATCACACAAGATAGAGAGAGACACCAGATATAACGTGGAAACCCAATGTGGGAAAAACCATGGAGAACAATCTCAAGTATATTCATGAGAAACAACCCACAAGAGCACCATACCCCTTTGCTGAGTACCAACCCAGCTACAATTCGTGAGCACCAACCCATAGGAGCTTCAAACCCCTTTGCCAAGAACCAACCCAACAACTATTCGTGAGCACCAACCCACAAGAGCACCAACCCCTTTGTTGAGCATCAACCCAACAACAATTCATGAGCACCAACCCACAGCAGCACCAACCCCTTTGTGTATACCACACACCTATCTCTCAATGTTGCTATCTCAACAAATGATAGATCAATACAACATCTCTTGCCTCTCTCTCACTTTTGCTCTTCTAAGCTAGATATAACAAATACAAATTATATTCATCTCTCACAATTGCTCTTCTAAGCTAGATATTACAATATCAAATCAACTTCTATCTTCCATACTTACAAATGGCTTCTCAAGCCTTTATTTATAGCTTTCCAAATGACCTTTGGCCTTCCCCCTTTGTGACCCTTCAATCCTCATGGAAATTGGTGCCAATCTTGTATGACCCTTCATATTCAAGCCTTTGAAAAGTCATGTGGTGACCCTTCATGACCAAAAATGTCCTTCCATCTTTTGTCCTTATCTTTGGTGACTTTTCATATTCCTCAAAGCGTCCTTTCATGAGAAATTGTGCCCTTACTCTTTTGTCTTCACTTGGTGACTCTTGGTATTCCCCAAGATGACTCTTCATGGGAAAATGTGTCCCATCCTTCTTTTGTCTTTATCCCATGGCTCTTTGACTTCTCCATGGGCCCTTCTTTTGTCTCATATGCAACCAAAAATATATTCATTAATATTAAATAAATATTAACTCACATTAGCCAAGATAAACAACATTAAATGCAATGGGGCCTTTATCACCAATAATACTAGACCTTTGACATCAATGACAATATTTCCAACAATCTCCCCCTTTGTCATTGATGGCAACCTCAACCTTGAAACTGCCACATCTTGTCACCTGCACATATTATCATCTGAAAACATACAGTAACTCCCCCTTACTATAGCAACATGTACCTATTCCCTCTATTTGTTTTTGCACATGTACCTATTATTCTCCCCTTTTGACATCAATGGCAAAGGGCCTACCTAGAGCTAACACTTAGCTCCCCCTCACTTGACGCTGAACATCAATGGCAGGAAGTAATAGAAATTACTCCCAACTCCTCTTGTTGATCTTTGAATGTATCCTTTGATTGTACTTTTGAGAAGATATCTAACAATACATACACATTGTTCCCTATCCTTTGAGCATCTGCAATCAACTCATTTGAATCTTTTCTTCTAATCCTACAACCTTCTTTATAAAAATTTAATGTATATCCTTGATCACATATTTGACTAACACTCAAGAGATTACGCTTAAGACCTTCTACATACAAAATATTTTTAGTCTTAGTTCTACCATAATCCAAACTCAAAGTACCTTTTTTGGCTATCATGGCAGTGGTTTTATCTCTAAATCTCACTGTACCACCATTGATCTTCTTTAGAGATATGAATTTAATTTTATCTCCTATCATATGCCTCAAACATCCACTATCAATTAACCATGGCTGATCTTTACCTTTTACATGCAGGGTTATCTGAACCATCATAAAATCTTTATGTTGTTTCTTCTACCATGTACATGTCTGAACCTTCTCCTTGATGAATAGAGCTTTGAGATTCTGATCCTTCTTCTTGATGAATGGAGATTTGAAGCTCTGATCCTTCTTGACTGACTCAAACACACTTCTACAATACCGAGTTATGTGTCTGAAGTTGTTGCAGTTGTAGCATAATATGGTCTCTTCATCAAAGCTTGAAAGAGGAGCAAAAGAGTTGTGGCTTCTGCTTGACTCTACTTGACTTTCTTTCTCTTTATTTCTGAAATTGTTAGCTTTTTTTCTACATTCTAATTTCTTATGACCATATCCATTACAATAAAAACAATAGCCATAAAAATAAGACTTGTCTGTATATTTTTGACCTGATTGCCTTTTGTAGCTTTGTTCCTTCCAACCTTCTCTATTTAGAATGTCCTCTGTATTCTTCACTTCTCCCCTTTTTGTTTCCTCTTGTGTAAGAGCTTCAGCATAGCTATTTTTATTTTCAAAATTGATCCCTATCTTATCTGAATATGCTTTTTGACTTTCCAATATCTTATTCAGCATGTTAGTGCTATCTTCAAATTTTGAATCACTGACTATTTTATCAGTGATTGCTTTTTAAATATGTTCTTTTAAAGAGGCAATTTCAATAACATACCTTTGACATTATTTTTTTGCTATTTTCAACTGTGCTGTAAGGTCTTCTTCATTCTTCTTGGCTTCTTCAAAGTGTGCTTGTAGATCTTCAATCATTTCCTTTGACTCTTGTTCATTTTTATCAATCTGGTGATTCAATCTTCGATTCTTCTTCTGAACAACTTCTAACTCTTCTAAGGCACAAATGAGCTCTCCTTCCATATTCACTTCAGCTTCCTCCTCTTCTTCTTCTTGATCACCTTCATGTATGGCCATGAATAGAATCTCTTCTTCTTCTGAATCACAGACTCCACTATCTTCACCTGAACTAGGATCCTTAGAATACAGGCTCTTCTTCTCGAAACCCTTCTTAGATTTGCCTTTGAAATTCTTTTTGTATGTAGGCTTTTCTTCTTCATCATCATTAACCTTATCTAGGCATCTAGCTGAAAAATGTCCAATCTTTCCACAATTAAAACATTTAAAAGGTAATTTTCCTTGATATTTACTTATTCCTCTTTTCAGCTTGCGAATGAAAAGTGCTCCATTGTCATCTTCATCATCACTAAAACTATCACTTGATTCTTGAATCTTAGCTTTCTCCTTCTTTGTTGTCTTGAAAGCCGCTTCTCTCTTTGAGGGTTTATCTTATTATGTCTGCATCTCATATGTCGTGAGAATACCATGAAGCTCATCCATCTTTAGTTTGGCTAAATTCTTCATCTCCTCGATTGCCAAAACCTTTGCATCATATCTCATTGGTAGAGATCTCAAAACCTTTTGCACCACCGTTGACTCATCCAACGTTTCTCCAAGACCTTGAATCTAATTTACGACTTGATCAACTCGCAAAAGATAACTTGCTATATCTTCTTCTTCTTCTTCCATCTTTAAACTTTCAAACTACCTTCTAAAAGTCTGTAGCTTAGCTTGCTAAACCTTTCCATCACCTTTATAAATATTCTCAAGTTTTACCCAAGTTTCATGAATAGATTTACATTGCATAACTTTAACAAATTCAAATTCACATAAACCACATAAAATAGCATTTAAAGCTTTAGGATTACATTCACTTGCCTTCTTTTCTATTGAAGTAATTGTAAATGTATGTGGCTCTTCATATTCCTCCACCACTACTTTCTATATGTCAAATCCAAGGGCCATCAAATAAACCTTCATTCGCATGCTCCAAAAAGCATAATTTGTTCCATCAAACAAAGGTGCCTTATTATAGAAAATCCTTCTTGTAACCTAGTCATCATGCTTTCCTAGTCTACCTTCAAGCTGTAAAACTTTTCAAAAAGAAACATGCTTTGATACCAATTATTAAGCATAGAATATACTGAGAAGGGGGTGAATCAATATATTATATATCTTATTAAACTTTCCCTTTATCAAATTCCACTAATCAAACATTCAAGATATGCAATAAAACTCAAACAATAAACATCACACAAGATAGAGAGAGACACCAGATATAATGTGGAAACCTAATATGGGAAAAACCATAGAGAACAATCTCAAGTATATTCATGAGAAACAACCCACAGGAGCACCATACCCCTTTGCCGAGCACCAACCCAGCTACAATTCATGAGCACCAACCCACAGGAGCTTCAAACCGCTTTTCCGAGCACCAACCCTGCAATTGTTCATGAGCACCAACCCACAAGAGCACCAACCCCTTTGCCAAGCACCAACCCAGTAACAATTCATGAACACCAACCCACAGGAGCACCAACCCCTTTGTGTATACCAAACACCTATCTCTCAATGTTGCTATCTCAACAAATGATAGATCAATACAAAATATCTTTTCTCTCTCTCACTTTTGCTCTTCTAAGCTAGATATAACAAATACAAATCATATTCATCTCTCACCATTGCTCTTTTAAGCTAGATATTACAATATCGAATCAACCTCTATCTTCCATATTTACAAATGGCTTCTCAAGCCTTTATTTATATCTTTCCAAATGACCTTTGGCCTTCCCCCTTTGTGACCCTTCAATCCTCATGGAAAATGATGCCAATCTTGTATGACCCTTCATATTCAAGCCTTTGAAAAGTCATGTGGTGACCCTTCATGACCAAAAATGTCCTTCCATCTTTTGTCCTTATCTTTGGTGACTTTTTGTATTCCTCAAAGTGTCCATTCATGATAAATTGCACCCTTATTCTTTTGTCTTCACTTGGTGACTCTTGGTATTCCCCAAGATGACTCTTCATGGGAAAATGCATCCCATCCTTCTTTTGTCTTTATCCCGTGGCTCTTTGACTTCTCTATGAGCCCTTTTTTTGTCTCATATGCAACCAAAAATATATTCATTAATATTAAATAAATATTAACTCACATTAGCCAAGATAAACAACATTAAATGAAATGGGGCCTTTATCACCAATAATACTAGACCTTTGACATCAATGACAATATTTCCAACACCAAAGAAATTAAAATGCATGCTTTGCCAAAGCATGTTTGAGCAAACCCGCTACCACCTCCTTGGGATTCAACCTTGAGAGTAGAAAATCATCTGCTACAAGATGAAAAAGGAATCCAAACGTTGTGGGATTCATTAAGATTTAAATATATCTATGAAATAATTACTATTGCCTTAGTTATCGATGGGGTTATTCATGGTGCAGTTACCATACTTGTCTGGTTAACTTGTATGGAATCGATGCATAGTCATTATTTCTTCATGAATAAATATCCTTGGCTTAGTGCCATAGAGGCAAATGAAGATAAAAATTGAGCATCTAGTGCAATAGCTAAGAGAAAAGGGCTTCATGGAATTGATAGTGATACAAAGGAATTTTTATGCAATAGTTATGTTAGGGGGAGGTGTGGAAATTATATTTTATGATGGTGGTGGCACCATTGTTTCAGCTACATTTTCAAAGTTGAAGCTAAAAATACCAATGTTGAGAATGACTAAAAACTCATTCTGGGCGTAAGAAGCTAAATATAGTGGCTGAAACCACTTTGAACTTCATTACTACTAAATTTACAGTAGTAAAAGAAGAAAAAAAAACCTTCCCATAAGGTCTTATAAGAATATATAAGAAAATCTGACATGTACATGATTAAAGAAAATTTCAATGGCATGTATGGGTAGAGCTGTGACTGTTAGTGTAATAAATTAATACCTAACCCTCAAAATCTGTGGTTGATCTATCTTCATCTTTCCCACTCCGTTAGTTTATCAAAGTATTATGACTGACATTGTAGATGAGGTCAGTAGTCTGCCCTATAATAACATGTAAAATATTTGAACCAATGACAATAAAGACAAATGATTTTTTTTCCTATTTTTCATTAACAAATGTATAACTCAACTTTTGAAAAAATGTATATTTATTTATGCATGAAAAATAATGCATTTTTATTGGTCCAAAAGACAGTTTAATCGAAGGTTAAATCAAATTGAAGGATTTAGTATGACTAATAAGAGGCCACCATAATTTCTAGTATGATTAGATCAAGAAAAATAGAAAGATGAAAAAGATGGTTATGAAGGCATGGTACGATAGATCATTCCACATGGTTGGGATAGAGAGAGTATAGATAAAGGTGAATAGATAAATATACCACATCTCTACTTGTATACAAGGAATTGAATGAAGAAAAATGAAAAATAAAATTATGAATATTATAGATTTTCAAATTAAAATTGAAATTAAATTGGATATTTAGAGATTAATGACAATTACTATAGTTTACAATGTTATTTCCAAAATTTGTTAATTAAAAAATGTCCTAATTCTTAATAACCTCAGAAAAATTAAGTCTAGGTTGTCTAAGTTGTCAAAAAAAAAAAATGATGTCATAGATGGAAATTTATATAAATTTTAAATCTAAGGTAACAAATTCAAAACTAATCTTTAATTAAAATGTAGGTCATAATCTTGTGCCTCATGCATCTAAGATGCTATGCTTGCATGATCTTTAAGATGCATGGGACATGGACACTTATCATGAATGTCATATATAGTGATTTCACATTGACCCCAACCTCACAGTCTAGCTCACCCAACCCTATAGACATTGTGGGCATAGTCATGTTTCTGGAACATAAATTTGACTTCATGTATGTCATGCCCATAGGGCCAAGTAGACCTTATTACATGCACACACCACCTATATGCATGTGATGTGTAACAACCTATGCCCAAAGGGTACTACTTTATCTTTGAAACTATTTTAAAATGTCATGATTTGATCAGTTTCTTCATTACTTCCTATCAATTACAGTTCTAGCACACCTCTTGAATTCCATCCCTCCCCCATTTTCACCCACAAAGAAATATTTTTTCCAAATAACATTAAAAATATTTGTATCTTTGAGTACTCCACATTTGTGTGATTTTTAGTAATTTTTCTAAGGCTTTAACTACAACAAGGGGGTGCTCTGAGATAATATTAGAGACATTATTAAACAAATTACCTCAATTTGAGATAAAAGGTGTTATTGTATTGTATTAAACATTGTCTCAAAGCAACCATGTCTGATTATTATCTCAAAGCAGGCATATCTGATTATTGTCTCAAATAATTCTCTCCAAAGATGATATATAATACTAATTATATTACATTTTGAGAGACTATCATTTTTGTCTCTCTATAGACGATATATATTACCATTTTTTGTCTCTCAATATACTATCATTTTATTCCCATTATCATCACTCAAGAGATAATATCAATTTAATGAATTAAAAAAATTCAAAGTTATTCTCAGGCAAACAATGGATAAATATCATCAATGACACCAATATGTTATGATGATTAGTATTATAAAAAAACTATAGCAAATAATTTTGGTGGAATCTTGTGCCCACAAGTGGATTTACAAGTATTTTATTATATCAAAAATAATAAATACAAAAGGATGCCTAAATGCTGTTAACCCTTAACATATAATATTAAAGAGATGAAATTCAATATATTTCTATAAAATATATTCATAAAATTATGTCATTTATCTAGATGCTCCATAATCTTTAGGGATTTTTTATCTTGATTAACCAGCTTTTTGTGTTATAACTGCTAAATCAAGGGAAAATAGTGGAAAAAATTGTTTACCAATTTCTGCATAATATACTATAAATGGAATTGTATATTTGGATTGAATCTTAAGGATAATTGAAGTTGCAAAAAAAATTGTTCCTCCTCTAAAGATATTATCTGTTATTCATTGCTTTTATTTGGCATTTTGTGCAATCTCTCCTTGTTAAATCCCATAATGCTAGATGTCCCTAGCACTCTACCATGGCCTAATTTAGTGGAATCCACATTGGGCATGTAAGAAATTCTATTTGTGTCACTAGTTAAATTAGGCTTAAAATAATCTTCAATATCTATGTTAATCTCTTAGCTTCTGTTTCTTTCTATCTTTTACCAAACTATAGTGAAATAATAAATTCTCCAATAGCTAAGAGTTCTAACATGGGATATTTAAAATAAACATCAAGCAAATGTTGATCTTGTTTATTTCTTCAATTCAAATGCTTCATAGCAGTCCATCTATATAAGTGGATTAAACTATAACATTTTTAAAAATGATTTGTATATGATCTGAAAAGCCAATATTGATGCCTCCACCAAGGACTGATTATATCTACACATATAACATTGTAATAATTTTTCTACATTACAAAATTACCATAATTTTGTGTATGCTACTCTATGTTTTTTACCAAGCTATTGTAACAACAATTAGAGTTTTGAGTCTTATTTTTATAAATTACTTCCAAAGCTCAGGTCATCTAAACTATATATATATATATATATATATATATATATATATATATATATATATATATATATATATATATATATATATATATATATATATATATATAGATTGTGAGAATACCATTGAACATATCTAGGATTAAAAAGGTTGTAAAGTAGGTTGATGCAGAATATTATATTGGAAAAAACCTTACAGCACTATTGGTTGTGTAAGAGAGAGAGAATCACACAAACTATAGGCTTTGTTGGGCAGCTAATAGACAATTCAAGATAGAAATAGAACTGGGGAGAAAATGAAGAAATAACCACTAAATCTTTCATATATTAAAATATAAAAAAAACTTCTTTTACATAATTAGAAAATATAGCTACTACTATTACAACAAAAACATACTAAAAACACCAAAACTTTATTCACTACTACTCTTTCTTTGCTATAGACGATGTTCACTCTCTTACAATTTGTTGCTCTATTTTTATTACTACTGCTCTATTTTCCCTACTACTGCTCTATTTTCTCCTTTCCTATGGACTGCTGCTCATTCTCTCTGTTTTCCCCTATTTGTTGTTACAAATTATATAGGTTGCTGTTGCATTTTAATTCAAGTTATTGCAAGGCACTAAATTTGTTACATTGTTTTTTGTTATGTTGTAATGATAAGAAATCAATATTGGTAAAAAAATAAATATTAGATATGTGATGGACAAAGGTGATAGACTAGGGTTACAAGTAGGGTTTCTTATTTGCATAGATAAGAAAGATATTGAAGTGATGAAGGATAGTGAAGTGGTGGGTGATGGAGCAGAAAAGGGGCAGGTCTTTGGTTATTATGTCAATAAGAAAGATGTAGGTAAAAAGGAAAAACATAACCGGCATAGCTTAGACTTAGCATTAAGTATATCTCTTAGGATCATCAAGGTGGTTCAGGAAGGGATAAATCTGGATAGTTCTAGGGAAGTCACGTGTCAGAAGTTTGTGGAAGTGGAGATGGTAGTAGTTAGGGTTTATTCCTCCAATTCACTAATTTTTGATGAGTGTGAGAATGCCCTCAATCCCTTCCACTTATGTAGAGATTTTGTTAAAGAGGTAATTTCAGAGGTTTTTCCTAATTTAGACCCTAATCTAGTTGAAATAGATACTCTACCTCATAGAAGTTCAGTTGAGAAGGAGGTTGGTGTTTCAATCTAGGTGTTTCTCTTAATTTCTACTCATTTCTTAATTTTTGATGAAGATGAGAAACTAGTAATAAGGGTGTGGTAGAAATACCTAGTTGGTGATGTGTGTGTAATCCAGATGAAAATGGAGAACTCCTCTTTGGTTTAGAAGGAATAACTTATAAATACGAAAACACTAACAAAGGGGTTGTTAGCAAAATAGTTGGGTGGACTATCTAGTGTGAGCTTGCTAGGAGGTTGTTAATTCACTCTTAGTAACAATTAAGTTAAAAGAGATAATAATAAGGTAATTGCATAAATAAAATGAAATGAAATACAAGATATATCAAAATCGGGTCAATGCTCATGCTAAAGTAGATAGAGTCATGTTCAAAAATTAGAAAAGGGTCTATGAATAGATAGGAACACAAAAAGTTAGGTTTGGTTTGGGTTAAGGGGCTAAAAATAACTTGTTTTTATTTTTTACCATAGTGATCATCGATGGTTGGGTTAACCGTCAGTGGTTAAGCTAACTGTCAGTGGTTGGATAACTATCAGTGGTTAGAGGTGACCATCGATGGTTGCCTATGGATTCTTAAAAGTTGTTAAAAGAGAATTTACAAAATAGGTGAATGGTCTTATAATGGTTTTGTTAAGAATTTGGAAGTTGGAAAATAAGGTACGAATAGGTCTAATCAAGTCATGGGGGTTATAAATCAAATGAAACAATGAATAGGTAGAATATACCTATAGCTTGTTAGAGGGTCGATGGTTGAAGGTTAGGGTAATTTTGATAGAGTAATAGTACTTTGGCCTCAAAAGAAAACTCAATAGAGGTTCAGGACTCTTTTGCTATTGTTGAGTTGCTAAAGGAAGACCAGATGATGGAAAGCTTGAATATATGTATGCAAAAATGCTTGTGATGATGGATCCATTTCACCTCCTACTCCCCTCCTTATTTAGGCAAAGAGAGATGGAGGATAAAAGGTTTCCTAGAGGATGAGATTACGGATTTTGATGCTTGGGAGTTTGTTAGCACCATATAAGGTGAACATATTTAATTGTACCTCATTATCTCGCACATAGCTGATGATGTGTTAGAAGGGTGAGGACTTGACCATTGATGGTCAAGCTAATAATCAATGGTCAAGATGATCATCATTAGTCGAGTGTATAAAGGTAAAGGGGTCAAGGTGGGTTGAAAGAGGTGGATTAAGGTTCAAGTTAGTAAGTTAGTGAGTTTAGTTAGCTAAGTAGCTAACTAGAAGAAAGGTCAAAAAGGGTTGGTTAGTTGGTTTAGGTTCAAGTAAGTAAATTAGTGAGTTTAGTTAGCTAAGTAGCTAACTAGACTCAGGGTCCAAAAGGGTTGGTCAATAGGTCAATAATGGTTAGGTGGTCCCTAAAGAGTCTCGAGGAATTTTGACACCTAGTAAAATTTTCTAGTGTCTACATTTTGCCCCTTTTTGTTATGTGGCTTTGAATTAACAATCTGCAAAATAAAAATGGATTGCTTGGTTGAAGGTCTGTTTGCCTCAAGTATAGGAGGAAGTGTTCCCCCTCAAACCAGGATTCAATGAGGTGAAACCAAAATCAAGTCAAGGTCTAATAAGTGCTATATGGTGAGTCATGAGATTGGTGAAAAAAAGGGTTATGAATTTAAAATATAAACATGTGCACATAATGTGACTAACTGAGATAATCAGGATCATACAAAGACTAAGAGTGCCAATTTTGGCAAAAATAAGGTCGACTCTAAAAGGACAAGTGACAGTGTAACTAGTCCATACCATTAGTCATAGCTAATCAGGTGACTCTATAAGTCTCTTAGATAGAGTCAATGTTTTTGTAGGTATCCAAGGTAGGAAGTGTTCCTTTGAAAAACACAAATGGTCTAGTCATGCAGAAGATGGTGAAAAATTCAAATGGTCAACATGACAAGGTTTGTTGGTATGGTCAAAATTACCAATACAAGGTCATTGTAGAATATATGAGTGTTCAGGTCAAAAATGGCCAATGTAGAGGTGGATGTGGTCTAATGATTGGTCAGAGAAGGCTAATCTCTAAAAATACAATTTTTGGTTTGGGGGAGATTAGGCAATCTCTAAAAATTAGGCACTTAGGTTGGGTGCTTAAAAAATTTAAAATTGATATCATGATCGTCAATAGTCAAGGTTTCTAAGGTCAACTGTCGATGGTCACCTTGACCATTGATGATTAGGATAAAACCCTAAAATCATAGAATATAAAAAGTGAAATAAAAATTTCATTTTCACTTTTGATATTTTGACCTCCATGCTTCCATGTATTTTAGCAATTTGGTACTTTGGAGTTTTGTTGTAAGATTTGACTAGGTGTTTTGGTGAGGTGGTGATTCATGATTAGTTGAAGGTGTTTATTGAGCTGTTCAGTTGGGACCAGATATGCAGCGCATATGAAGACATCATCAAGCAGTAGGATATTAGCTCTAAACTTGACAATGATTCAGGAATGAAGTAGGGGGTGTGTTTTTAAAATTGGTAGTTTAGTTGATTTGGGTGTATTGAAGTTGAATTTGGGTAGGTTGTAGTTAGTTATATAGGTTTATTGTGAGTTTTGATCTAGGTGTAGATTTCGGGTATGATTTGAAAAATTAGTGGTTAAATTTTGAAATTGGTGTTGGAATTGGGTTGGTGATTATTATAAGATAAAAGTAGGTAGTTTAGTTTGTTATTTTGTTATAGTTTTGAGGTAGGTAGGTTTGAGGGTTTTACCACTGGCAATCACACACATTGATCATCAATGGTTTGACCTGACTGTCAATGGTCAACCTAGGATTCTAGCTATGATGAGGTTATATAATGCAAATAGTAGGTGTGTTTGCTATTTTGGTTATGTTTTAGGGATGGTAGGTTTCAGGGTTTCACCACTGGTGGTCACACATAGTGACCATTGGTGGTTAGACCCGATCATTGATAATCAACCTAACCATTGGTGGTTGAGCATCGAGATAAAAAGGTTGATAGGACTATCGATGGTTCTACCCAATCATCAGTGATAGAGTATTTTTAGGGAAGGTTGATTGTAAAAGATATAGATGAAGATGGTTTAAAATGTTTGTGAGAGATATGTGGGTAAATTAATGTGTCAGGTGTAAGTTAGGATAGGTAAATGTTTAAATAGAAATGATGTGTTGATTTGATAGTTGTTGGGTAGAGTTAGGGTTTAGTTTGAAAGATTATAGTAGGTGTTTAAAATGTTTGTGAGTAAAGGTAGATGTTTGTCATACAAGCATTAGGTGTTGGTTGGATAGGTTAGGGTAGATGTTAAAATTTGTGTGGATAAGTGTCAATGTTTTTCGATTGGTAGAGGTAATTTTATAGGTGTAATAGGTTGAAAGAGGTGGGTATAAGTTGATACTGAGGTTGATTTAGAAATGAGCAATGGTGACTCATACTAGCCTTAATTATTTAGGAATGAGACTAGATCCAGATGAGGGATCAGGGTATTAGGATTTTTTCAAACATCCATGGAGGGATGACTCAGGATTACTTGATGCATATAGAGGAGGTTGGATTAGGATCCATGTGACATTATCAGTGGTTACCACAAGATACGGTGATGACCATAGCCCTCATTAAGAGATAAGATCTGGTCACAAACACCTTCTTATTGTTGACATGAGAGATGACCATCTTGTTAGAGGATGTTCATAGGATTACATGAATACCTATTCAAGGGGAGCCTATTTATCATATTAAGAGTGAGGAGTGGGATGAGTATATGGAGCTCTTGTATGGTGAGGATCGGGTTCATGCTAGGTGGCATTCATGTGGTTTTGGTTATGATCCACTATACTAGAGGTCTTCAGATGAGAAGTACTTGATGTGATGATGATGATGATGATGATGACAGTGTCCTATTTTGGATTATCTTATTAAAGTAGTGGATGATTTCCCTATTTGCTGTTGGGAGTGTTGGTAGAGATGTTGTTTGGGAGGATGGTGTTCGGGTGGGCACTAATTATGTTAGTTCATATTTATAGGGAGCTCTGGGCACTTTGAGCTCATAGAAAATATGGGATCTATGTTGGGTTCATGATCTATTGTTGGGAATACAAGCACATTGAATATCTGAGACCTTTGGGGCTGCCATGGGATCGCTGTGCCTAGGCAGACTAAAAAGTGGGATTTTTATGATGGAGGGGAGATTATGCTTTGACAGGAGTAGGTGGAGGGATGAGGGACATTGATTAGTTTAGAGATGCATTGGAGGGTTTGGTTGTGGGTGATTTCATCTAGAGACCATATATGGACTATCCTAGGTGGGCCCTGTACAACTGTCACACTCTATTTTTACAGAGTTGGTGGTGGATCTATGGGAGGAGAGAGGGTGAGACTGAGATCATCCCATTTGATAGAGTTTGGAGTTAGTATGGTCTTATGTAAGGGATTATATCTCCTTTCTCAAGGTATAGGAGGGAGGATGTGGAGTTTTTGTTACTTGAGCCACAACTATTATATGTAGTATTAGACCATGAGGAGATGCCTATGAAAATAGGGGTAGATGATGTTGGTTTTTTTGATGGCTATACAAGATGGTACTAGGCCTTCTATACAGTGGTAGATTTTGGATGGGATTATGGGGGTCGATAGGCCATAGATGTGGATCCATTTGGAGCATAGGTGTAAAGTGGTGGTCAGGATGGATAGGTAGACGTAGCATTGGCAATAGTACATGCTCAAATTATAGGTTTACAAGGACAAGTGGCCACATTACAAGGCCAAATTATCACTTTACAGGGTTAGGTTGCCACCATTACAGCTGAGAGAGATCAGGTGAGGATATCCCTTGGTTTGGTGACCCATGAGAGGGATACACTGAGGCAGAGGGTAGGAACAATAATAACACTAATAGGAGGGCCACTTGGTATGATTGCTATGACATGATAATTTTCTATAGTAGAGGAGTTGATATATTATGAGACCATATTGCTAACATAGTGTTTAGAGTAGTTGAGATGGGGAGAGTACAGGGTAAACTTAGTAGATGGACTAACTATGGTGACCTAGGGTAGTGGGCCTCTTTAGTGAGTGGACATATAGGCATCTTAGGTGGACTGACACTAGATGTTAGTTTATGTATAGGAGCAAGAGGGGCCAATAGTAGTGGTGCCCCAAAGGCATGATATATGATATGTTATGTAGGTGTAGATGTACATGATTTTGATTCTGGCCTGCGTGATAATGATGTGAGATGTACATGAGATATATATATATATATATATATATATATATATATATATATATATATATATATATATATATATATATATATATGGTTTACATGTTTTGATGTTTGAATGCTTTATGATTTATGCTTATGAGATGTGGACTCAATAGCTTTAGGCATGTGATGATTTAGGGACGATTTTTGTGTTTTCTTCATGGATATGATGATGAATGGTTCAATTATGGTTATTGATGTGGTTTATGATATGATGTTTGATGTTTTGATCATAGATAGATATATAATGTGGTTCATGGATATGGTTAATGATTGATGTTTGTTGTTCATGATCATGGGGATGTGATGTGATTATGGTTAAGGATGTAATGAAAATACATAACATAAGCTAAATAAAAAACTAAATGTAGGAAAAAGAAATGAGAATCATGAGACATATGTCTACATGAACCAATGATAAGAGGGTAAGGAAAAAGCATGATGTCTTTTCATTGGTAAGGACCTAATAAAACCAAAGTTAGATTGGCTTAAGGAACTTAAGACTTTCAAATGCTTCACATTAACATGCTCTGGTTGATAAAAAAAGCTAACTTGATCACATTGTGTCAAGTAAGCTCATAATCCCTTGATTTATAGATGGTATAAAGGGGAGATAGGTGGTGGGTGAAAGGTAGATGGTTATGGGTAAGGTAACCTTATGTGTGTTAGTTTTCCCCTTTTATAGGTGACCTAAGAACCAAATTAGACAAATCTATGTTATAATGCTAGGTGTACACTGATCGATGCAAGAAGTCTACTAATGCTATATATGAAAGTTGATTGCAGCTTTCTTGGGATAGTTTATTCTTATTCTAATTTAGGGTCTTTTGTTTATTGATTTTTATTTTTGATAGGTTGTGAATTTGATTGATGTAGAAAGATTCAAATGATTTATTTTGACCTATTTGAATTAGCCATCCTTCAAGGGAGTGGTCTAAGTTTGGGTTTGTATGTTTGGTAACTATCCTTCAAGGGAGTAGTCTATCTTTTAGGCCATTTAGTTTTTTAGCAACTGTCCTTCGATGGAGCAGTTTACTATGCTAGAGAGATATAACCCAAGTAATATTTTGGTATCCCTAATGTTTTGATGCAAGGTTTTATATGGACAAATCTAATAGGGCTTATAGGTTTACCTTTATGAGGGAAAAACTTTGAGCACATGAATGTAATGATAGGTAAAAGGGCTATTTTTGAGAGACAAATAATCATGGGATTATATATTATTAGATACAAAATAGCATCCATGAGAACCATGCCATGGGTAGAGCCATGGTACCCATATTTATGATTTGGCTATGACTATGATGGTTAATCACATGGTTCTATGTTATAATTGGTTGTCCTCAAAGGGGTAAGAGGAAGGTGTGAGGCTGATAATCTCATAAATCAAGGGAGGAGCTTAAGTTAGACAAAAATATGAGTTTAATCTTTATTTTAACAAAAGAAAGGATGAAAATGTGAAGCATTAAGAGGCTCAGGTTTTGGTTTACCTTCGAGGGAGGATAAATAGTAAGCTCCTGATCCATACTTATGGGTTATGATGGAGGGTCCAAGCCAATTGAAAGCGAACTTATCTTGTTTGCTTTTCTCCATAGCGAAGTCCCCTAGTTTATTTTCAACACTTGATTAGAGGTGGAAAAGAGTTGGATTGACAAAAAGGGCAAGGTTAGCTAGGTGATAGTTTGGTGGAGAAGGGTAATCTCCAATGGTTAGAGGAGAAGGTGACTCCCAAATGGGTTGGGTGGAGGAGAAATGTAATATTCAATATTTTAAATTTTGTTGGTTGGTAGGTTGAGGCAAAAATGCCAAAGGTTAGTTTGTTTAATTGGTAAGGTATGGTTTGGGTTTGGTAAATAGCCCAAGCCTCATAGAAGGAAAATTCCCCCAGTTTGCTCTTTCCATGGATATTTAATGTGGTAACAAGACCCCAAAGTGAGATGTTATTTAATAAGATGCTTTTTTGGGGTGAATATGACTTATCCACCTCCCAAAAGGGGTTTATTAGTGGTTAATTGTTAGGTGTTAGTTTTTAGTTGGTTTAAGTTGTAGGTGGTGGTTCAGGTGGGAATTCATCTAGTGCACCAAGGCTAAGAAAATGCTATTGGGTTTGATTTAGGTAGGTTAGGATAGGGTTAGTAGGTTTTATGGGTTGATCTTGGTTTGGGTTGTAAGATAGGTTATTTATGGTTGAGTTAAAAGGTGTGTTGATTGTAGCTAATTGATTTGGTGTAGAGGTTATTTTGATTATTTGGTTTGGTTGGTGAGGTTAGGTTGGTTGGATAATTATATGGAAGGTTGGGTTGATGGTAAGTTTGGTTGGGTTAATGGTAGATGAGGTAAGGTTAGTGGTTATTAAGGTAGGGTTAATGGTAGGTAGGGTTGGGTTGATAGTAGAGTCCACCAAATTGTTAAGTAAAAGAGGTAGGTTGGTTGGTTCCATATGGATAAGTGGAGGATATTGGTTGGTTTCCTTAATTTTTATTTCAAAGGAAAGGTGTAAAGGTTCTACTTGGTTAAAAAGTGGTTTGGTTAAGGGTTAGATTATGGTTTTCTTAGTTATAGGTGCACTGAGGACCAAATCAAATGGATGAGACTCATTGTACTAAGGGCTTTGGTTATGGGTTTCCTCAATAATGAGTGAAGGAAGGGGTTTAATGATTGATTTATTGAATATATTCATGGCTAAGTTGGGGGGAACATGGAGGATATCCATTGAGACCTCCTTGTGGTCAATAAGGTTATGGACAAGCATCTTAAAAGATCCACATCTGTCTGTCCCACGTTTGTTTTCATGATGATAAACACAAAATTCATTCTCTATACACCAAATTGGATTTAGATGAGAATTATTGATGGGTTTGATTTGAGGAAAGCTAATGATGGAAGCCTCTAAGGATTTGTCAAGGATTGAGGCATATGATTCCCCTAACAAGGTGTACTACCTAGGAAGAGGATGTACTAATGGATTTTGAGTTTGCAAGCTAATTGGTTGGTTTGATGAGGTTCACTGGCTTGAGAGGTTTGATAAGTTTGATAGGTTTGATAAGTTAGTTAGGTTTGGTTGGTAGTTGTTGGTTAGATTGAGTAAGGTTGATAAGTTGGGTAAGGTTGGTAAGGTTGATAAGGTGGGTTGATTTGATAAGTTTGATGAGGTGGGTTGCTTTGATAAGGTGGGTTGAGGTAATTAATATGATGATTGGGGTAAGTGGTTCAAGGTTTGATGATAGATATTGATAGGTGGGTCTAGGTTTGACTGATATGATAAATGTTGATAGGTTGTTAGGTATGATGATGATCAAATGATTATTGATAAGTTATTGGTTGGTTGTAGTTTAGATTTCATTAGTTGTAGGTGAAGGTTGATTAGTCATGGGTACTAGAAATAAATGACTCTACTTTAATTATCTGGTCCATTAATATTATAACTAGCTCAAGTGGTAGTTGACAGTTTATCAGTTGGTTGAATTTGAAGTTTGATTGGTTATAGGTAAGGTTGTGTTGATTATAGGTGAGGTTGGGAGAATAAGTGGTTCGTGATGCAAGGTAATTTTCTGAGGCCATACGGTTGTCTTCTGAGATTCTAGGAAATATAGGTACTCTAGGGAAGAGTATAAGGAGGCTCTCCATTAAATAAGGTAACAGAGGTAAGATGGTGGAGGGTAGGTTATTGGTTGGTTTGATTCCTTAACTATTGTCTAGTAAAAGAAATATGAGGAATAGAAAGGAATGATGAAAAGGTCACTACTCAAACATAAAGTAAATAAAAGGAAAATAATCTCAAGGCAATCAAAACATACATTAAAGTGAATTTAAAACTTAGGATTTTTTTAGATCATTTTTGGCTTATGCCTTAGAAAGTGTGAATAGAAAAATTGGTTTATAGATCAGGTACTAAAGAGAAAATATAAGTTTGGTTTCAAGTTGTCTTTAGCTGCTCAAAAGAAATAGTTTATACTGAATATTAGTATGTGGCTTGATATTGGGGTATACCCCCTCACTTCACACACCGCAGTGATAAGGGTGTCAAATTCTTAGCTAAAATATATTGAATTTCATAATTTATACTCAATCACAGAGCTGAGTTGGTTCTCCCCTTGCTAATGACCTCCAAAGAGGATTGCTAAAAAAATGTAATATTTACCATTAGGTGATGAAATCCTAGTTAGGGCTTGTCTCAAGTTTGTTTTGATGTGTTGATTGATTATGTGGTTTGGTAAAGTGTGTGATAAAAATAGTGAAACTATGATTAATTCCTTTGATTTAAGTTACTAAATAAATTAAAATAAGAAAGCAATCAATGTATGGAAGGTATTTAATTTAAGCCCTAAAGAAATTTTAGATTTTATTGGTTGAGCAAAAAATAAAGGAATAAAGGGGCACCTAGATGATGCTAGGGTCAATCTGAGTGTGCCAAAATGTTTCTCTTAATTTTTTCTCATTTATTAATTTTAGAAGAAGATAAAAAAACTTGTAATAATAGTATGGTGGAAATACCTACTTGGTGATGCATGCGCAATCCAAAAAAGGATAGAGAACTCCTTTTTGGCTTGGAAGGAATAACTTGCACATAAGAAAGTACTAACAAAGGGGTTGTTAGCAAGATAGTTGGGTGGACTTCCTAGCATGAGCTAGATCCAAGAAGCATGAGCTTGATAAGAGGCTATCAATTCACTCTTAATAACAATTAATTTGAAATAGATAAAAGTAAGGTACTTGCATAAATAAAATAAAATACAATACAAGAAGAAAGTAAAATGCTTGTTAAAGAAAATGACTAAATATATAAAAATTAGGTCAATACTCATGCCAAATTAGGTGAAGTCAAGTTCAAAAAATTAGAAAAGGGTTTGTGAATAGATAGGAACATAGAAAGTTACATTTGGTTGGGATTAAGGGGATGAAATAACTTGTTATTTTCTGCCATAGTGACTGTCAAGGGTTGGGTTAACCATATGTGGTTGAGCTAATTGTCAGTGGTTTTGATAACCATTAGTGGTTTCCTATCGATTCCTTAAGGTTTCTAAAAGAGAAGTTGTAGAATAGGTGATTGGTCTGATAATGGTTTTGTTAATAGTTTGGAAATTAGGAAACAAGGTGTAGATAGGTCTAATCAGGGCATAGGGGTTAAAAATCTAATGAAAAAAGAATAAGTAGAATATTCTTATATATTGATAGATGGTTGATGGTTGAAGGCTAGGGAAATTTCACAAGAGTAATAGTAATTTGGTCTCAAAATCAAATTCTATAGAGGTTCAGGTCTCTTTTGCTATTGTTGAGTTGTTGAAGGAAGACTAGATAATGGAAAGCTTGAATACCTATATGAAAGAATGTTTGTAATGATGGATCTATTTCACCTCCTACTCCGCACCTTTTATAGGTAAAGAGAGATGGAGGATAAAAGGTTCCCTAAAGGGTGGGGCTACTAATTTCAATGTTTGGAAGTTCGTTAGCACCACATAAGGTGAACATATGTAATTATGCCTTATTATCTCACACATAACTAGTGATGGGTTAGAGGGGTGAGAACCTGACCGTCAATGCTTAGGCTAACCATTGATAGTTAAGTTGATCGTCAATCGTCGAGTGTCTAAAGAAAAAAGGGTCAAGGTGGGTTGAAAGAGGTTGGTTAAGGTAAAAGATATTAAGTTAGTGAGTGTAGTTAGCTAACTAGCTAAATAGACTTAGGGTCCAAAAGGGTTTGTTAGTAGGTTCCTATTCAAGTTAGTAAGTTAGCGAATCTAGTTAGCTAAGTAGCTAACTAAACTTAGGGTCATAAAGGGTTGGTTAGTGGGTTGATAAGGGTTAGGTGGTCCCTAGAGAATCTTGAGGCATTTTGATACCTATTATAATTTTATAGTGTCTACACTAGGAGGGGAGGTTGGTGGATGAAGGGAAAACATAGGTGGTGGTAGATGCTTCTTTTTTGGTGATATCCCCCTATATTTTTCTAGTGATCCTCCAATATTAAAAATTTATGATGAGTATATTAATGCCATTGGTAAGGAGATAGGGTGTACAAAACTTATTGGAAGATGTGTAGGGGAGCATCCTACTTGGGAGAAGCTCTCAACCTAATCAAAATTTGTGTAGCCCTCCATTGTTAAGGTTTTTCTTTCTTTCTTCACTAATGGTTTTTTTTTATGCTAATCTTCATTTTAGTTGAGCAGCGAGACTATATATGTAATAATGGTCCTTGGTTTGTGGCAAAGAAGGGGGTCTTTGTTTATCCTCGACCCCCCATTTTTTTTATCCAGTAGCCATAGTTATTTCAAATGCTCCTATCTAGGTAATATTATATAATCTTTGTTTGGATTTACTTGATTCAAAGATGCTTCAGTAGTTGGATAATAAAATCATTATTTTTTTAAAATTTGATGAAAATTTTGATGCTCAACGAAGGTTTTTGAGGGTTTATGTTCTGGTAGACATTTCCAAACCTTTTCATCATTCTTTTAAGATTCATTCTTCTCATAATGTCTGGACTCAATTTGTCAATTATGAAGGGATGCCATTTATATGATTCAAGTTTAATAAAGTTGGGCATAAAGTGGTGATGTGCACTAAGAAACATAATAAAGGTTGTGACTCCTCCTTGTTGAAATTTTGGGTTAGAAAGATTAGTTGTCTCAACCATGATCTTGTGAACAATATTTGTGTTCCTTTGGCTCCCCCTCCTATGGAAGATCCCTTGGTGGTAAAGGACTATTATGATAAGTATTTGGAGGCTCATAGGGTATAGTTATTCATGGTTCTAGTTCTAAACAACTTACTCTGCTCAATAATAAAAGAAAATTAGATTATCAAAGTAATTTAGCTTTGTCCTCATTTAATAGGGAGAATCTTGATTATTTCAAAGGGATGACTTTTTCTTTAGATGTGGCTTCTCCTGAGGCTTCTGGTTCTTTCTAGGTTCTTGGCTTTGATGAGGTTGGAATAATGTCTGAAGAAGAGGATTAAGAATAACTGGCCTCTAGAGTGAGTATCTCTATTGTTAAAATCCTATGCCTATTGTCAAAACCAAACTTTGGTAATAAATGTAAAAGAGAAAGGAAATCGGAAGTAGAGAGGCTACAATTGGGTGTGATGAACTCTATCATGGTGGCACCCAGTGGACTATGGAAAAATTATTGTCTAATAGAGGAAGGCAAACTTTGAGAGCTCGAGGTTGAATCTTTAGGTAGGTGGTAGGTTGGTAGTATAGATGGTATCTATAAATAGTGTCTTTGGTTTGATGTGTATGTGGGTGACTATCATTGTTCATTGAGAATTGTTAGATTTGGATTTAAAGGTTTTCTTTTATTTCTTGTTGATCTAATGTTTTCTAGCTTTGTTTTAGGTGGCTTTGGCTTATAATTTTTTGGCCTTTTGGGGATTGGACCCCCTGATGTGTCCCATACTAGTTGAAGCTCTAGTCAAAAGCCAAAATCTAACAAAAAAATAAGAAACTAGTATCAAATTGATTTATTAGTTTGTTATAATAATAAATTATTTCTAAACTAATTTTGTAGGTTATCAAGATTAGAAAATCAATTAAAAACTAACTTATTAGTTTGTTACTCTCAAATAATAAGTTGTATTATAAATATAAAATTCCCATTCATTTTTAGAGCTTGTAGATGGATAATAATAGCATAGAGAAAGAATTTAGTACATGAATTTAGAAAAGAGTTATGTATATATTGTAATCATTTTCAATAAATAATGAGAATTTGATGAGGTTTTTACAAGCTTAGTGTTGTTCCAATCCCATTATAAGGAAGAGCAAGGGCCAACTCAACCAACTAATTATGATTTATGTGTGTTATTTATATGTTTATTTTAGATTGTTCTATTTAAAAGTTTGACAATCATTCTTTTATGCAATGTATTGTGCACGATATACTTTAAGCTGTAGGTCTTTGTGTGTTTAAGTCAAAGTTTACTTTCAACATTTTTATTTCAAAGAATTTATGTTTATAAAATTTAGATTAATTATTTAATTAATTCTAAAGTATTTTAATTACAGTGTCTTTCCTTTAAAAAAAATCAATTATAGAAAGTGTGTTTCCGTTAAAGCATTTTTAATACTATAAAAGTGTGTTTACCTTCGAAGCATTTAAATTAAGCAAGTGTGTTTGTTTTCACAACTTATATATTAGTATTTAAATTCAAGTAATTATATTAGATATTTAGAAGTAAATGATCAACAATTTACCTCAAATGTAAAACTGTTAATCTTTTTACTTTATACGATATTGCATATGACCGTTGGATATTGTCCCTAGTTTGATATCACACCAAATAAACTCAATTTATTAAATTAAGAGGACATAATGACCATCATCAACTACCTCATGGAAAACATTAAGGGCAACATGATATACGACATAGTCTTTATAATTGGATATGGTTTTCTCTCACTAAAAATATCTAAATCAAAAGACTCCATATCTTTGTTATTATTATTATCATGACTACTATTAATTTCCGAGTTGATGTTTCTTTTAATATTATCAATATATAAAACTGGATTAATATTATTAGTTCTTTTTAAGGTAGAGAATTATAAGATTCACTTTCCAATTACATGATTTTTTTCCAACCAATCAAATTGTTTGAAATATATTAAAATACAATTACAATTTTTTTTAAAGTTTGAATCTTAAATAATAACATATTCTTAAAGGTGTTATCAGAAAATATTCTTCTAAATTTAATACCATTAATAAAAATAATATACATACTTTTAAATTGTCAAATCCTAATTATAACACATTCCATTATATTTAATATAACTGTAAATATTTTCAATTTAATATCTATAAAAAAAATTTAAAGATATGAACTCATTAATACCAAATACACCTTCCAATCTCCAAAGAATGGGCATCACAATAAACCAATATACATGTTTTTATTTCTATGTGATTCTTAACTTTTCCCCAAAGAAATAATGCCTTTAACCATTGTAAAAATGAGCTTGATATACAACCATGCTACCACCATTAATATTGTGGCTTCGCCATCCAAGAAGATAAACATGAATTAGAATTTCCATTGTGACAAGTGGAGGTTGATTCCTCAAGTGACACTACTTCCCACGAGTTTAAAAATTTCTCCCAAATCAAAAAAATATTGGTTACCAATAAAAATTATATATATATATATATATACACATGTCAAATTTATCATAGTATTTATGTGAAACCATTACATAGTATGTGTTTACAAAGTATGATAGTATTTATGTGAAACTTATCCTTCGACACATAGTATTTACCTGGGTTTATGTGAAACTATTACAGAAATAATTATTTATCATAGTATGTTTTATTTATTAAAAATCTTCAATTATTAATATTTGTTTTGTAGGTAACATTGTATCAGTTTTCCTATTAATTTTGTATTGGAAAATATGTATACCCAACTTTCTAATATTTTATAAGTGGTAAATGTAATTTCAAAAATTTAAAATTTAAAAATTATTATTTATCTGACTTTTTATTTGTTATGCTATGATGCTACTATTTTTCTAGGAAAATAGGTGAATTTCACTTATGAAAAATGAAAACAATTATATTATCCACTCCATTGTAAGAATTAAATATGAACTATAATTTTAAAATATGGAGGGGGGACAATAACAATGACAGTTTGAATCTAGTTGACATAGGATGGGTTTACTATGGCTCTTTAAAAAACCAACACCACCACCACAAGTAAGGCACCGACACCATAAGTGCCATGTTCCGTGATATTGTGAAAAGGTAGGACCTAAAGTGTCAACTGACAATGTTGAATCTAGGTCACAAAACATATTTTTCCTCTAAGGATACTATCATCAGTAGGATTTACAAGCACTCATTTAAAATGCCATTGGCTTCTAGTCCAATACTAATCCAATACTAAAATTAGTGTTTTTCCAATGGTATCCTAGAAAAGGAGGGTTGAGTTACCATAGTTTCTCTTAAAAATAGTTTGTCCTTTATTTATTTTGGTTGTGTATACAGCAACTTGCATATGAAACTATATTTAAAATAATAATTTTCAATTGTATATAATATATTTTTACAATTCACTACATTCAAATCATTAGAGTTTATTTTCCAGATATTTTTTATGTAATTATTTAAGTCACACCGATAATTTTTGGACAAATTGATTCAAGTACCATTAATCAAAATTATAGTGAAGTCCATCGACACCTAATGTTTCTAGGAAAATTATTCATGCTTTTTAGTACCTTATATTCATCGAGGCAATAACAAACTCTATGAGACCGCCATATCATCAATTTTGTACGAAAACAAGATAAAAATTAAATTTAAAATAAAATTATTGTGGACTTGTGAGTTACCTAAGCCTTGTTGGATGGCCCACTTATGGTCCAAATAAGCAAGCATGCTAAACAATGCTTTTTGGACTCATGACAATCTCTCATTATCTGCGATATAAACTATAAACTGCAAACCACTTTAATATATGCCAAAATGTCTAGGTAAGAAATTGGATCTATGACATTCATATTTTTAAGCTCATCATAATGCCACTGTGGGAATTTAAAGACTGAATGCTTCGATGATGTATATTGATCAACAGTGGTCATATATATACAAAGAGGAAATGATTAACAAAACCATAAGCCTGTAACCATTTTTCCACCTAATCTGCCAACTGACACATCTAACTAATGCTATAACAGCTAAGCAGTACTAGTTACATTAATAAAACAATGTAATATACCAAATTTTGCCAACATTTCCTCCTTTATTACATTTTTTCTACAAACATCATATTTCCTAATAGTGGTCCACTCTTTATTACAAATAATGTAAAAAGATTTACACTCTCCATGTAGCCTGCTCACTTTCTGAGGTAACATTCCATCTTGTGGATTCAAGGTCTTGGTGTCACCTTGGTTTTTCCTTGCAGGATTACCAAAAACTTAGAAGTAGATTTACACTCTCCGTATACGCTGCTCACTTTCTAAGGTAGCATTCCATCTTGTGGATTCAAGGTCTTGGTGTCACCTTGGTTTTTCCTTGTAGGATTACCAAAAACCTGGAAGTGATAGGAACACGTCTCTCTACTAACACCTTCGATGGTTTCCTGGATTACGAGGATTATCACAAACCCATATAGTTTTTTACTACAGATTGACCATGAACTTGGAGGTTTCTACTGCACTTTGGTCATTTCTCTGATTACCACAAACCCTTTTCCAAGAACCATGTGCTACTTTAATGCTTTTGCTCCCCACAATATTCTTTTTCAGGTAGTACCATACTAAAAAATAATGCTCAGTACTTTATTGAAAAACAAATTGCAAAACATAAACCAACACACCAAAAATTATCACCATAGCAATAATGCGACCCCATCGTAGGTGACTCATAAAAGGATGTCTGTTGTCCTCCAGCCTTTGTGTATCCTCCATCTTCCAATTGAGTGCTGCTACATGTCTCACAACATGAGAGTTAAAGTGAAGGCTACCTCATCAGAGGACTCTTCACTTCCATCAGTATCTGTTGGATGTTCTACTTGAGCAATATTATCTTCATTGTGCTTGAGTTTCCCTTTGAGAACATATTTTGCTCGAACATAACAGTTCCACGCTGTATGACCTTTCTTCTTGCAATACTAACATTTTAGCTCACTTTTGTCAGTATTGAATTTTTTATGAGAGTTTCAAGAATATAGTGCATTCTCGAGTTGTGAAATATCTTCATCTTCTACAGGTATCCTTTTTTATTCCGCTAGTAGTGTTGTAATCATATCATCGAGAGATTGTGATGGTATTTGGCTAAGAGTAAATACAATATTACTATATTTAGATTGTAGACTATTCAATAGAATAGCTTTTGCATCTTGATCTTCGACATTAGTTTTTACCTCATCAAGTTGCCTAATAAGAGATCTCATATTGTTTACATGGTTGGACATAGTAATTCCATCATCCATTTTGAATCTATATAACTTCAATTTCAGTGAAAATTGAGCATTTACCGCTTTTTCACCAAACAAGGTGTTGAGTGTATTCCAAATTTCCTTGGATGTTTTTTCTAAATCCATATGATGTAACTCGGAATCGGAAAGTTCAAGACCAATAATAGCTTTCGCTTTGTCATCTCTTGTTTTCCACTCCAATAATTTTATTGCATCAGTAAGTTGTTTCTCATCTCCATTTACGATTCCCCACAAATTTTTATGCATCAATTGCATTTGTATTTTAACCTTCCATGTATGAAAGTTTAAACCAAAATATTTCTCTATGGGAATTTGAATTTCCATCTTGAAACATATATCTGAAAAACTAGTGAGTTTTGAAATTTTGTATTAGAAAGGTGTACCTTTTAGGATTGTGATCCGATCTTTAGATGTTCTAATGTACACTTTCCAGGATTGGTATGTTTGAATTCACTCTCTTCGTTTTTGTTGTGTCCTTGGCTGAACTCTACTAGATTGAATTCTACCAGATTGATATGCTCCTAGTGCTTTAGATGGAAGGAAATCTTAATGCTTTTGACCAGCTTCTCTCCACGTCTGATTCTTTTTAGCCGTAAGCTCAAGCTGCTATCATGCTTTGGACGTTGATTCTTCTGCTATTATGCTATCAAACTTCAACGTTCTTCCACTTCTACAGGCATCAACCAATTCTTGGCCATATTATCTCTTTAGCTATGATTTACACGCTTCACTCATGTGCCAATATTTAGGCTTCTGCTGCATACTTCCACCAAACTTCACTCACTTCTATGGTCACCACTCAATCAGCTTCCTCTACCATGTGTCGTTCACTTCTTGGGCATCGATTAGCACTTCAGATCTAGCGACTCAGACTTCCTTTCGACGGACTGTTTTGTGTCATATCTCTCATTAGGCGACTTCCTTTCTTGGCATTTGGTATGCGCTCTGATACCAATGTAGGAATTTAAAGACTGAATGCTTCGATGATGTATATTGATCAATAATGGTCATATATATATATACAGAGAGGAAACGGTTAATAGAACCATAAACCTGTAATCACTTTTCTACTTAATCTGCCAATTGACACATCTAACTAACGCTATAACAGTTAAGCACTAATCAACGCTGTAACTGAGCACTGAACTACTAGTTACATTAATAAAACAATGTAATATACCAAATTTTACCAACATTAAACTTGCCAAAACCACTATTGGAAAAGTAAAGCCCCAAAATTGTTGGTTTCTAATGTGGCACGCAGATTCTGTCTCGTGACATGTCAATTGCTACGTAATGGTTATCATTGGTTGCACTGCTAAAATAGCAAGGCAACTTTAAAATTGTCATGCAACACACTCTCCACAACAGTCTCTCTAATTTATCGAATGTATTTGCATTAAATGTCTAAGTTGGAGACACATGGATGCCAATGCTTTATACCAAAAAAATTATAGACCCAATCCCAAATGTACAGTGGATAGATAAAATTTAAAGTAGGACACGTGAGCTACATTTTAAATATTGACAAAAAAAAAAGCTTCAAAAACTTTTAATGTTTCCACAAGTTAATGGCCATTGTATTGTGAACTTATGACCTAGACATTTTATGTATGTGTGCATGTACACATATGCTGTGCTTAATCATATCCAATGTGTTTATCTCTTTAATTTCCAACATAAGTGTGTTCATGCATACATATAATTTATATGATAGTAGATGCATTATCGAAGGAATTCATTATCACTCCTCCATAGATTCAATTTCATGTAAATAAAAAATAAGAAGTTTGCAAAAAACTATCACCAAAACTACTTCTCTACAAACTATATTTCTTTAGTTCAATTCTCTACACTATCCTTGTGTTAGTTGTCACATGGTAATATCGTTCATGCTAATAAATATTAAGTGACATGATGCATTTTTTCAACTGTCACAATATATATAATATATAAATTCATTTTGTTTTATTGTTGATTTATCTAATTTGACATATAATTTCATGTTAAAACTAAACGTATTCATGCTTATATATTTGTGTATCTTTATTTTCATTAATCCAAATGTAAAATAAATTATATGGTTACAAACTAGGTCTAATTCTAAATGTGTTCAAAAAAATAGTATTCATTTTTGAGGTAGTTATGATGGGTTGCACCATTGACATCTATTTTTTTGTCAGTTTTCAAGATCTATTTACTTATAAAATTAATATAAATTAACTATTCGTTGAAAAATTATAAAAAATATAGGTTACAAACTAAATGATCTTATCTAAACTTTTATCAAATGGTTTTAAATAATACTTAAAAAATGAGTGGCCGCACGGTCAACCATCTATTATGTTTTCCTAAAAAACAAGAGTTCTCATTCTAATTTTAGATGTTTGACCTAGTTATACTTAACCATTTTTTTTAAAAAAAATAGTTTTTTACAAACTAGATTCAAAATGCTACAATTCATGTTCTTACATCATCCTCGAATTTTTAATATAACCTTCTCAAATTACCTACATAAATTTAGATTTCTCAATTTTCAAAAAGTATATATCCACAAATAAATAATTTTATCCTCCAACTTTATACACTTACCCAAACATAAACATGAACCTATATATCTATTCATCCTTCATATCTCCAACATATAATTTTCATAAATGAAACTATTATACACATATATTTACAATATATAACATACCACATAAACTAAACAATATATTAATTGACCACAACTTGATGATAATACTACTTCACCCAAGATTCTATCAAAAATATAACATAAGTCATATGAAAGAACAACAAAAAGACTATTACATTAAATAATACTTAAAACTAAACCGAGTTAACATCACCTAATTGACAACTCTAAAAGCTATGACAATTAAATGTTAACCACAAATACTTAACAACAGTCAGCGAATTAAAACATTCCACTTAAAACTAGACATTTGTTGAAACTGTGGGCTTTTGTAGTAGGTCGAGTTGGAGGTGATCGAGGTCGGGGATGGAGAGTCGTCACGAGCAGATTCGAACAAAAGCCAAAATAAGAACCGAGCCGTGTCTCTATGAACCGAATGCCAATGCAAGCTTCAATGTCCAATGAAAATTTGTCCATCCCACAAATCGATGCAGATTAGACCCAATCACGTGCTCATTTAATTCAAAATGATTTCACTGTCGCGTCGGGCTGTGCAAAGCCAACGATGCAGATGTGAGACGGGATTAATGCACAACACGTTGGCCTATAGAGACAACCCACTGCAAGCTAATATAGAACTGAAAATGACAAACCCTCAGATATGTACAACCTGGAAATCAGCTTTTCTGACTGTAAGGAAGCGTTGACAGCTCTTTGAATGCTCAATTAAACAAATGGCGGATAGCGCTTAGTCCCTGCGGGACGCAGAGGATTGATTAATATGATGATTGAGCAGAATGGATACTAAAATTCTGACATTCTGATAGTGATGTTACAGAGTAGTAAGGAAAAGAGGGGTTATTGGTTTGATATTTATCAGTGTTTATAAAACAAATAGTAAAGTTTTGATAGGGATTTTTAGGAATATAAAGAAGTCACTGATAATTGGTGATTTTGGAGTAATCTTTTACATGTAATCAGGGTTGCAATCAAATTAGAAATGAATTAAAAAAATAGTTTATAATAAAATACATAAATTTTTAACACCACTATTTTTGATTAGATATATTAGTTAAAGTGGGTTGGATGTATTCTTCAACAATAAAAATAAATAATTTATAAATCTTGAGAGTCTCTGATAGTGATGTTACATAGTAGTAAGGAAAAGAGGGGTTATTGGTTTGATATTTATCAGTGTTTATAAAACAAATAGTAAAGTTTTGATAGGGATTTTTAGGAATATAAAGAAGTCACTGATAATTGGTGATTTTGGAGTAATCTTTTACATGTAATCAGGCTGCAATCAAATTAGAAATGAATTAAAAAAATAGTTTATAATAAATACATAAATTTTTAATATCACTATTTTTGATTAGATATATTAGTTAAAGTGGGTTGGATGTATTCTTCAACAATAAAAATAAATAATTTATAAATCTTGAGAGTTTTATTGTAAGCAATAAAAGAGGCACTGCCAACGTTAGATGTGATCCTACCAAACATTGACACCAAATAATTGCTCGAAATAAAAATAAGGAAATGGATTGGTAAGCACCCACCAAAAAGTGAGTGCAAAATATTCTAAAGTAGTTTGTAAATCACAGATAGCATGATTTCTTTCACCTGCCATTCTTGCAAATTCAAAAGACAAAGAAATAAGGAAAAAGAGGTTGCATTTTAATAGTTAAGCAAGGCATTGAAGCACCTCGCTTATTTATTACTCATGAAAACTGGAAGCTACCTGCTTCCCCCTTTTCAATATAATCAATAGCCTCTTGAAATTCCTCGCCATCAAATCACATGTGGATCAGTAAAATAATATCATAAAAACATTGGACATGATTTTCTCGTAAAGAAAAAATTAGTTGAACTACCATCAAAATTTATTTTGAAGTGTGGGAACAACTAACCACATCTTTAAGTTTTTATAAGTTGTACAAAACTGGAAAGAAAAAACTAAAAATCCTATGAAAATTGTGGTGCATCTCTATGTTTTGTTCCCCAGGAAAATTGAGAAAATTTAAAAATTAGATTAAAATTATCTCTATGGTTGAAGGGAAGTGAAGGCCTTGACGTGTTTCTTTGAAAGTGCAGAGGGGCTTTCTGTGTCCATTGAAATATTTGATTGAAATGGAATGTGGTTTCGCTTGAGTTGATACAGCTAAGACAAAAATAATGGTGGCGATGTTGCTCTTGCGCTGAGTTAAAAAAAAGAAAAGAACAAAACTCGATATGACAACATTGTTAACGCTGTTGGACAAAAATGCTGCTTCAAGAGGTTTGAACCCTAGATGTGGTGATAACAAGGATTACGTGAAGGCAATAAAGGCGAAGATCAATGGAAGGAATATTTTGTTCAGTCCCATTTCAATGCTGACATGTATGGTCTTAGAAGAAAACTCTCCATTCTTCTGCCTTTTTCCTAGAAATTGCACATGTTCATGCTCTCTCAATTTCTCACCTTTATGCTTGTACTCATGGTAACCACCGAGACGCCCAAACTTGAAACGTCTATTTATTTTTTGGTGAAAAATTCCACCCTTTTCTGTCAAATCAGGGCCTTACATTAGCATAGTCATATCAAACTCGTCCTCCTAACCTGGCAAAAGAAGATGAGGCCCTTGCTGTTGCTTGCTGAATTCCTCTTCTATAGTGAATGTATTCTTGCAATCCCCCAAGCCGAAAAGATATTGAGAATGAAAGAAGGTTTGAGGTTGGTTTGGATGTCCAATTATTTAGGACCTAGTGAAGAACACATTGCCTCCACAGTGGAATGAAGAGCGGGGCGGAGGTCAAATTGACATTCTAAGTAGTAGGAATTGGTAGAAAAGGGTACTGCATGGCCACAAGATAGTGATGGAAACCACCACGCATTAGTGTTGTTACATGTCACATTGACACTTTTCCTTTAGAGAGTTACTTTTTAGAATGGCGCATTTATTTTATGTTCAATATTAATTCACCTCTAAATTTGTTGCTTGTTATAGGAATTAAACGGATAAGAAAATAACATCCCTATATAACTGGTAATATTCCCTTCAATGCTCAAATTTAGCCCATGCCGGGAGGGAGAATTGACCATCTTCATCTTGCACTTCTTATTCTCAGCACATCGCATTAATTTGAAATCTGGGTACCTCTAAAATATTTCTTTCAACCTGTCTTTAGATAGAATGTCAAGACAGTTCGACTTACCCATAGAATTGGTATTTTTGTGTAACCACATAATAAAATTAGGGAATTCATACTCCCTGTGTCAAATGTTCTCAAGATTGAATGTCTACTCAAGCCCTATGATGAGGAATGTGGATAAGAAGAGCCTCTTGAATATCACATCTTTTCAATAGCATGGACGGCCTGATTTCCTCTTTATTGTCGATGGTTTCTTGATAACAACGAGCGCCTTGGAACCTAGAAAAATTTGCTTTCAAAACTCTCGAGTGTCACATATAATTCACAAGCTTGCTAGGCAAGATTGGGGCTTTAATACTCAGCTAATGTGTTTGGCTCCACCTGAGCAACATTTTTCCTATTTATTATAGGGCAGCTTTGGAAGGTGCTCGCATGACCAAAAAGGAGGATGACAATTACTCTCTCAAGATCCAGTTAATTATTTTATTTCACTTGACATTTGCATTGATAACCATTATTGAAATGTTTTGATAATAAGATGACTTTTAGGCATTTAAACTTTATTGGAGGGATAGGTGGTGAGAAATAGTATACCCCCTGACACTGTTGTCCGAGAGATCTCTAATAATTACTAAATTTATTTATGGAATTGCAAACAACCTTTTTTTAAATACCCAATTCCACAACAGTAAAACTAACATGTCAAAAAACTTGCTAAATCAAGAGATGGCCTCCGTTAAAAGTGCCCTCTATACACTTAATAGGTTCATGCAAGCTAGCTAATTAAGGGCACCTATTAATTAGGGCCGATAGAATTAATCTTGCCGAAATTCCATCCCTTTGGAAAAAATAAAATTACAACCTTTATGTTTCTCTCTCTCTTCTTCTTTTAATTATTATTTATTTATTTATTTTTTATTATTATCAATATTTTATTTTATTAATAATATGTCATTTATGTTTAGTGGGCAATTATCGAGAATAATAATGGTAAGAGGTTTAATTTTCCATAAAAAAGTATTTGATTAAAAATTACACTTGGAAAGAGTGTTGGAATAAAAGTCACATTCACACTGTAAAGTGTCTACCGTTGAGATAACGAGACTCTATACTTTGCTCCCATACTGTGCCATTTTTTTACATCACCTATCATCACAGTCAGCAATTTTACAGACTGGATATTTGCCATTGGATCCACATGGCAACCATCTCCACGGCTACATCCATGGCTCGCGGCTCCACCACTCTACTGCCATCTGGTCTTACCCAACAAGGACCACAGTTTTTGAAACTTTTTTGCATTACTAGCGGCGGTTTTCTCCATACACTTCGTGGTATTTTGTTTTGTTAAGAGGTATTAAGTTTTTAGTTTAGATCTTTTAGTTTATTGTTTATTAATTTTAGATTTATATTTTTTACCAAATTAGGTTTTGTTTTTTAATAATTTTGTTTAGTGCTAGATTCGTCTCACAAGAGATAAAATAAAAAAAATGTCGTTTTCACTATTGAAATATTGATGCCACGAGTTTATGGTTTTGCAGACTATTGATTTTAACATTTTTCGTTAATTTTGTTTATTGTTTATTAGTTTTAGGTTTATGGTTTTTTATGAAATTTGGTTTTGTTTTTTAGTAACTTTGTTTAGTGAAGATTTTATATTAGGTTAGATTTTATGTACTTGTTTAGTATTTATATAAATATATTACAATATATAATATATTAAAATATATAATACATTAAAATACATTATAAATATAATATAATAA
Organism: Torreya grandis; assembly: GCA_037957365.1. NCBI lineage: Eukaryota > Viridiplantae > Streptophyta > Pinopsida > Cupressales > Taxaceae > Torreya > Torreya grandis. The sequence goes on from JARHVA010003086.1 coordinate 1,619,504, forward strand.
AATTTATAATATATTGAATTTTTTTTTATCTAATCTATTGTATATTAATTAGCTAGAGGGGATGAAGCCCCCAGATTCGTCTCACAAGAGATAAGAAAAAGATTATACCGTTTGGTAGCATGTTTATCACTGACATACACCTTGAAAATGTCCACATCATGATTGTTTGACTACTGACATGGCACAAGACTCTTATCATAATGAGAGACAGATCTACTATACCCAGAAACTCATATACTTCACCATGGCTAGACTTGGAGGATGCTCTGTCCCTTTTCTGTTTCTTGAATTTTGAAAAGACATCAAATTCTAACCACTTCAAATGCAAATATGTAATAATTAAAACGATACTTGGTACCCTGATGTAGTTGGATTGAAATCCATAAATGGTACATATTTTATGTGTAGGAAATAGATCGCGTCTATAAGCATAGACATATGTGCAAATATGGAAAACTTTTCTTTGGAGATGAAGGCAACAAGGTATATTCCAGAAAATGCTTCCACCAATTACGAATAGTTCCGGATGTATATAATCATTATTTACAACATGGAAGTATCAAAATGGTTGAAGGTCGTGGTGACATGCATAATTCTATCTTGTGTATAAGCATAGTTTTGACCAAGTAGCATGGCCTTGTTGTGGTAGGAAAAATGATTGTTGGAAATGGTAATTAGATAAACTCAGAGGGGGGCCCTCTACATATATATGGAGTTAGATAGAGTTAGTTGAGGGCCCCTCTATATATAACTAAACTATAACTAAATCCCATATAGAGTTTAGTTTATATAGAGGGCCAAAAAAAATCTCATCGATATAGACAACTAGCCCTTGCCCCCCCTCTTCCACGCTCTTATTTGCTAAGCTGAAGAGTCCTAGATAAATATAGGGGGTTACACTCAAGAAACGTTGGAAAGGCCCATCTAAATTCTATATGGCAACATAAACGGATAGAGTGAAGACATGGATGGCAGGGACACCCCGAGGTATATATTTTAATTGGCATGATCTATATTAACTATGTTTATGGGGCACTCCCACCCCATACATATATATAATATATGAGCCATGGGCTCTAACCATATATAAAGCATAATGAATGACATTCAATAAAGTAACAATTGATAGTAGAGATATTGATTGCCAAAGCTTAATACTTATTACTATATCGAGAGTATGTTTAATCAATGACATGTATATCTCTCCTACATTTACCTTTGAACACTTTGCAAAAAAGATTGACATAATTACATCTTTCACACCATTCATAAGAATTCTAGCTTTGTAATTATTGTTACATACAATACATCTTATATGAATAACTTTATCTTTATATACAATAAAAAAATTAATGTTATTTATCATTTAGTAATATGAACAACTTTTATATCTAACCTCAAGCTTCTCTTGCACCATGGGGGCAATTGCTAGTCTTGTAGCTTCAATATTACACATGAGTTCATTTTATAGCATCCTTTTTTGTTCTAAAATAAAGTCTTGTCCTCTTGATACTTCTCCTCCTCTCTTTTTATTAAAGTCATAACGTTAGATTCGTAATTAAAAAAAAAAATTGTGGACACATTTCTAAGGTGTAAATGAAAAAAAAGCTAAATAACAATCCAAATTTTCTTCTTGTAATTAGTGCATGATTAGTTTTCCCTTGCATAAAATATTAAAAGAAAGAGAAACCCAATCTTGCTAGTGAAAAAAATTCTTCCACAATATGAAAGGTCATTCATTCAAACTCAACCAAATTTCTTTCTCCCACAATGAACATATTTTCTAAAAATAAAAGATCCTAGAAGTACTTGCCTTTTCGATGGCAGTTCATGTGCGATCCAAGACTTCTACCTTTTTCAAAATTTTGTCAGAAAATTATACAATTATGGGTGTTTATTGTCTATAATACCTTGCATGTCCAAATGGCCTAAGTTTAATTGATATTTGGCCCTGTGCATGTGAGATGATGAACCACAAATTAGTTATAATGTACATTTGTAAGAGAGTATGTAAACTGGTGAAGGGCACCAATGAAAATGAACCAGTTCTGAGACCATTGCAACAAGCTAGGTGACACCAGGCTACACAGGGAGAAGGAAGATATCATGTCAGTCAGACAAAAACTATCAAATATTCTATCATTTTTCATTTTCTGAATATAGTAGGCAACTCTATTATATGTAAGCTATGATTCATGCCTTTGGGTGATCAACTATTTAAACCCATTATTCCTACCTCGATAGAAATGAAGTCTGCCATAACATGTTTTTTTCCTGACCAATCTCAGCTTCCCAAATAAACTATTCTATTTGGTCCATTAAAAACTTGTAAATTGTTTTGGTAGAAGCTTCGACATATTTTTTAGCACTCAAACCAATGTAATTGGATTGGTTAGGAAAGCAAACATTAATCATAGGGTAAAGGTAAATGGAAGCTAATAGTCCCTCCCTTTGGGACTAATAAAAATTAAAATATTCACAATCTATGTTGCTGATACAAACTCATTCTTAAAAAGTCTCTCTCAATAGGGGCATCTAAAAGAAATATTGTGTTTGCCCCTCACAATTTCTTACTAGTTCATATCTGATAATAAATGAAATTTTGGTATTAGATTGTATAAGAAATAATATGATAAAATTTACATAGTTTATTCATGAAATTTAATATATATCTGTACACATGAGATTTCTTATAAACATGAAGTTTATCTTTATTTAGAAGTCCTACATTCTCTCTCATAATTTCATCTGAAATATTGAGACATGCACTCACATATAATATATTTTGTATCACCTAATTAATTAATAACTTACTTATAATTATTATTAACTAATAACTTACTTACAATTATAATGTGAATATTAAATTTGTAACATTTTCTTCTTCACCATCGATTCAAGTGTATTATGGTCCTACATTTATTTGAAAAATCCACCACAACAACAAATCAAAGTATGAAATGAACAAAGTATATATTACATTTATATAAAAAAATATACAACCCTCTAGATCCACTCATAGATACATTTGTTTTTCTTAAGATATATTTTGTATTTGTATAGTAAAAACATATTTGCATTTTTTTTTTAATAATTTATTTACATGCAAGAATTGGTGAATATATTATAGGAGTGGGGTGTGGCATGTGGCATGTGGGTGGTGTGTTTATAGGAAAGAGCCACCAAACATTTAGTTTTGTTTTTTGCTTTTTGTTTTATATAAATATTATTTTATATTGCAATGTACCTGTACCAATTTTTATGGAATAGTTTGAAGTTTTTTTTAATAAGTTTTAATCATACATGGCTTAGTTAAGCATATATATATATATATATATATATATATATATATATATATATATATATATATATATATATATATATATATATATATATATATATATATATATATATATATATATATATATATATATATATATATATATATATATATATAAACTGGTTATTCTTGTCTTCGTAAGTAAATAATTTATTCCTGCTTGTAATAAAATTAATTAAAAATCAAAAGGAGCATTGGTAAGGAAAAAATACATTTTGTAAGTATGATTATAGTGAATATAGAACAAAATGAATGTGTTAAAGAGAGCTTTCCAAAATTTTGATAGTTGAATTAAATTGAATGCTAATATTGTCTAACCAGTCAAGAATTATATGGGATCATTAACTAATTTGCTTTGCATAAAAAAAACACTTCAACAAAATCAGTCATGTGAGGAATACAATGATTGAGGCAAGTGGGGAGTCATTTTATGATGAACACATGGTGGGCTTGCTATTACAAGTGGGGCACATTTATTTTTAATTATTTTTATTTAAAAATAACATATTGTAAGGATTATTTTACTGTATTGGTAATTTATTTTGTACTTTTGTTTGTTAAAGATGAAGGGTGATGCTCAGGTTGTAGTTGGTTAATTCTCCCTCATAAACTAAACCATTGCATTCTATATTCTATTCTAGTTCCAACGAGTAGTTGGAAGGCTATGTCTGCTTGAGCTGCAGTACATTATTTAGAATTTTAATGCATTTTTTATTTTTATGAAATAGGCTATTAGTAATGAAAAAATATATTTTACTATAACTTTTAATTGATAACTCAAAATTGAGTGCCACATTTTCCACATTTTTTAGAAGTGAATATTTTTTCATCCTCTTTCCATTTGTCTATTTTATTTTGTAAAATATATTAAAATATAAAGTGTCACATTTTGGGGTGTTTTCTCATATTGGTTGTGTTGACTTGTGCTTATGGTTTTTTTTCATATGGTGACATTTTTGTGGTGATGCATTTTCTATGTTATGCAGATTATTGAGAGAATATTTCTTATTTTGCACTTACCTTATCTCTTTCATTTGTCAAAGATCAGAGGGTGAGGTCAAGTCCAGCAAGAGATAAAACCCCCTCATAGGAACATAAACGTCCTTATTTCTTCTTTTAGATTGCATTTTCATCATTTGTTTCACTCATGGATGCATGTTAGGTTGAGTCCAACGTCCCTTTCTTGAGTGTGCATTGTCATTACTAGGGGTTATTTGTGCTATGGGCCCCACTACTTTCTGCATTGTTATCTTTGTGTATTGATTACTCTCATCTATGTGGACTCATTTTTAGCATAATCCAAAGTCCATCTCTAGAGCATGAACCATTATTTACCCACTCTAGCACTGATTGCTTATTTGGATACATTCTTGGTTATGCCCAGCATCCTCATATTTGATTGTGTATTAGTTGGTCTTTGCAGTTTGTATCATGTAGTTTTGGACTTTGCTAGTGTCTTCTCTAGATCATGTCAACCACATTTGAGAGACTTTATAGGAGGAAAGTTGAGTCTACACCATTGATCCTTCTTGGAAAGACCAATGATGCTTCATGGCATGTGTGCATGGAACATTCATTCATAGATCGAGGCCTTATTCTATTCCTATATGAATAAACTCCTATTCTTATTGACCTAGGTTAATACAATGATTGGGGTAACTCTCTTGACTGTGTCTATGGCCGCTTGTAGTTACCTATTTCATGGGATTCACACCACAATGTGGAATACACAGAGTGTCCCTCCATTGTTTGGAGCACTCTTCAAAATATTTTCAGGGATCCTATTATGATTTATGTCACACCTCCTATACTTTCTATTGTCTCTTCTAATACTATTGTACTCTCTCTTAATGATTTTATTTTTTGTGATAATATATCAATGGTGGACAATGCTCTTCCTTTTGTCGAGCCCATATTATAAGATGATATTATTCTAGACATTAATTATCTCATTGTAGATTCTACATCCATTCCTGTATAGATTGTCGCTCTTCTAGAGCCTTCACAGCCTTGCATTTTAGATGACTTTATTGATTCCAGTGAGAGTATACATATTAAGAGTATCGATGACTCATATGTTCCTATGGACATTCATCTTGTAGATCTATGTGATTCATTTGTAGACCAGTCTTCTATTTTGACACTTGTTGAGCTTTGCTCGCCTCTTCCCATATATATTCTTTAAGTGAATGTTCCATGTCTATCTTCTTCTCTGATTGTTCTCTCCCCTTCATTGCATGCTTCTTCTTTGTCATCTCTTACAATTAGTCCTATGATACTTGATCAAACTTTGGCACATTCAAGAATTAGTAAGGAGACATTTGAGCATTTTACAGAGATTTACATCATGATTCATAATTACATTCCACTTGAGTGGGAATTCAATAGTTTGATAACTTGTGTTTTCTTTCTTTCAAAAATAAGAGATGTTATTTATTGCAAAGAGATCTATTATAGCATTTTTCATGTAACATTATATGCTTACCTTCTCTCTCTTCTTTATGGAGGCATATATCCTTCATGTTTTATAGGATATTGGGATCATCGCTATGTACTTGGGTATCTCATCAAGCCTCATTATTGGGACACGAATGTGCAGTCCACATAAACTATGCTTAAAGGGGGTATTGGTGTAGGCTTTTATCCTATGGTTTTTGTCTACATGGTTGATTATGGTTGCTTAGGATCTTATAATTCATTTAGGTCATTTAGGTTGATTAGTCCCACATTCACTAGATTGTGGGGTTTCACTCTCTCTCGCACCTATATATGTACCTCTTTCCATTTATATTCATCATCCAAAGTTTATGAGGACTATTTATGAATTGTTGTATTTTGCACTTTCTCTCTCACCTACTCCATAGTGTTCACGTGTGCATTTAAACTTGTTGAGAGATTTTGGAGAAATATGATAGGTGAGTGTGCTTAAGAACTCAAGGTATCTTGAATCCATCATTGCATACCCATGATAGTGAAGTAACTTAGAATTCCTAATCAAATCATTTTGGGATAAGTTGGTGCAAATAGATGGTGTAGAACTTGTGCAAATTATGAACCAATCATTTTAGTTGGACTTTTCAGTGTGGAATGCAATCGAATATCAAAGAATGCATAACTAAAAATGCACAAATATCTTTAACCTTCTATAGAAGTGAAACCAAACATGATCCATAAGAAGTTTTACAATAAAAAATTAGAAGATTAAAATATTAAAATTAGCATCATTAGCCAATATAGCTTTATGAAAGTTACATATATATGTGGAAGATAGACATGACCCAAGATCCTCATGCATGTGGGACTATCTTCACTAATAAACTAATTATAACACTTAATAAAGATAAATAACATTTGTAGGGAAAAAATATTAAATGGAATAAAATATTACACTTACACCCCCCTTAAACGTAGTTTAGGTGGGTAGTATAATTGGGTCTCAACAACAAGGACTGATGAGTTACCCAAGTACAATAAAATATCCCCAGAAAAAGAGATGCAAGCTCCCCATAAAAGTAGATAAAGTGTGTCAATTATATGGGGATTTGCATTAAGACTAAGGGAGTTCCATCTGCATCAAACAATGTTTCTTCCCTTTGCAAGAGGAAGGATATAAAAAGTATACTAAAATATATTTATTCTATGATGGATATGAAGGTACTAGTACAAAAAACTGTAAATATGGTCTAAAATAGAAGTGTACCAAATCCTCGTCCTCCACCCAAACTTGATATTTCATAGGTTGGTAGATTATATTTTAATGCATATATAGTCAATACGCATATAGAATCAACACCCACCTTCTTTAGGTTTAATTTTATATAGCATGAGAATAGAACCAATGCATATAGCTCTAAAAAATTGCACTTAAAAAAAAACACCTTGAAAGGAGCTTTAGCCTGAAATTTATGGCAGTTTCAAATTCTTGCTCACATAAGATTTCTCCACTATGCATAAATTTATGTTGATTTTTTTTTGGAAACAACTTCACCTATAAAAAGTTAAGCTGCATAAGGCAAAATTTAAGAATCTTTTGGTTATTTGTGACAAGGGGCTTAACTCCCATATGACTAGGTCTAAGACATTAGGACAAAAAACCCAATCAATAGTGCTCCAACATCTGAGCTTAAATTTTGTATCCTTGTGGCCATTGTCAAAGTTAGCAGGGAGGAATTCACCTTGGTAGAAGTTAATGTTTTCAATGTGTGTGCCTTATAATTTATAAAAAATTAAATCAAATAATGTCTAGAGTTATTATTATTTTACTTTGATTTGATTGTGTATTCCACTATGCAACTTTCAATGTTGTGTGGTTTAAGGCATCTGTAATTGAAATGCTTAACTATGATTTCATCATTTTATAAAAATTGTAATAATATTTAGTAGATGCTCATAACAATAATCAATACGTAAGTTTCAATTTGAGTGTATACTATATTGAGATTTAAAAACTTAAGCTTAATATTCATTTATAAGATCTTGAATCAACCTTTTTGGGATGCTTAATATTAATCAACCTTTTTAGGATGCTCATGAAGATATTCTATGAATTTTGCTCATTATTTGAATCATTAGTCTCTTCTTGAGTGTTGGATTCTGAAATACTAGCCATGATACTTACCTAAATAGGGTGAAAATTAGGCAAGGGATGATCACTAAAAGTTTCAATTGTGATGTTATCGATAATATATGTTTTGTTCCATACATGAGTGGTCCAAATGACATTACAATATGACTCATATTGACTTTGTTTGTCAGTCCTCATTAACCATCATCATTTGTAGTCACTCTGTCATCAGTTCTCATTGACCCTCATTATCATCCCTAATCACTCTATCATTACCTATCATTATCTCTCATATAGTTGATTTAACATGTGAAGTACACACCATGTCTTCATTTAGTTCCCTTTAGTGCATAATTCAATGTACTAACTCACTGGTCTACATTTAGAACATGTTCCAACCTTAAAAACAAATTAGCTCACTTATTTGATCTTAAAGAATTGAGGTAATTGAGTAATGTCTGAAAGGGATGAAATAATAAATATGCTTGGTATTAATTCCCATGCTTCACAAGTTGTGAGTACTATGGAAAAAAAATAATAAACACTTCCCCATAAGGTAAAATAAAATAGAGACAAATTTGAAAAAAAAAAAAAAAAATCAAATGATCTACTAAATGGAGCTATTAACCAAAAAAAAAGCATCAAAATTTTGAGTATGATTTTTTGCAGAAGTTATTATATAAAATGTTGGAAATGTTTGTGTCACATTTTGTGCAAGCTTTAATTTTTTGGTGACCCCTATGCAGTCAATGCCTTAGTCAAATCATTATTTCTACTTGTTAATGTAAAAGCTACATAAAAAATTTGAATAATGTAAATTTACATTAGAGGAAAAGTTGTTGACACAAATATTAACTTGCCTCACCAAAGAAAACCCCACCAAATTGATTGAAAACAATTGCTAAATTTATTATGGTTGTCTTTCACATAATTTACATAAGGAAAAATTGTTGGCATACATAATAATTGGGAATCGCAAAAAACAAATTGACACAAAAAAGTGTTACAAATTTATGAAATTATATTAGTCCTTTCATCTTGAGCTCATCTTTTCAAGGATTGCTTTATTTAGGGATTCTAAACAATGGCAAAGTTAGATTTTAATTGGCATTTATTTAAACAATTATCTTATATATCAACATTTTTCATATCAATGATAAATTTTATGTCTCTTTAGATCGAAGAGCAAGTGGAGAAAGTTACTCTCTCTTTTTAGACTTGTAGCATCTTATCAACAATTTGGGGAACACATTGTGCATCATGAACAAGATTCCACGTTATATCCCAACATAAGTTTATTCTCTTCAAACACCTTGATAGCGGTGGAGAAATTCTCAAAACACTTCTTGTTCCCCCTTGTTGCTGATTTTGTTGGAGTTTTTCAGATTTTGTTGGAGTTTTTCGGAAACAACAAACTCCTAATTAACTTTGTTGTTTCCTATTTCATTTTCACTTTGCTATTTCATATTTCTTTTTTTTAAGAGTGCACACACATATATAATTATCTGTTATAGGAATATTTTATGAATTATATTATTATTATTTGTTCCAAGATAACAATATTTTATTGCACGAAGTTAAATATTAATTTTTTCATGAATTATAATATTATTAATTTTATAAAATAATAAAGATATTAAAGATATATTATGGAATATTATTTGATTGTGGTAATTTTATTGTGCGTAAGGTCACATGAATTTTACAAAGACTCGTAAATATAATAATAAGTGATATGGTTTGAGCTTGAACCATCGATGAAAACTATTTGTTAAGAAAGTAGACATTTGGTAACAATATATAATACAAATTTGTAAATGTAATAATAAGTGATATGGTCTGAGCTTGAACCATCGATGAAAACTATTTGTTAAGAAAGTAGACATTTCCTAACAATATATAATACAAATTTGTAATAACAAAGATAATTCAAATAGACAGAATACTAAACATCTATGAGACAAAACACCAAATTTGCATGGTAAAATATTAACAGAACTAAGAAAATATTTACGGAACAAGATATCAGGGTTTAGTAATTCCAAATGTATGGATTACATGCAAACTCGTATTAACCACTTAAGTTCTCCACAAAAATAAATACACCAAATTGACAAAGCATCATTAGGAATACTACTAAAAATAGAGTGGAAAAATACTATTAAGATTTTCCTTTTTAAAAATAGAATTTGGTGGAATTTATCTTCCTATAAATAATGGGGGGAAGAAACAATGTGTTGCCCTTAAAACACTTGTGTCAAGAAGTGGGCTACAAATCACATCACAAAAAAATCTAATATTTAACTTTATTGTCATATATCTAACATTATCATAATGACTAAACGATTCATATTTGATGACATCACTATAATCAAAACTACAAAACTTTCCTTAATAAACTTTACAAAATTTAAACTTAAAAAAAACATTCCTTAATTTCACCAAATCGATATAATTTTAAATAAGCCTCAAAACTCTCGCACGTACTATTGCCACATCACATCTGTTATTTCATTTAGAAACAAACGTTTAACATAAAAAATTAATTACGTTTATAATTTTCCAACACTGTGGAACACTTTTAAGATTAATGAGTGTGGGGTTGGAAAAACCCAAAAAACCCATTCGTGTAGATCTTGAACAATCAACTGCATATTCAACACCACCACCCCCATATATATGTGGGGTATGATAGCTAGTGCCAATAGATTGTAATATTGTTTATCACCGTTACAATGGTACTTAGAGGTGATGGTTGCTAGTTTACAAAATTTACCCTAAATTAGTATGAGGATTTTTGGTCATAGAGATCCGGTGGAAGGCGGGGAATTGGAATGGCATGAAGGTGCACTGCCCTTTGCATGTTAACATTATATACTTCTGACATATCCAACTTTTGTGGAGAGATACCTTCAGAAGACTCCAATTGAAGCAGTGTATCAAACGTGCAAGGCCAAGATGGATCATGGACAAAGCTAAATTTATGCCCGGGCATCCTCTCCTGCCTGAACCAAATGGTATCACATCAAAATCTTGACTTTTTACATCAATTTGGTTTCCTAAAAATCTTTCTGGCTTGAATATGTTGGCTTCTTCCCAGGCAATTGGATCCCTCGCAAAGGCCCAAGCATTTACAATAACTTGAGTTTTCACAGGTATTTGATATCCTACTATTGTGGAACATTCCATAGACTGATGTGGAAGCAACAGAGGCCCTGATGGGTAAAGTCGCAGTGTTTCTTTTACCACAGATTGGAGATATTGAAGATGAGGCAGATCATATTCTTCTACCATACGATTCAATCCTATTAGAGAGTCAAGCTCTTTTTGACAACTCTTCATTGATGAGGAATTTCTAAGCTATTCTGGCATTGCCCAATCCAAAGTTCCTCCTGAAGTATCTGTAGCTGCTGCCAATATGTCCTGAAAACAAAATTTTATCAGAAAATAGAAATCTGAAATGTAAATGTAACGGCAATGCTTAACATGGCACAAACTTTCTTTTAAAATATCTGGCAGGTATTATAAAGTCTGAGTCCTTCATTGCTTTTCTTTTTTAGAAAATCATTATCCAAAGCAGCAATTGCTCAGTATTTAGCAGTAGAATCTTTTTGAGGTATATTTTTACTATTTCAAATTTGTATGGGAGCGCTTTCAGCAAAATTAAAGGGCAATGGAACTTAAAGAAAAAATTTGATAGCCAAATAGTTTATTAAGGTTTTTTAACTATTTTTAATTATATATATATTTTTTAAGGAAACTATTAAATGTCAGGTGAAATTTTAAATAAATTTTTTAAAAATATAAAAAATTATAATAATAAAATATATATTATTTTTAAATTTAAATTTTTCAATGTAAATCATATAAAAATTTAAAAAATAATATTAAATAAATAATTTTCATTAAAAAAAATATAATAAGTAAATTTGATCCTTAAATTTAATTTTTAATTAATGAGAAGTAAAAAAAAAAAAGAAAAGTTGTATGATTTTTTTTTAAGAGATTTTTAAGCAAGGACAATAAGAAATTTTTTTAGAATCTTTAAAATTTTTAATTTATAAGATTTGAAAAGTTAGAAAATGTTTTTTTAATTTTATGCTTAAGAATAAAAAGATAAGAGGTTAAGGTGTAGATTTTTTTTGGTTAGGTTTAAGCCACAATTTTTTTTTTAAGACTCTTTAAGTCAAAGAAAGGAGAAATTTTTGTATTACACAGAAAATAAGACGGAATTTTTTTCAGTTATGATATATTTTTTATCCACAATTTCACAGAAAAAATAAAAAGGGAATAAACATACCATGATGACATTCTTGATATTGTCTCGTGTAATTTTGATTTCCATGGAGTCATCTTCACACAAAGAAAACAACATATCCACAATGTTAGTCAGAAAACAAAGCAAATAACAAAATACAAGAACTGAACCTCTGATTGCTACTGCAATTTCTTGAAAAGGATTTCTTTATTGATCTTCTTTTTTCCTTACTTACAATGCTGCGCCCAAGGCATCTATAAATAGATTTGAAAGCAAAAAATAACTGAAACGAAATTAATTGTTTAACTGCCTCTAACTGCTTGAAATAATTGACCGTTAACTGCTTAAACTAACTGATTCCTAACTGTCAGTTAACTAACTGAATGTTAACTCCTGCATGCATGAGAACTGAGGTGGAACTGGTAGTTAAGTTGTGGATGGAGAAATTGTCTCCACTTAATCTTGAGTTTCTAACACTCCCCCTTAATTTCTACCACTAATAACTTCAGCATTTACAATGCCTAAATTTTGTCTTAAATAATCAAAGGTCTCTTTTGCTAATGCCTTTGTGAATATATCTGCTAATTGATCTTCAGATCTGCAGAATTCCATATGGATTTCTCCATTGTTCACTAACTCTCTGATAAAGTGAAATCTTGTATCAATGTGCTTGCTCCTCTTCTAAAAAACATGATTTTTTGATAATGCAATTGCTGATTTGTTTTCACAAAAGATTGGTGTTGACTCTTTCTGTGCTTGTAATAAATCTTTCAATATTCTCCTCATCCAAGTTTCTCATTTTCTTGCCTTTCAATCTTGATCTTAAAGTTGCAAGAGTTGGATCTAATTCATCGCTTACTCGTGAATTTGGAGTAAGATGACATGCATGACCATATGATTCACCTTGTTCAAACCTCAAAGTGTTCTTATTGGAGTGCTTGTTCTTGCTTGTGGAGAGGATTGATCACCTTGCAAATTTTGTTATTTAGATTCTTCTTCATTTTGTGGAATTAGTGCTCCAATTGTGATGGTGCTACCATCCCATGCTTCTTCTTCCTTAAATTCAACATCTCTGTTAATAATCACTTGCTTTGAAATGAGGTTATACAACTTAGAAGCCTTTGATTCTTCACTATAGCCAATAAAAATGCATTTTTCACCTCTATCATCAAGTTTTCTTCTCAATTTAGATGGTATAAGAGAATATGCAATACAACCAAAAATTCTGAAATGATGTACACTATGTTTCTTACCACTCCATGCTTTTTGTGAAATTTGATCTCTGACACTCTTTGTTGAGCTTCTATTCAAAATATACACTGCGCATGCTACTGCTTCTACCCAATATTCATTTGACAAGTGTTTGGCCTTCAACATGCTTCTAACTATCTCCATGATTGTTCTATTCTTTCTTTCTGCTACACCATTCTACTGTGGTGTGTACCTTGTAGTCAATTGCCTTTTGATGCCATGATATCTGAAAAAATCTTGAAATTCATTAGACATATATTCACCTCCTCTATCTGATCTAAGTACCTTGATATAACGGCCACTTTGCTTTTCAACCATAGCCTTGAATTCTTTAAACTTTTCAAATGCTTCAGACTTATTTTTGAGAAAATAAATCCATGTCTTTCTGCTAAAGTCATCAATAAAGTTTAGAAAATAAGTACTACCTCTAAATGATGGAGTTTGCGTTGGTCCACATAAATCACTATGGACTAGCTCCAATATTACCTTTGCTCTATATGAGGCTCCTACTAGAAAGCTCTCTTTATGCTGTTTTGCCAAAATACAACTGTCACATGAACTTCTTGGCTTTTCTATTGGTGGTAAACCCTTCACCATATTTTTCTTCTGTAACAAATTCAAACTTCCAAAATGTAAATGTCCATACCTTAAGTGCCATAGCCATGATTGGTCTAGCTGCATGGTTTTGAAGTGGGCTTCCTCTTCTCCTTGGATGCACTGAATTCGAAAAGAGAACATCCGATTCTTGGTCATCTCCACTTTTCCTATCAACTTGTCACTTGGAAACTTGTCTAGTATTATGTAAACATTATCCATAAAAGATACTCTGTAATTTTTTTGTACTAACTGTCCAATACTCAAAAGATTATGCTTTAGTCCAGGTACAAAATAAACATCAAGTATAAACCTTCTTTCACCAATTTTTGCCAAAACATTTATTACTCCTTTACCCATTACATCGACTTTGATATCATTTCTTAATTTAACTTCAGATCTTACAAAATCATCAAGACTAGCAAAAAATTCTTTATTCCCTATCATATGATTACTGCATCCACTATCTAAGAACCAAATATCTCTAACTTTTTCTTGAGTAACATGACAAGTGAGAAATAAGCTTCCAAGATTAGAACTAAATTCACCTGTGTAATTAACATTTTACTTGTCCACATATCCTTGTTTCTTTCTGTAGTCACTTGCATAATGTCCATATTTTTTGCAGTAATAATATTGAATATTAGATTTATCAAACCTCTGTGAACTTTGCTGGAAGTGATTGTTGCCACGCCCTCTATTACTGTAGTTTTGATTACTCTGTTCACCTTGATCTAGATTGTTCTCTCCATTTTTGCCTCTGTCTCTTCCTTTGAAGTTTGACCTTGCTCTTCCTCTTCTTCTGCCAAATGATCCCTGTGACTTGAAAGCATTCTCAAGAGAAGTGTTGTTATTCCTATTCATTCTGGATTCATTTGTTAACAAAGAACCATTTAATTCATCTACAGATAACTGTTCTAAATCCTTGGTTTTCTCAATAGCTACAACTATTGCATCAAATTTATTGGGTAAACACCTGAGTATTTTTTCTATGATCTTTTAATCTGTTATAGTTTCTCCATTAGATCTAATTTGATTCACTATATTTAACACTTAACCCATAAACTGGCCTATAGACTTTGAATCATTCATTTGCAAATTTTTAAAACTTCTCCTAAGAGATTGCAATTTAGCAATTTTTACCTTTGTATTACCTTTATAGGTAGTCTCCAAGATTTTTCATGCCTCTCTGGATCTCGTTGCTGCTGTAACTCTGAAAAAAATTGATTCATCCAGTCCCTGTTGGATTATAAATAAAGCTTTTGCATCTTTTTTCCTGTTCTCTTTAAGCTCGTCGTTTTGTGCTCGAATTAGTGCAAGATGGGCTGCCTCATTTTGCAATTCTACAAAACCACTTTCTACCAAATCCCAAACTTCTTGTGAGCAAAACAATGTTTTCATTTTAATTGTCCAAAAATCATAATTCTTACCATTAAAAATGGGAATTTGAGGTTGAGAAATACTATTGTTCATTGCCATGTCTCACGCTGAAAGTCGACAATGAAAAGCGACTGCAAAGAGGGTTGAAGTGAACTTCTTCGCTGTGCTTCTTCTTCGAGTGATAAAAAAGCCTATGTTTTTTTTTTAAAAACTCACAAACAGAAAAAAAATTATATCAACTTGTAGCAATTCAACTTAAACACAAACAACATCCTTCGTTGCGTACAATAGCTCCTTGGCTATGCTTCACGGCTTTCCAGCGAAGAAAAAGGAACAAAATTAAAAACATAAAAAAACATCGCTTTCAAAACAAGTCGACCAATCCACTGTTGAACTATGAAAACTTCCTTTGACTGCGCTTTTCCTCTTTTTTTTTGACTCCTGTGTCGAACGATCTTCTCGCTCCCCTCTCACACCAAACGACTGACGACTCTCTTCAAGACTGCACCCTTTCCTTTGATCGATCAGAGCTTTTTTTTTACACGAAATTGCTGCGCGCTCTCCCAATCGTTTGGCTTTTGCTGGGTGTTGAAGGAATAAACTCAAATCTGGAACTCGCATTTTCTCTTTATCTGCTGCGGGCGTCGACCACTTTGAACCTGCGATCTTCGACCTCCTACTAAACCCTTCTTCTTGCTGGTCGCCTCTCTGCTGGTTTTGATACCAATTTGTTAGTCAGAAAACAAAGCAAATAACAAAATACAAGAACTGAACCTCTGATTGCTACTGCAATTTCTTGAAAAAGATTTCTTTATTGATCTTCTTTTTTCCTTGCTTACAATTCTGTGCCCAAGGCATCTATAAATAGATTTGAAAGCAAAAAATAACTGAAACTAAACTAATTGTTTAACTGCTTGAAAGAACTGACCGTTAACTGCTTAAACTAACTAAGTCCTAACTGTGAGTTAACTAACTGAATGTTAACCCCTGCATGCATGAGAACTGAGGTGGAACTGGTAGTTAAGTTGTGGATGGAGAAATTATCTCCAGTTAATCTTGAGTTTCTAATACACAAAGTCCTCACACTCCAAACTAGTGCTCCAATTCTTCCTCCTTTCAATGTGTTCATCCACAATTTTTTCCACAAACACATGAAAAATGTTAGTAAGCTCACCTTGTTTTCGCCTAATCCCATGCACATCAAGCCAACCCAACAGAGGAATGTAATCCCTGTAATTAAACCCAGCTGTGAGAGCGAGCACTTCGTCCAAAACTTCCTTGAATACTCTTCCTCCCAGCTCAGCCACGTTGCATTTCTTCCCAAATGACATTCTGCAGATAATATTATTAGTTAGCAAACCCACCTCCCTGGATACATCTACAGCACAAGGATTCATCCCACCGTTAGCATAAGCTTTGTGTAGTACGGAGCGTATCATGGAAGACACTTCTTGGGCTCTGAGGGTTGCGAAGGACTTCATTCTCTTAGGTGAAAGAAGCTCCTGAATGATGAATTTGCACATGAATTTCCAGTATGGGCCATATGGGGATAGCGAAACTTTCTGAGGGCTTAGAAGGTGGTTATCGTCTCCCGTTGGAGGAAAGTTTGCAAATATGTGGTCCTGTGTTTTCAAGACTTGCTCAGCCAGGTGTGAAGATGAAATGACAACGGTTGGGAGAGAACCCAAGTAGAGGGTCATTATTGGGCCATATCTGTGGGCAAGGTTGGAGAAGCATCTGCGAGGAAGACGGGATATAATATGAAGATTGCCTATGATGGGCAATGGTGTCGGGCCAGGTGGGAGATTGGATGTTTTTCTTGATTTTTGAAATACCAGGGCTGAAACGAATAGGGCTATAAGCAGGGAAATCCATGTAATAGTCAGGGATTCCATTGTTGCTAATATAAAATGGCTAATGTGAGGGCGTTAGAGAGAGCTTACTGTTTGAGTCAATCAAAAATGGCGAGAAAGAACGCTGTATAGAAGGATCCATTTGCTGATAGAAAAAATAGAAAAAATAAAAAATCCATTTGCTGGAGGAGAGAAAATAAATAAATAAGAATATAAAATAAACCCATCCACCCATTTGCTGATATAATTTTTTCCTTGTACTTCCCCTTCACTATCCCGAGCCATGAATGATGTGATATCTTGCCAAGAACATTAAATGATGTGTATCTCTTCCAGATTTGCCAACTCAGAATAGACCTTTGATTTCATTTATGCCAGTTGTTTGTGTAGATTTTGTTTTGTTCTTTTTGTTTTTGAAAATTTTCTTCAAATTTTATGTTTGACCATGTTTTTTAACTTTTAAAAAAATCATTAAAAAAAGACGACATAGCCGGCCCACATCATTAATAAAATTATCTTGGCCGGCGTACATCATTTAAAAAAATATATATATGACATGGTAACCTTGATCCGATCTGGGTCTTGCAAGACCTAGGGACACAATTATTGTATCCATTTTTATTTTTTATTTTTATGGTTGTTTGAGATTAAATTAAAAAATATATATATATTATATGACATTTAAACAAATATTATGACATAGTTGTTTTTAATAAGATTTTATAGTTATAATTAGTAATTGTTTCAAAGGTGTAAGTTATATTGGAAGGAATCATTTAATTTTCGCTTTTAGTTATGGATTCGATGAACCCTGAGAAGATATGCATTCAAAGTTTTATCATGTCACATCTTTCAATACAATCTATAATATGGACAAACAGTGGATACAAGATACGTTATGAGACCTCAATGTCTTATCCCCACATCAATAGTATTGCATTGTTGATATCATCCACACATCAGACATGGAATTCTTGGCGTAATCAAATTAGCTCTCATGATTTCCTCATCCACCCTTGAGAATAAAAAATGAGCATTCAAAGATGCCACTACCTTGCAAGCTATAGACCCCTTTGCAATGAGCGATAGTCATATTGTTGGAAATATTGTCATTGATGTCAAAGGTCTAGCATTATTGGTGATAAAGGCCCCATTGCATTTAATGATGTTTTTAATATTCATTTCTTGGCTAATGTGTATTAATATTTATTTAATATTAATGAATATATTTTTGGTTGCATATAAGTCAAAAGAGGGCCCATGGAGAAGTCAAAGAGTCACGGGGTAAAAGATGAAAGAGGAATGGAACACATTTTCTCATGAAGAGTCACCTTGAGGAATTCCAAGAGTCACCATGTGAAGACAAAAGAGGTATGACGCATTTTTTCATGAAGGGACACTTTGAAGAATACAAAAAGTCACCAAGATAAAAACAAAAGAGGAAATGACACTTTTGCTTATGAAGGGTTACCATATGACTTTTCAAATGTAAGGATACGAAGGGTCGTGCAAGTTTGGTGCCATTTTTCATGAGGATTGAAGGGTCACAAATGATGAATGCCAAAGGTCATTTGGAAAGCTATAAATAAAGGCTTGAGAAGCCATTTGTAATATGCAAGAGAGTGCATGGTTTGTATTTGTTTTCAAAATGAAAAAAATAGGAGATATTGTAGAGTTTTATCATTTGTTGAGTAAGCAACATTGAAAAATAGTTGTGTTTTATACACAAGAGGGGTTGGTGCTCACAAATAGTTGTTGTGTTGGTACTCGACAAAGGGTTTGGTGTTCTTACAAGTTGGTGCTTGCAAACTTTGTATTTTGAGTTGGTGCTCATTCATATACTTGAGATTGTTCTCTGTAGTTTTTATAACTTTCAGTTTTCATGTAAAAATTTGATCTCTCTCTCTCTCTCTCTCTCTCTTATGGTGCAAATTATTATTTCAATTTTATTACATATCTTGAATGTATGATTGAGTGGTTAAATAAAAAAAATCAGATTAAGTAAAAGATATATAATATACTAATTCATCCCCCCTCTTAGTATATTTTGTGCTTAATAATTGGTATCAGAGCAAGTTCCTTTTGAAAAAGTTTTACAGCTTGAAGGAAGATCATAAAAGTGTGATGACTAGATCACATAAATTTGTAAAAATAAGGCACCTTTGTTTGATGGGATGAATTATATTTTTTAGAGCATAAGGATGAATACTTATTTGATGACCCTTCGATTTGACATATGGCAAGCAGTAGTAGAAGAATATGAAGAGCCACAAACACTTGTAACTACTCTAGTGAAAAAAAGGTAAGTGAAAATAATGCTAAAGCTTTAAATGCTATTTTATGTGGTTTATGTGAATCAAAATTTGTTAAAGTTATGCAATGTAAATTTGCTCATGAAACTTAGGTAAAACTTGAGAATATTTACAAAGGTGATGGAAAGGTTCAGCAAGCTAAGCTTCAGACTTTCAGAAGACAGTTTTAGAGTTTGAAGATAGAAAAAGAAAAAAAGATAGCAAGTTATCTCTTGTGGATTGATCAAATAGTCAATCAGATTCAAGGTCTTGGAGAAAATTGAGAAGAATCGACTGTGGTTCAAAAGGTTTTGAGATCTCTACCATTGAAATATGATGCAAAAGTTTTGGCAATTGAAGAGATGAAGAATTTAACCAAGATAAATATGGATGAGCTTCATGGTATTCTTATGACATATGAGATGTGCACTGAACAAGATAAACCTTAAAAGAGAGAAGCAGCTTTTAAGACATCAAAAAAAGAGAAGACTAAAATTCAAGAATCAAGTGATAATTCTAACGATGATGAAGATGACAATGGAGCTCTATTCATTCACAAGCTGAAAAAGGGCACAAGTAAATATAAAAAAAAATTACCTTTTAAATATTTTAATTGTAGAAAGATTAGACATTTTGTAGCTAAATGCCCAAATAAGGGTAGTGATGATAATGAAGAAAGAAAGTCTACATAAAAGAAGAATTTCAAAAGAAAATTTAAGAAGGGATTCGAGAAGAAGAGTTTGTAATCTTGTGGAGGCATCTTCATATTTGGCTATGAACAAAATCTCTTCTTCTTCTGAGTCACTAACTCCACTATGTTCGGTTGAGCATAAAGAAGAAGAATATGATGAAGCTGAAGTGAATCTAGAAGGAGAACTCATTTGTGTCTTAGAAGATTTAAAATTTCTTGAAAAGAAGAATTGAATATTAAATCTCCAAATAAAAAAAAATGAAAAAGAGTCAAAAGAAATAATTAAAAATCTTCAAGCACACTTTGAATAAGATAAGAAAAATGAAAAAAATCTAATTGTACATTTGAGAATAGTAAGTCAAGAATGTGAAAGATATGTTATTGAAATTGCTTCTTTAAAGCAGATCTTGAGAAAAAAATAAAACAATCAATGAGAGAGCAGCCAATGATTTAAAATATGAGAATAACACTAATATATTGAATAAAATATTAGAAAATCAAAGATCAATGTTAGATAAGATAGATATTATATTTGAAAAAGAGAAAGAGAAGGTCACTACATTCATAGACAAAGAAAAAAAAAGAGCTATGCTGAAGCTCTTACAAAAGAAAAAATAAAAAGGAAAGAAGTTACGAATATAGAGGACATGTCAAACAAAGAAGGTTGGAGGGAATAAAGCTACAAAAGATAATCATGTTAGAGATACACAAATAGGTCCTATTTGTATGGTTACTTTTTTTATTATAATAGATATAGTCATAATAAATTAGAATGTCAAAAAAGAGCTAACAATTTCATAAATAAGGAGAAAAAAAGTCATGTAGAGTCAAACAGAAGCTACAACTCTTTTGTTCCTCTATTAGGCTTTAATGAAGATACCATAATATGTTACAAGTAAAATAACTTCAGATACATACCCTGGTATTGTAGAAGTGTGTTCGAGTCAATCAAGAAGGATTAGAGTTTCAAGGATCCATTAATCAAGAAAAAAGTTCATACAAGTTCATAGAAAAAAATAAATTGAAAAATCTATGTTGGTGCACACTGCTTTGCATGCAAAAAATGAAGAAAAGCCATAGTTTATTGATAGTGAATGTTCAAGGCACATGACATGAGACAAGAGCAAGTTCATAAACTTGAAGAAGATTAATGGTGGCATAGTAAAATTTAGAGACAATACTATTGTCATAATTACTGGAAAAGGTACACTAAGTTTGGATAATGATAAAAATAAAATTAAAAATATTTTGTATGTAGAAGGTCTTAAGCATAATATTTTGAGTGTAAGTTAAATGTGTGATTAGGGGCACACACTAAAGTTTTATGCAGAAGGTTGTGAAATTAGAAAAAAAGATTCATATATGTTGGTTGCAGATACTTAGAGAACATGCAATAATTTATATATGCTGTTAGACATCAAAGGTTAAAGATGTTATTTGAGCCAGAATGAATAAAGTTGGCTATGACACAAGAGAATGGGGCACACAAATTTTTATAATCCTATCAACATCAACAAGAAGTAAGCAGTCAAAAATCTTTCAAAGATTACAAAGCCATCTGACACGCTTTATAAACATTATCAGCATGAAAAGCAGGCTAGAAGGTGGTTCAAAATAAAAGAGTAATCAACTACTTAAATGCTAGAGCTTGTTCACACTGATCTATATAGACCTATGAGAACTCAAAGTACTCAAAGTGAGAATTATTTTATGTTGCTTATTGATGATTTTTCACGTATGACTTGGGTAATATTTTTAAATAAAAAATCAAAAGCTTTTAGGCATTTCAAAGTATTCAAAGCATTAGTTGAGAATGAAATCAGTTTTAATATTAAGTGTCTAAGATTAGATCGAGGAGGATAATTCATGTTAGATCAATTTATTGATTTTTGTGAAGACCATGGAGTAAAGAGATATTATTCAGCAACCAGAACTCTACAACAAAATAGAGTAGTTGAACGAAAAAATAGAATAGTTCAGTAAATGGTAATGACAATGCTAAATAAATTCAAAATAACAGATAAATATTGGAGAGAGGTAGTTGCTACAATAGTGCATATTCAAAATAGAGCATTATTGAGAGTCAATAGTGACAAGACTCTTTATGAGCTATGGAAAGACAAACTAGAAACAATTGATTATTTTAAAGTTTCTAGCAATAGATGCTTCATAAAGAGAATAAATGAAAAAATTAGTAAGTTTGAACCTAGAGCAGATGAAGGTATATTTATTGGTTATTTTTGTAAAAGTAAAGCTTATAAATATTATAACAAAAGAACCAAAAAAAATTGTTGAAAGTGCTAGTGTTAGGATAGAAGAAGATGAAACATAAAGAATTAGTGATCTAATAGACATTCTTGAAATCATTGAAGAGGAAGGTTTTGAAGAATCAGATGAAAATGAGAAGAAAGAGAAAAAGGGAACCAAAAATCCATCCAAATATGTTTAAAAAAATAATAATGAAAGTGACATCATCAATGACATAAATGAAAGAATTCACATCAAAAGAATGGTGGTTAGTGAATCTGAGCAAGTTAATTTTTCTTTGTTAATCAAAATTTAGCCTAAATTTTTTTCAAAAGATAGACATGATAAGCATTGGGTTAAGGCTATGGATAAATAACTAAATCAGATAGAAAAGAATGATACTTGGGAATTAGTGCCTAGACCAAAAGATCACAATGTGATAATAATAAAATGAGTTTATAGAAATAAGTTGAATGAAAATGGAGAAGTGACAAAAAATAAATTAAGATTAGTATGTAAAGGAAATGATTAGATTGAGGGAATATATTTTAAAGAAAATTTTGCACCAGTGGCAAAATTAGAGGCTATTAGAATGTTTCTTGCATATGCAGTGTTTAAAAATTTCAAAGTGTTTTAGATGGATGTCAAATCTACCTTCCTAAATGAGAATCTAGAAGAAGAGATCTACATTGAGCAACTTAAGGGATTTATTCTCTCAAATATTAGTAGCCATGTATATAGATTGAAAAAATCATTATATCGATTAAAACAAGCTCCCAGAGCTTGGTATGCAAGACTTGATAAGTACCTGCAAGACCAAGGTTTGAAGAGAAGATTTGCTGATAGTAATCTCTACATCAAAACATAAGGTGAACATCAATTAAATGTTTTGGTATATGTTGATGATATCATTTTTGAAAGAAATATTGAAATGATGACAAAATAATTTTTTGATAATATTCAAAAAGAATTTGAGATATCTATGCTTGAAGAATTGTCATTCTTCTTAAGATTGCACATATTTCAGTCAGATAAAATAATTTTTATATCTCAAAGTAAATATGCGAAGAAAATGTTGAAAAAATTTAGTTTTGAGGATTGTGCACTAGTTGACATACCAATGTGTATAATAAATAAGGTGAGCAAGGATGAAGATTCACTTATTACAGATCAATCTTTGTATAGATATATGATTGGTAGTATTTTATATTTGATAACATCGAGACAAGACATCATGCATGTAGTAGGTATGGTTGCAAGATATCAGTCATCTTCAAAAGATAGTCATATTTAGTTGGTGAAAAAAATATTCAGATATATCAATGGAATATTAGATTATGGATTATGGTATCCCACAAGTAGGAATTTCACTTTAGTTGCTTATATAGATTTAGATTAGGTAGGGTGCTTGGATGATAGAAAGAGTACAAGTGGAGAAGTTTTCTTCCTTGATGATAGATTAGGATCATGGCTAAGCAAGAAGTAGAATTTAGTATCACTTTTTACAGTTGAAACAAAATATATTACAACAGTATTGTGTTGTACTCAAGTGCTTTAGATAAATCAAACTTTGGAAGATATCAAGGTAAAGTATGATGAACTTATTTCTATTTTTTGTGATAACACAAGTGCTATAAATATTTTAAATAATCGAGTGATGCATTCAATAAAAAAATATATTCCCATTAGATATCACTTCTTAAGAGAGCAGATTACAGATCAATAGATTAATATGGAATATATCAGTACTACAGAGCAGATTACAAATATTTTCACAAAGACACTACCAAAAGACACATTTGAGTATCTGCGAGAGAAGTTGGGAGTAATATATAACTTCCTTCCATTGAGGTTCAACATCAGTTGAGGGGGAGCTAAGTTTTATCTCTAGCTAGGCCCTTTGCCATTTATGTCAAAAGGGGAGAATAACAGGTACAGGTGCAAAAATAGGTATAGAAAACAAATACAGGTTACTACAATAAGGGGGAGTTACTATTTATTTTTCAGATGATAGTATGTGGCAGTTTCAGTTTGAGGTTGCCATTAATGACAAAGAGAGAAATTGTTGAAAATATTGTCATTGATGTCAAAGGTCTAGCATTATTGGTGATAAAGGCCCCATTGCATTTTATGGTATTTTTAATATTTATTTATTGGCTAATGTGTGTTAATATTTATTTAATATTAATGAATATATTTTTGGTTGCATATAATTTAAAAGAGGCCCATGGGGAAGTTAAAGAGTCATGGGTAAAAGAGGAAAGAGGAATGGGATGTATTTTCTCATGAAGAGTCACCTTGAGGAATTTCAAGAGTCACCATGTGAACACAAAAGAGGTATGTCACATTTTTCCATGAAGAGACATTTTGACAAATACAAAAAGTCACCAAGATAAAGATAAAAGAGGAAATAATGCTTTTGCTTATGAAGGGTCACCATATGACTTTTCAAATGCAAGGATATGAAGGGTCATGCAAGTTTGGTGCCATTTTTTTATGAAGATTGAAGGGCCACAAAGGGTGAATCCCAAAGGTCATTTAGAAATCTATAAATAAAGGCTTGAGAAGCCATTTTTAATATGCAAGAGAGTTCATGGTTTGTATTTATTTTTGAAGAGAGAAAAATAAGAGATATTGTAGAGGTCTATCATTTATTGAGTAAGCAATATTGAGAGATAGTTGTGTTTTATACACAAGAGGGGTTGGTGCTCAAAAATAGATGTTGTATTGGTGCTTGGCAAAGGGGTTGGTGCTTTTGCAAGTTGATGCTTGCAAACTTTTTATTTTCAGTTGGTGCTCATTCCTATACTTAAAATTATTCTTTGTGGTTTTTTCCACTTTGGATTTCCTAGTAAAAATATGGTCTCTCTCTCTCTCTCTCTCTCTCTCTCTCTCTCTCTCTCTCTCTCTCTCTCTCTCTCTCTCTCGTGTGGTGAAAATTATTATTTCAATTTTATTACATATCTTGAATGTATGATTGAGTGGTTAAAGAAAATAAATCGGATTAAGTAAAAGATATATAATATACTGATCCACCCCCCCTCTAAGTATATTTTTTGCTTAACACATACAAATCCAAAAGTTGCACTAAATTTGGGTCTGGTGTTTGATATGGACCATCACTGCTCATCTCATCTTGTGATCTTTCACTATTTTCATGTTTAGTATGGTCTTGCCCTTTCTTCCATAGGTTTGAGTATAGTGTTTTCGTATGTTCTTAAATACCATGTAATTATTCTAGAATTTAATATATTGGTATCATGGATGAATGGAAGCTACAAGATAGACTCTAGGATCTCAATGTTGTGTTCAAGGATCTGTGACATTACATAATTGATTCAAGATGCACATGAGACATGGAGCCCCGCCATAATCAAATCAACTCTTATGATGTCCTCGTACACCCTTGATAATAAAAAATGACCAATATGTTTTGTATAGTCTTGAAATTTCTTCTAGGGGTTTGATTATGGTGTTTTTTGTATGTTCTTAGTGCTAATGTACTTACTCAAAGTGTTAATATATTAGCATCATAAACAAATGGAAGCTATAAGATTGACTCTAGGAATTTAACGTCTTGTCTGAACATCAGTGGCATTGCATCATTAATTTGAGCAAAACATGATATGTGGAGCCCTACCACAACCAAATCAACTCTCATGATGTCCTCATCCATCCTTATAAATAGAAAACATTCATTCAAATATGTCACCACCTTGCTTTGAAATAACTGACATGTATAATTCTTCATCATTATTACATTGACCTATCAATTTAAAAAAAATAATCATCACGTATGTAGGTATAAATTATATGAGATAAGTATTAAATCCATATGTCATAACTGAGAAGAATGTTTGTCTTCCAAATGGTAATGTGTTCATCGATGCTAATATTGTATTTTATTAGTACATTATATATCATATTATATAGTTATATGCCCTCCCTAGTCTATAATATCACTTGAAATACCTTGCAATTATCCCTCATGATAACTATGCAACTCACCTTAAAATATTTCACTATTTACATATTTTATATGGATTTGCCCTTTCTTTTAGGTGTTTGAGTATGGCATTTTCATATGTTCTTAACCTTGATGTTAACTACTCTTAGTTGTCAATATATTAGTAACATAGATGAATGGAAGTTATAAGATGGACTTTGGGACCCCAATATCTTATCCCCTGTCAACAACAATGTAGCACTAAATTAAGCCATACATCAGATGTGGAGCTATCATAATCAAATCAATGCTAAAGACGTCCTTGACCACCCATGATAATAGAAAATGCCCAATCAAATATGTCACCTCCTTAAAAGTTATAGACTGCTTTGTTATGGGTGCAACTGCAAGGCATGTATATCCAAATAATTGCACTAAATCCAATGTTGGTGTATGATATGGGCTCTTTAGTGTTTGGGTGTAGACAGGTTTTATTTGAGGTTTGATGGGTTGAATGCCATAGTGGCATATGGGAATAAGTTTGTGTCAGACACACAGGTGGGAAATGTTGAGAGTTAGTGCACACAACAATGTACTTGGTTACATGGCTCAGACCCATCCTTTGGTGTTGTCAAGTGTTGATGTAGGTATTCGTGAGATGATCATCAATATTCCCATTGTTATTTTGGGGGTGGTGATGAATCCATAAAACATGAGTTATTTTTAAGGTAAGTGACACACACACACACACACACACACACACACACACACACACACACACACACACACACACACAATAATAATAATAATAATAATAATATAATAATAATAATAATAATAATAATAATAATAATAATAATAATAATAAAATAAATCTAATATTAAATTATCATCATTTATTATATATTATATAATAATTTAATTTGTTATTCTTCATCCCATTATCATTTACATGTAAATATGCAGACAATATGGAAATGACAAAAGTTGATAAGGGAACATATGTTGAACTATGTAAACCTTAATGTCTTATCCCTACATCAATGACATTGCATCATTGATTTGATCTACACATGAGATGTGGAGCCCAGTTGCAATCAAATCAGCTCTCATGACGTCTTTGTACAATAAAAATGTCCATTCAAATATGTCACCACCTTGATTTGATATAATTGACACGTATCATTCTACACCATTGTTATGTTGACGTGTCAAATTAAAAATTGCCATAGTCATGCATGTAAGTATAAACTATATAAGATAAGTGATCTTCATACCATTTCAGATAAATATACTCATCTTCCAAATGATAAAATGTTTATTATTACTAATATTATATTTTATTATTATACTATATAAGTATATGCCCCATTGGTGTATAATATTACTTTAAATATAATTATAATTATAAAATAATTACATTTTAAAATTTTATATTATCATTAAATTATAATATACATATAATATAATTATATTAAATATTATTAATTTACTATAATAGATCAACTATATAATATAGTTCTATCAGGGTTCACCAAAACACTCTTTCAATTTATCTTTAATGTCAATTATGATGACTAGTCTTCTTAGTGGCACGTCACTGTTGTGATAAAACTACATGTAAAACCAAAGATACCACTTGTCAACACAAACACACCATTATTTGGTAGATTTTTTTGATAATCTAACATTTTAGAAATGTTATTTACAGTAACTTTGAACTATGGAGTGGTTAAAATAAACTTGTAAATCATTTCACAGTTAAGTGATATGGATTGAAGACACAACCACTCAGCTAAGCACTAGAGCTTCCCTGCCATTGAGTTTACATCAAGAGGGAAAAATTATGGTGCTTATATGAATCAAAACGTTCTTACAATTAGATTATGGTAAAATAATAAATTTATGCACTATAAATTGTGGTGCCAAGTCGTTGGATGTGGCACCTGTTATCAAGGACTAAATAATTACTTTCCCACTATTTCTTTTTCTATTGGCCTAGGACTAGGATTAACGGTAAGGCTATTTAGATTGTTCTTGAAAGTCATATGTTATCTATAATGGTTTTGATGTAGATAATATGCACAAACCCGATGATATGCACCAAATTAGGGGAGAATGTTGTGGTTACATATTACAATGAAAATAATTAGATAAATTTTATGCTATCAACTGACATCATCTTAGGCATGGCTCATCTTCTTGTAGCTATTTTAATAAAGCTTTGATTGTCCTAAGCAGTGTCCCAGGCATAAGCTAGTAGATACATCAGCTAAAAGATCTTATGCTGAATGTGTACATAAATGAGAGGCTACTCAATGATAAAGTTATTTGGTTTGGGTAATAAATAAGGGATTGTGTCATTACCTGATTAACTAAAAAAACTTTAACTAAACAAGTAGTATCCGTATCAAAGGTAACATGTGGTAGTTGGTCAATTACAGAATCAACATCTTTCGATACAAAGACGTATCTAAGATAATAATTCTGCCAATATAACACCTCTTTGTGTAATTAATTGATTTTTTTTTCAAGTAATAAGAAAAATAATTAAAACTTGAACTAAATAGGTAGTATTCATAGCGGAGGTTACATGTGGCAGTTGGTAGTTGATAGAATCAACATTTTTCGATATAAAGATGAATCTAAGATAATGTTTCTGCCAATATAACACATCTGCAATAATTAAATGATCTATTTTTTAGTAATAAGAAAAATTATTATATAACATTTAAATAAACATTAAATTTAAGATTAAAATTATTTTATGATAAACAACTAAATGCCAATTTTTTTTATAAGAATATCAAGCAATATATAATAATGAATTTTGATTTATTTGATAAAATTTGTGATCTTCACGTATAATTTTATAAACATATATTTTTTTTCACATTTTTATGTCTTTTCAACAAATAATTTTTAGCAATTTTAAAACAATGATAATTATACATGTTTTGGGCATTGTTTTTTAATTCAAACAATTTGCACTGACAATTAAAACTTGATACCAAATATCCTCTCATTTTCTACCAAGCTAAAAAAATTGAAAAATTATGGAATTAACTAACCATTATACAACCCTAGCTCTAAGATGAGCTTTAAGTTGGTTACAAAATTATTGATGGAAAAAAGGCATCACTGTTCTATACCTCAACATAATCCTTCAAAATTTAATCATATTAATTAATATTGCAAGTCACTTAATGATCATTCACAACATAAACACTTTAACTATTCCTTGTGACAAACGATGAAAACATCCTAGAGAATGTTAAATTTACTTGCTTATTTTTTATTTGTGATATAAAACCTATTCTACTAAGATGTGATCTCACTACATTATTTTTAAATATGTAATTTGTGTAACAAATGAAAAATTTATTTCAATAAGTCAAGGGCGATTCTAATCCAAATTTAGGGATTTAGTTTTGCAAGTATGAATAGTTTTAAGCAACCTAGATATCAATAATATGATGAGCGATAACACTAACTATGACCTCAAGGGAACCCCAAATTCTGATATTAATATTAAATATTTATTTATATTTATACATCTTTATTGGCAAAGCTCTACCACTTTTTTTATATAAATGCATATTATTAATAAACTATTAATAAATGTAAATATATATTCAACTTAGCATATGAATTCCATTCCACACCTATTTTAGATTTGATAGGGTATCCAATGGCTTAGGACTGATTGTGCTTATAGTGGTGGATATGATTTTCATCATTCTCAACCCATCTAATAGCTATCAAATTCATCCATATCAAACCGTTATTATTTTATGGGTTCCTTAAAATGAAGTGGAATCTTACCATTCTTCATTATTGGGGATTTCAAAGGCATTTTACTAAATTTCATAGGAACAAAAGGCCATGGTAGTTATACATTAGTTATGGTCTATTCCTTTGGCATTGTTTTATTCTATAAAACTCTTTCTTCTATAAATCCATTATTAATGGATTCAATCCCTTGTTACACTCTTTCTTTGCAAAGCTTCCTTGGGGTTTTCTATAAGTGTGAGTTTATTTTTGGTTCTCTATCATAGATCTTATTTTTTGAAAATTTCATAATAGATTTTTAAATAAATAATATGATAAATTTTCATAGTTTACTCATCAAATTCAATATGTATATGTACATATGAAATATCTTATATACAAAGAATTTATCTCTGCCTATAATCCCTATATTCTTTTTCATAATCTCATTTCTATCTATGATGAGTTGTCTCAAAATAACTCACATACAATATTCTCATATACACATATATAATATATTTTATATCACCTAATTAACTAATGACTCACTTACAACTATATGTGGCTATACACACAAAATGAAGGTAAAAACCAAATCCATCAACCTCTTATCAACCAAAAATATAGGACGACATCAACCATAGATCATGAATGAGAACATGAACATGGACTTAAACATATGTTCATCCTCTGTGTTTGTTACATACAGATTTTATGGATGGATATATCACCCATGCAGGTATGAATTAAAAACACACACCTTTATTCATCTTCCACACCTATGTAAGTAAGTACACAAATTCACAATTGACTAAAACACCTAAGAAGATAAGAATTGTTACAACCACATATATTTATAGTATATATCACACCACATATTAAATAAAAATAAAAATTTTAAGAACTAATTTCCACTATTATCTTTTGTATCCACTGCTATTGACCACTGCCACTTGATCATGGATTGCATAGACAATCTCCACCTTAACTAGATACTACCATTGACTTTATCCAAAATGGTGCATATTGGTTTTCCATTATTCCATTTGCATCCCTTTTATTAGTGATGAAAAACATGCACTATTAATCTTCTTACCTTTATTGTGTTACTACTTATTCAATTGATTAGAATTTAAAGCTCATATATATAAATATAAATAATATTACCTCCTTCCCCATGCCCCCTCCCCATTCTTAAAAAATGGACGTTGAGATTTCAAAAAAATGTATTCATATAAGAAAGTATAAATTTTATTTTTCATAAACATTAGCAACATACAAATAATTTATTCATACATTAAACTATAAATATAAACAATAAACTCAATATTTAACAATGTTGGTACATAATGAATTATTTAGAGTATAACTAAACGCTATTCATCTATAATAATTATAGAGTCCAACTTTTAAAAAATAAACAATATACTAAATGACCACAACTTAATGATAGTATTATTTGACACATTATTCTATCAAAATAAAAACATAAGTAATATGTAATGACTATAAAATCATATTACATTAAATAATACTTTTAGTTAAAATTATTTAACATCATTTATCATAAATTGACAACTCTAGATGCTATGAAAATCAATTGTTAACCCAAAAAAGACTATTTAAAAAATAATAATAATAATCAACATAACAAAACAATTACACCTAAAGCTTGACTTTTGTTGAAATTGTGGAGTTGTGGAAGTTAAAAACATATATGTTATATCAAAGCCTTATACTGTGAGGCTTCAGGATTCGTTTCACAAGAGATAAAACTTAGAAGATGTTGGTTCGATCCAATTTGAGGCTGATACGTAACCAAAAAAAAAAAAGTGCCATATAAAATAATTTCTATATAGATTAAGGATTTGACTACAACACTAACATCAGGTTTGAACACTTCTTACATACTATATAATTTCATTTGGTTTGTATTGTTGACACTGATATTGAAAAAATTGTTCTCCTTTTTTATTGTTGCATTTTCAATTATTTTTTAGTTTTAATTTAAAAGATATTTTTAAAAAATAAAATATTGTGAATTGAATCAAAATATAATTAATGATAAAAATAGACGAACTTCTATAGTAACGACCTACAACAATAGTATATTAACATTCAAAGTTATTTCACTTCTAGTTTTCCTAAATTTCACCTTGCGCATAACTTTTTATATATTTTCTTTTGCTTTCCTGAGTAGTCAGGAGAGTAGAGAATTATATTTTGTAGAGGCTCACCATAGGCTCTTTGATTATCTTGTCCTATAGAAATCATAAGAAAAAAGAATTTACAGCTCATATTGAGAGTTCATGCAGGAAATGTTAACATGCAATTAAATAAATTTTTAATGTAGGAGACATGAACAACTGCAATTGCAAGGGAAGCTTCTCCATCCAGGATTTGTGAAACCTGTCTCATCCCAGGCTTGCACTCTGGTTTGGGATGAGAACACACCGCTCCCAACTTGAGCACCGTCTTCATTTCTTAGCCATTGTATTCTCCACCAAGCTTAATCCATGGCATCCATAGGCCTGTCCTCGTTATAGAGCTGCCTCACTCACTCCACTAAAATTTCCTATTCCTTTCCAGCTGATAGAACTAAAGACTGCCTTCCACACGCAACCTCCAGTAATACAATACCAAAGCTGCATACATCTAATTTTATATTGGGTTTTCCTGTGCCCTTGTAATTCTTCCCACAGATAAATGACGAACATCGTTCTGAGTTAATAGGACATATGGAAAGTTGATCCAACACTTGGAAGCTGACATGCTCGATGCTCCTGCCCATGTTTCCCACCATCTAAAGTTATAAATTCTACTCTCTGTTTAACGTGCAACGTGCCCGAACACACGAAAAGGGTGCAAAGCGTACTAATTTTCCCTCATTTCTTCCCACAACTTCTCCACTGTTCTTAATTGTGTAAATTATCCGTTACAAAATGTCCATCACGAAATGTCCTTTCACAAAATATTTATTATATATAATTAACATAGTATAGTTTTAAATTTAATATAATATGATATTATATATATTTTTATTAATATGAATTATATTATAAGACAATGTAATATTATTATAATCTAATATTATAGATTAATATTTTATAAAATATAATTAAAAATATATTATATATATGAAATAATATATCTTAATTATAATATAAAAATATATAATATTAAATTATAAATTAAATTTTAATATTAAAATATTAAATATAATAAAACATATAATAAAATCTAATAAGATAATTATATATCTTATATATAAATATATTATATTTAAATTTAGGTTAAAATTATATCTTAATATAATTTAAAATTATATAATATTATATTAAAAAGTATAATCCATATATATGTATATGTATATATATTATTATTATAAAACTATAATATAAAATTAACTAATTATACATATAGTATAAAATAATAATAATTAAAAACCTATAATATTATATTAAATATAATATATATTACAAATATATATATATATATATATATATATAGGGTGTGTGTGTGTGTATAATACAATAAGAGTATTATATTATATTTATAATTAATATATTTAAATATAAATTTCAAAATATTAATGTTGTATTTTTATATTATATCAATTAAATAGAATTATGGTATTTGATTGGATTATAATGAATATTTATTTACAGGGGAATTTGAAGGTCTGTATTCAATAACTGATGCTTTAATTTCAGCTAGCCCTCGCTTGACAATCACTCTTAAGTAGGAGGGAATGTAGTGAGTTAAAATTTGGTTAAAAGGGGAATATAGCTCATAAAAGGAAAGAAAACACTTGGCATGTACAATATGATCTGAGAATTGTTGTATTAATTCTTGCATGATTGAATTTTAAATTGATTAATATTATTTGAATTTTTACACCATGGTTGATTTCTTCTACATTAATAATAGATTGTTGTTGGTGTAGAAGATGATAAAGGTAGTCTATCATAATATAATACATAAAAGAGAAATATATTCTTCAAAGGAAAAGAGAATACATACTAGATATAATTGTATAAAAAAATACAATTCTTCTGGATTTTCTTGCACCTTTGAGGCAAATGCTAGTTATATACCAAGTGCTGGTAGGTTGAGCTGGAGGTGATCGGGCTTGTCGATGGAGAGTCGTTAGGATGCAGATGTTGAGTCCAATATGAAAGAGACTCAAACACAAGCAAAAAGCAAAATTGAGCTATTGCTATATGAACCAAAGACCAATGCAATCATCAATATTCACAACTACTTACATATAATATTCACACATATAATATATTTTGTATCATCCAATTAACAAGTAATTCATATACAACTATAATGCAAGTACTAAATTCTTCATATATGTTTCTACATAGATAGAGGTGTTTTAAGGTCATCCTACATTTCTTTGAAAAATTCACAACAAAAAATATCAAAGTATGAAATATACAAAGTTTATATTACATCTATATAAAATATATACAACCACTTTCTAGATCCATTTATAGGTGATTCTATTTTTTTAAAAGTATATTTTGTATTTAATTTTGATTATTTAAAAATTTATGGAATACAAATTTATATACATTAATTTTATTAAAAAAATTTACAGGGAAAAATAGGTGAATATATAATAGATGTGGGGTATGGGGTGTGACATGTGGGTAATGTGTTTATAGATAAGTGACACTTATTATTTAATATTAATTTTTGTTTTATATAAATTTTAATATTATATTACAATGTTCATATACCAGATTTATATGGAATAGTTTGAAGATATTTATTTATAATTTTTAATCACATATGGCTTACTTTTAAGAAAATTGGATATTTCTTCTCACCGAGTATTGATTTCATATGTAACTTGTTTATCCCCAATAGCAAAACAACATAAAATCTAAGAAAAGACTAGTAAAGAAAAATATATTCTTGAAATAGTAATATAGTGAATATAGACCAAAACTAATGTGTTAAAGAGAGATTTGAAATATTTAGATAGTTGAATTAAATTAAATGCTATTAATAATGTTTGATAGTAAGAATTATATGGGATCATTGACTAACTTTATTTGGATATAAAAACCTTTTTAAAAAAGCTATTACGATTTCAGAATTTGTTTAATTTGAATCTTCTATTATATATGTTGATAAAAAAAATCCGCTGTTTTTCTAATCCCTCATGTTTGACAAGGTAGTCAAAGAGTCAAATTTGAAGTTGTTAGTTTAATAATTATATATGTTTTAGGTGTTAATTTTTTATTAAAATAATGTATACTGATAACAAATGTGATAACAATTATCCTCTTATTGGTTGTAATTTTCATCTCACTACAATTGTTTACTCTTTACTAAACTAATTAAATTAACAATTATGGAAGGAACTAACCACTATGAAGCTTTGTTCTAAGATGAGCTTTAGATTGGTTAGGAAAATATTGATGAAAAAGACATCATTTTTGTTCTATACCTCAACATAGTCCTTTAAAATTCAACCATAATAATTAACATTGTAAGGCACTTGATGATCATTCACAACATGAACACTTTATTTATTCCTTGAAAAAAAGGGTGAAAACATCTTAGACGAAGTTGTTTTTACTTGATTTCTTTGTATTTGTGATATAAACCATATTCTAGTATGATGTGATCTCACTACATTATTTTTAGATATGATTTTTTTATGACAAATATATTTCAATCAGGGGCAGTTCTAATTCAAATTCCTAAATATGAATAGTTTTAAACCATCTAGATATCAATAATATGATGAGCGATAACACCATCTATGGCCTCAAGTAAAACCTAAATTTTAGTTTTAATATTAAATATTTTTTTATATTTATGCATCCTCATTGGCAAAGCACTACCACCTTTTCATACAAACACATATTATTAATAAACTATTAATAAATGTAAATGTATATTACACTTAACATATGAATACCACTACACATTTATTTCATATTTGATAGGGTATTTAATGGCTCAGGACTAGTTGTGCTTGTAATGGTGGATATGATTTCCATTATTCTCAACCCATCTAATAACTACATAATTCATCCATATGAAACCATTATTATTTTATGGGTTCATCAAAATGAGGTGAAATCCTACCATTATTCATTATTAGGGATTTAAAGTGAATTTTACTAAATTTCATGACAACACAAGTCCGTGACAAATATATACATTAGTTATAGTCTATTCTTTTGGCATTATTTTATTTTACAAAACTCTTTCTTCTATAAGTCCATTATTAATGGATTCAATCCCTTATTACACCCTCTTTCTTTGTAAAGCTTCCCTTGGGTTCTCCTATAAGTGTAAGTTTATTTCTACTTCTCTATCATGGATCTTATTTTTTGAAAATTTGGTATTAGATTTAAAAATAAACAATGTGATAAACTTACATAGTTTATTCATCAAATTCAATACATATATGTACATATGATATCTCCTACATAAAACAAGTTTATCTTACTAGAATCCCTATATTCTCTCTCATAATCTCATCTCTATCTTGGATGAGTTGTCTCAAAATAACTCATATATAATATTATCGTACACACACATATAATATATATTTTATAACACCTAATTAACTAATGACTCACAACTATATGTGGCTATACACACAAAATAAAGGTAAAGAGTGAACCTATCAACCTCTTATCAATCAAAAACATAGGACGACATCAACCATAGATCATGAATGAAAACTTAAACATAAGCATGGACCCAAACATATGTTCATCCTATGCATTTTTCACATATGTCTTTTATGAATGGATATATCACCGATGTAGGTCTGAACAAAAAATACACACCTTTATTCATCCTCCACACCTATATAATTAAGTACACAAATTCATAATGCACTACAACACCTAAGATGCTAGGAATTATTACACCCACATATATTTATAGTATATAACACACCACACACTAAATAAAAATGGAAAATTTGAGGACTAAGTCCTCATTATTATCTTTTGTATCCACTACCATTGATTGATGTCACTTGATCATGGACTACATAGGTAATCTCCATCTCAACCGAATACTACACTTGGATTTATATGAAATAACGTATATTGGCTTTTCATTATTCTATTTATATCCCCTTTGTTAGTAATGCACATCATACACTATTAGTCCTCCTTCTTTTATTGTGTTACTACTTACTCAACTAATTAGATTTTGAAGGTCATATACATATCATCTTTAATAACATTACCCTGTTCCCCCCCCCATCACCCTCCCCATGATGCAAAAACATGGATATCAAGTTTTCCAAAAAATGTGTTCGTATAAGAGAATATGAATTTCAATTTGTATAAACGTTGACAACTTAAAAATAGTTTATTTATACATTATACTATAGATATGAACACTAAACTCAAGATTTGACACTGTCAACACAATGCATTATTTAAACTATAAATAAACTCTATTGATCTATAAATAATTATAGATACTAACTTTTCAATAATAAATAATATACTAAATGACCACAAGTTAATGCTAGTATTAATTGGCAAGATTGTTACAAAATAAAAACATAAGTCATATGAAATGACTACAAAATAATATTACATTAAAAAATTATTATAATTAAAAGTATTTAACATCACCTATGACAAATCGATAACTCTAAAAACTATGAAATTTTATCGTTAACCTAAAAAAATACTGAAAAAAATTAAACTAATCAACATGACTAAAAGATTACACCTAAAGCTTGAATTTTTTTGAAATTACAATGTTGTGGAAATTAAAAACATATATATTATGTTTATATACCAGGTGATTAGGGTCATGGATGGAGAGTCATTAGGATCTAGATGTTGAGTTCAGTGTGAAGTAGACTCGAACAAAAGCTAAAGTCAAAACCAAGATTTATCTATATGAACCAAAGGCCAATGCAAGCTTCAATATTCACAACTTCTCACATATAATATTCACACACATAATATATTTTGTATCGTTTGATTAAATAATGACTCAAACACAACTATAATGTGAGTAGTAATTTCTTAATATCTTATTCTACATAAATTGAGGTGTTTTTCGATACTTTTAAATTTGTTTAAAAAATCCACAACAAAATAAACTTACAGTATGAAATGTACAAAGTTTATATTAAATTTATATAAAAGATATACAACCACTTTCTAGATCCATTCATAGGTGCCTGTGATTTCTAAGATATATTACGTATTTAATGTTGAGGATTTAAGAATTTATGTAGTAAGTGTATATTTGCATTATTTTTTTGAATTTATAAGGAAGAATAGGTGAATGTCTAATAAATGTGAGGTGTGGCATGTGGCATGTGGGTGGTGCATTTATAGATAAGTGCCACATATTATTTAGTATTATTTTTTATTTTATATAAATATTATTTCATATTACAATGTCCCTCTACCATATTTGCATGGACTAGTTTGAAGATATTTATTTATAATTTTTAATCACATATGGCTTAGTTAAGCATATTGGATATTTTTTCTCACTAAGTATTATTGTTTTTATAAGAAACTTGTTTGTCCCCACTAGAAAAAAACATAAAATCCAAGCAAGAAATAGTAAAGAAAAATATATTTTGGAAGTATTATAATTGTGAATATAGATCAAGAATATTGTGTTAAAGAGTGATTTGAAACATTTGGATAGTTGTATTAAATTAAATACTATTAATGATATCTAACACTAAGAATTTTATGGGATCATTGACTAATTTTATTTGGATACAAAAACCCTTCCAAAAAATTTGTTGTGATTTCAATTTCATTTTTTGATCTTGAATATTCTACTATGTTTGTCAATTAAAAAAATAATATTTCATTTCTAATCCCTCATCTTCAAACAAGGTAGTCAAAGAGTCAAATTTAAAGTTGTTAGTGTAAGTCTACAGTAATTATCCATGTCCGACCCTCATAGCTATTTTAGATGATGCATCTGTCAAAATATACACTCAAATAAATACCTTTATTTTAGATGACTACCATGAAGTCTTATTTTTTATAGTTATACATTTCCATTAAAAAACATTAATGGAATCTATTTTTAAACTAGAAATCAACTTTTATTGAGGAAGCATTTCCATTTTTCATTTAATTAGTTCTTAGAATAATTTTATTCATATTCATCTCTAAATAATCTTATGCATGCATTTACCTTTTAAATGCACTTGGATGTTTACCATGTGTATAAAAGATATACAATCATTGAATTTTATGTTATCATTATCTAACTTTAGTAATTAAAGTCATTAATAGAATCCTAGATGTTTTTGTCATTGAATACACTACTATTCAACATCAAATATCCATTAAAATTCTATGTGAATACGTTAGTAAAATATCTAAAATTAAGATCAATACATTTACCTTGTTATTTGAAGGTGAAGGAAAACAACAAAGCCATTTCTTCTTCTATAGATTCCAATCACTCCTCCAAACATCTTGGGATTCACAGATAGAAAAATAAAATAAAAATAATAGCAATGTCTATTTAGAAGACTAATTAATAACATTTTTGTTTTACCAAAGTACAACTGCTACAATGTTTCTATTTTTTGGTCTATTACAAAAATTGGAATAATTAGTATTTAGTATGATAGTTTCAGCATCCATAAAAGAAGCTATAACAACTAGGGTGGTGCCTAATTTAAGATACATAAGATAACCATAGCACTTGGAGAGAGTATGTAGATGCTAGTGGGGATTCAAACCCAGGGCCAACAAACTACCCAATTAGAAACACTTGTGGTCCTCGAAATAACTTTTTCCTTTTCTTAGTTTAACAAAGAAAGAGAAATGAGCACTATTGTTATGAATAAGATGGATGAATTTTTAGTGTTACTGGAAATTTTAAGGATAAAAACTTTGACATATTTATAACCATATCTTTTTTAATATGTCATCTTTCATCTCTTGATTATATTATATAGAAGGCATATTTCATTGAGGAAATCTTTATATTTTTCATCTAATTGCTTTTAGAGTCATCTAATTTAGCTTATGTACTTAAATCAATGAGAATTATTTTTTTAATAAGTTGCGGACTCATCTAAATTGACACATGGATCATTTATTACATTTTTGGAGGATTTATTGGATATCTGACCCCTATGTTTATTGAGATGACACATGCTTCAATAATATAGTAGTAATTGAAATAATTCATTGAAAGATACAAATTGCATTGATAGATGTGACATGTCAAAAAACATTGCATGTGTATTTTCCTAGGCACATGTGATTCTATCAATTGAAATACACTATCATTTCTTCTCACCATTACAAACCAACTCACCTTTAAATATATCAATGCTTTCATGTTCGGTATGGATTTTCATTCCCTATTACTTCTCCATTTCTCAAGTTCACTGTGAAATAAACTGTCTCATCCCTGCACAACTCATTGTTATAGTGTATGAAGGAAATTACCACCCCATTTGACACCATCACCTCCACTAGAAATATCAAATTATTGTTTCTTAATGCTTTGTGTAAGAGAGGTGAGATTAGGCTAGAGGTATTGGGTTTTGAGTGAGGTATGATTATTGATTTACACTCTTTCACTTTATAAAACCCCACTTTACCAAAACCTAAAATTACATCCCTTCTAGTGCAATTTGTACCTTTGGGGTAACTACTACTTATAGGATGCCTTTCTTGTCATATTCTCACTTACCTTTTTAAAGGATTTAAAAACTATGAAGACTACCTATTGGTGCATGAAAGGTTAATATTTGAGAATAAATATCATGTAAACTTGTTAATAGATTTTTTTGGGGTACCTAAAAATGTTTATAGCGACTCTCCTCAAATAAGTGACATCATACAATTTAATTCCCTCTAATTAAAATTTATGAACTGACGTGTGTTTCATTATTCAAAAGTTTAGTTTTTATGGATGATTTATTATATCTAATGGGATTGAGACATGTGACAATATTTGATTGGTTTACAATTTTGAATTGAAACGATATAATTAAATCATATATTAATAAATGTATGCATATCACTTTAAATTTTAAGTTTGAAATAAAAAGGGGCTCTATGGGATTACTTGGTTATGCAACTTAATCTAATATTGTTAATGAGATTTTGCTATATAATATAGATCTCATGTGACAAAGTGACATTTAATATCTACAATGTTAGAAAATAAAAATAAGATATGTGGAAACTAACTATAGTTTAAGGAATGACAATGTGATGCACCAACATAGTGGATTTATGCATTTTAAGGAGACTAGGGATTTAAGTGGAACCATTGATTGTTGAAGTTTATTTAATAATTTTTATGTGTCCACATCTGTGCATATTAAATAAGGGTGTGACCAATTTTTCAAAATAGTAAAGTATGAATAATAAAAACCTTTAAATGAATTTATTCACTATAAAGATGCATGAGATCATTATTTTTCCACATTGAATCTATTATCAATTTCATTTATAAATTTCATTTTTTAAAATTATCTTTTAACTTAATTTTTTGAAGGAAAATATAAACCATGTAAATTTTATTGTCATAGTGGATTGTACATTTAATTCTCTACAATCTACTTTAGTTTAGGTTTTGATTCAATCGGCGACGTAATAATTGTTTGTCAAAAATTAGGTTTATTTTAGCCCCTTATGCACATCTAGGTCTAAATCTCACATTCATTCATGTTTCTTGAGATATTTTGAGTTAATTATGACCATTCAT
The DNA here is from genome assembly GCA_037957365.1 of Torreya grandis. Classification (NCBI taxonomy): domain Eukaryota; kingdom Viridiplantae; phylum Streptophyta; class Pinopsida; order Cupressales; family Taxaceae; genus Torreya; species Torreya grandis. Next base: position 1,661,414 of record JARHVA010003086.1, read on the forward strand.
AGTATTAAAATATGAGATCAAAAGGTAGACACTTGAAAATATGCATTCAAAAAGTCACAAAACCCAAATAACTTTGATTATGTTAGGATATATGATTGTGTTTACATTGTAATCTCAATATACCTTCATTGTCCTCTAGTTCTACACTTATTTTACTATTTTATATACTCAATCATATAGTGACATACGGAAAAACATTATTGGTCATAGGTTAATGGAAGTTACATAGTGGATTAACTTGTGGATGACTTTATTCACTGTGTGGATGTGTGTGATTATTATTTCTTTATTTATGTTCTTCAATGCTCATTATGCATATGTGGAAAACATTGCATAAGAATTCCTTATCGAAGCCATAATATTTTTTGTTTTTTTAATTTTATTAATGGCCAATCAAATCATAATGGATGGCCTCTTCGGATTGGATCTTCTCAATAGAGTACATGGAGTATCTTTCATAAATTTTGAGTTGATTGAGGTTCAAAAACATGTTAGTATTTTAACACGCTTCATTTTTTTTAATGGTATTTATTCCTTATGACAAATAGACAAATTCATGATTAAAAATCATATAATAATTGTGAACATAATCTAAAATTATAAAACATTTAAAAAAAATTGTGAGTAAACATAAAAAAGTGGTGATCATTAATTGGCTACACCACACAGATGCATTGGTTACTATGATTTGATTTAAGAAAAGTTGTATGGTAGGTTAATGGATTCATGAAGACACAATGCTCTTCACATGGCTGAAACAAGTGTCATAAGAAGATAAAAGTAAAATAAATAAACACACAGATTCATAGATAGTGCTTAAAGTGATTTGAAGAGCTAAAGTGACCATATCAACTCCGTTAAACTATTAATAATGAGGGAGCTATGCATCGAGTCCTAGTGGAAGCTTAAAATAGTTTTAAATTTTGTTTTAAATATTGATCATAGAATGAACATTTTTATCAATCAAATTACTTAAAAATAGTTATGAAATCATCAAACTACTATGAACCAAATGAGCCAGCAAATTTGGTGTATGAAACCCCTTGGTGGAAACCAACAAGAAATTTATGCTTATTATTTAAAGTATTGGATCTATATAAATCATAAAATTTTGATTTTGGAAGGATGGGTGATCAAAACATATTGGCACCTATGGTTATCAACTTAAACAGAGGCCTTGAGATTAAATCTCCTCTTTGATGGAAAATATAATACATAAATATTGACAGTCCTAAATGTTTTTTGAGAGATACTTTTCCTAGTTTGAGTATCATATTTTTATACAATCATCTCAAGCATTCTAAATATTGAACATTTAAATATATAATACATTATGACATGTGAAAATATACTTGGAAAATAGATAAATGTTTCTAATATGCCACAATTATAAGGACACATGCATTTCATAAATCATTAACAATTATAATTATGATATAAAGTACCATAATACTTTTATTTTGTGTCAAATCCCACTACCTATACGATATCTTGACATATATTTTGAAAAGATTATATTTTCTACAATTGAATGTTTTGCATTATGCATTATTCAGGCATAACTATCATAAACATGATAAAGCTATTGTATTTCCATAGTGCTCAATCCATTAACAACATGATTGTAAAACTTGTTAAAACCTTTTTATGCCTCTCAAGCATATTTTTAGTATTTATAATAAAAAATTTATTAAATTAAAAATAAATGGAAAAATGAAAAAAATTAATAATGTCCAGAAAATCATTAGATAATTGGATTAAAATGAATATGAGATCAAACAAATCTTCTATTAGAAGAAGATATCTTCTACTAAAAAAAAGGACCCATAAAATTAAAAAAATGTAACAAATGAAACCGATCTTCTACTAAAAAATATATATCTTTTAATTTAAAAAAGGGTCAATAAAAACATTGAAACTAATTCTTATATAATAGTTAAATACCAAATATTCAATAATTAAACAAATTAAAATAAAAAATAATTAATATTCCATAATTAAATAAATTAAAATGAGAAAATGCACTACCTACAATACATGCTTTCTCTTTTTTCACCATACTACCAGGTTGTCAGTGATGTTTGTAATCTACTAAATAATCCATTACTACATTATCAAAAATGTTATTTAAACATTCTCTATCTATTCTTTTAAAAGTCATGAATTTGAGACAGAAAATTTATATAGTACCTACTCATATTAAATTCTTAACTATTTTAACCCCAAAACAAGCAAGAAAACATAATAATTATTCATGATTTGATTTTAAAATTTCCCCAAAAGCATAGATGTTTAACAGTCATCCATGATTTAAATTCAAAATTCACATGAGAACATGTTTAAATTATCTAATAAAATAAAATAATGTTGAAGCCTTTAAAACAAATAAGAATACAATGAAGACAATTTTATTGTAGCTTAAACCCTAAACACTATACTTCTAAATCTCTCTCCCCTCCATCAAAATTAACATCTAAAAATGTACAGTTAGTCTACACAGCCCCAATTACACATTATTCTCAACATCAAATGAATATAAAATTCAAATTTACCTACCTAACCCAAACATAATCTATACAAATTCTCTATTTTTGTTGGCACCCAATGAGGTGCACAACACCCTGCATCTCTAAAAATTTCATATATAACCCAGTACCACAAATAAATGATCAACTAGACCTTAAATATGGTCCTTCTATAAAAAATTGCCATTAGTGCGTTCAAAATCCTATGAGAAGAATAAAATAGCTAAGCAATGCGTAAATTTTTAAAAGAGAAAACATAAATTGACCTAATTAGACATAATCTTGTTTCACAATCACCCAAAATCACAAGGACTTGAATATCATTGACAGTTAATAAACACATTTAGAGAATTATAAATCTTTGGAATATATTAAAATGCCAAACTAAAATCAATAAAGATTGATAAAAATGTGAACACCCAAACAACATTTTGAATTTTAGATATGTTATAGAGACTACTAAAAATGTTATCTATTTTCTTTAAAAGGTACCTAATTAAACAATATGTTACAAGTTTAATGCCATAAAGGAAATACAACTAGATAAAAGGGGGAAAATTCCTTAAAAGGTATACCGAAATATAGATAGAAATAAAAAATCATAGTTTCAGACTTTGACTAAAAAAGGCATTTTATAATTTAAAAAGTAGAGATCACAAAATGTTCCAAAACCAAAAAAAGTGGGCACGTTAAATAAAATGGAAAATCCAGTAAACCAAACAAAATTCCCCCTCAATCATAATGGTATAGAAGAATTCACATGCATTTAAGCTGCTAGAAATGATCACATTATTATGTCCTCTATTTTAGTAACAAAATCCCCAAAAACTTTTATCCTCTATTTTATTTAAAACTACAATCAATACCTTGACTTGTCCATTTCAAAAAAGTAATCATCAAATTTTAATATAGTTAGACAAGAATCATCATAACCTAAAATAAACAACTAAAATAGATAAGCTTAAGACAATCAACATCAAAATAACATAAAAATGCAAGCCAGATCTATTATCAAAATCACCATGAAAATGCTTTTATAACTAACAATAATTAATTTACACCAAAACTAAATGACCCACAATTAAATAAAAATATATCTACCAAATCCAAACTCATAATTCAATTTAAAAATAATCCAAAACAACTATGCCTGCTCAAGGATACATTACCTTAATAGGATCTAGACCTATAAAACCAAAAGCTTGTGTAGCTACTACAGCACATCTATATGAAATAGAAACAATTCCAATGGCATCCAGATTATGTTGTACCCATTGTAACAAATTTTGATATATAAAATAGTAATCTCACCAACAAATTAGCTAACAAAAAAGGATATAAAACTAATGTAAACCTTCATGCCAGGCATCTAGATCCACTCAACAATAGTTTCTGTAAATTTTGAAAGAAATTTTATTAAACTCTCATATGTAATAGAAAGGATTATGTAGACAAAAAAGGCCAAAACACAACAATTAGGCATAGCATATGATGGCCACATAATATAATTAACAGGGGCTCCTTCATAGCTGATTGTGCAACTATGAAGACAAAAAATAAACTAAAACCCCAGGGATTACTGAGACTTGATTGTACAAGTATAGGGCATATTAAAAATTAGATGGGAAATAAAACAAACTCTAGGACCTATTCCTACAAACTCTTTCCACCTATCTTATCTAATGATACCTTCAATAACATTGTGTGCTTAATCCACAACAAACCTCATGGCCTATGTAGTTCTAAGCACCTTGTTCTTACCAAGATCTAATTTGGCCCATTCTAACCTTACTTTCCCATCATGTACAAGATGGATACCCCATCCTCTATGGACCACATTTTTCCCTCTGAAAACACCATACTCATAGAAAGCATTAAATCAACACCCATGAAACTAAATGAAAATAAAGAGATAATGAAGAAACAAGAAACCCTGGAAAAAAATTAAGATTACTTCCATGCCAAGGAAATGAAAATGCTTTCTTTGCCAAAGTGTGTTTGATCAAATCCACTACCACCTCCTTGGGATTCAACCTTGAGATTAGAAAATCATCTGCTACAAGATGAAAAGGGAATCCAAATGTTGTGGGATTCATTAAAATTTAAATATACCTATGAAATCATTACTGCTCCCCTAGTTACCAATGGGGTTATTCATGGTGCAGTTATCATACTTGACTGGTTAACCTACAGGGACTCAATGCATATTCATTATTTATTCACAAATAAATATCCTTGGCTTAATGCCATGGAGGCACATGAAGATAAAACTTGAGCATGTAGTGTAGTAGCTAAGAGAAAAGGACTTCATGGAATTGATAGCAATGCAAAGGAATTTTTTTGCAATAGTTATGTTAGGGGGAGGTGTGGAAATTATAGTTTTTGTTGGTGGTGGCACCATTATTTCAGCTATAGTTTCTAAATTCGAAGCCAAAAATGCCAATGTTGAGAATGACTAAAAACTCATTCTAAGCATAAGAAGCTAAATATAGTGGCTAAAACCACTTTGAACTTCATTGCTGATAAATTTATAGTGATAAAAGAAGACAAAAAACCTTCCCATAAGGTCTTGTAAGAATCTATAAGAAAATATAGCATATACATGATTAAAGAAAATTCCAATGGCATGAACGGGTAAGGTTGTGACTGTTAGTGTAATAAATTAATACGTAGCCCTCAAAATCATCAGTTGATGCATCTTCAACTTTTCCACTCTGTTTATTTATCAAATTATTATGATTGATATTATAGATGAGGTTATTAGTCCACCCTGTAATAACATGTATAATATTTGAGCCCATGAGAATAAAGATAAATGAATTTTTTTGTATTTTTCATTAACAAATGTCAACTCAACTTTTGAAAAAATGTGAATTTATTTATGCATGAAAAATAATGCATTTTGATTGGTCCAAAATACATAGTTTAATCAAGGGTTAAATCAAATTGAAGGATTTAGTATACCCTTTGAGACTAATAAGAGACCACCATAATTTTAATTATGATTAGATCAAGAGAAATAGAAAGATGAAAAAGATGGTTATGAAAGAATGTTACGATAGATCATTCCACATGGTTGGGATACAGAGAGAGAGAGTATAGATAATGGTGAATAGATAAATATACCACATCTCTGGTTGCATACAAGGAATTCAATGACAAAAATGAAAAATAAAATTATGAATATTATAAATTTTCAAATTGAAATTGAAATTAAAATGGATATTTAGAGATTAATGATAATTACTATAGTTTGTAATGTTATTTCTAAAATTTGTTAATTAAAAAATTTCCTAATTCTTAATAACCTCAAAAAATCAAGTTAACTGTAGGTTGTCTAAGTTGTCAAAATAAGAAAAATGATGTCATAAATGGAAATTTATATAAATTTTAAATCTAAGGTAACAAATTCAAAACTAATCTTTAATTAAAATGTAGGTCATAATTTTGTGCCTCATGTATCTAGGATGTTGTACTTTCATGATCTTTAGGATGCATGGGACATGGACACTTATCATGAATGTCATAAATAGTGATTTTAGACCGACCCTAGCCTCACAGTCTAGCTCACCCAACCCTACAGACATGGTGGGCGTAGTCATGTTTTTGGAACATAAATGTGACTTCATGTATGTCATGCCCATAGAGCCAACCAGACCATACTACATGCACACACCACCTATATGCATGCGAGGTGTAATAATCTATGCCCAAAGGATACTAATTTATCTTTGAAATTATTTTAAAATGTCATGATTTGATCATTTTCTTCATTGCTTACTATCAATTGTAGTTTTAGCACACCTCTTGAATTCCATCCCTCCCCCATTTTCACCCACAAAGAAATATTTTTTCTAAATAACATTAAAAATATTCCTATCTTTGAGTACTCCACATTTGTTTGATTTTTAGTAATTTTACTAAGGCTTTAACTACAAAAAGGGGGTGTTCTGAGACAATATTATAGACATTACTTAAACAAGTTATCTCAATTTGAGACAAAATGTGTTAGTGTATTGTATTAAAAATTGTCTCAAAGTGACCATGTCTGATTATTATCTCAAAGCAGGCATATTTGATTATTGTCTCAAACAATCCTCTCCAAAGATGATACATAATACTGCTTATATTATATTTTGATAAACTATCATTTTTGTCTCTCTAAAGATGATATATAATACCATTTTTTGTCTCTCAAGATACTATCATTTTAATACCATTATCATCACTCAAGAGATAATATCAATTTAATGAATAAAAAAATTAAATTTATTATCGGGCAAGCAATGGATAAATATCATCAATGACACCAATATGTTATGATGATTAGTATTATAAAACAACAATAACAAAGAATTTTGGTTGAATCTTGTGCCCACAAGTGGATGTATAAGTATTTTATTATATCAAAAATAGTAAATATAAAAGGGTACCTAAATGATGTTAACCCTTAACATAGAATAATAGAGAGATGAACTTCAATATATTTCTATAACATATATTCACAAAACTATGTCATTCATCTAGATGCTCCATAATCCTTAGGGATATTTTATATTAATAGACTAACTTTTTGTGTTGTAGCTGCCAAATCAAGGCAAAATAGTGGCAAAAATTGTTTACCAATTTTTGTATAATATACTATAGATAGAATTGTTTATTTGGATTGAATCTTAAGGATACTTGAAGTTTCAAAAATAGTTATTCCTCCTCTAAAGCTATTATCCATTCTTCATTGATTTTAATTAGCATTTGGTGCAATCTCTCCTTGTTAAAGCCCATAATGCTAGATGTCCCTAACACTCTACCATGGCCTAATTTAGCTGAATCCACATTGGGCATGTAAGAAATTATGTTTTTTGAATTAGGCTTAAAACAATCTTCAATATCTTTGCTAATCTCTTAGCTTTTGTTTCATTCTATCTTTTACCACACTATATTGAAATAATAAATTCTCTAATAGCTAAGAGTTCTGACATGGGATATTTAAAATAAACATCAGGCAAATGTTGATCTTGTTTATTTCTCCAATTCAAATGCTTCATAGCAGTCCATATATATAAGTGGCTTAAACTATAATATTTTTAAAAATGATTTGTATATGATCTGAAAAGCCAATATTGATGTCTCCCCAAGGATTGATTATATCTAGACGTATAACATCGTAATCATTTTTATACATTACAAATTTACCATAATTTTGTGTATGGTACTCTATGTTTTCTATGAAACTATTGTAGCAACAATTAGAATTTTGAGTGTTTTGTTTATAAAATGCTTCCAAAGCTCAAGTCATCTAAACTATAGATATAGAAATGTATAGATTATGAGAATACCACTGAATATATCTAAGATGAAAAAGGTTGTAAAGTAGGTTGATGCTAAATATTATGTTGGAAACAATCTTATAGCACTATTGGCTATGTAAGAGAGAGAGAATCACACAAACTACAGGCTTAGTTGGGTAGCTAATAGACAATGCAAGATAGAAATAGAACATAGGAGAAAATGAAGAAATAACCACTAAATCTTGCATATATTAAAATATATAATTTTTTTTACATAATTAGAAAATATAACTGCTACTATTCAACAAAAACATACCAAAAACACCAAAACTTTATTTACTGCTACACCTTCTTCGTTGATATGGACTGTGTTCACTCTCTTACAGGTTGCTACTCTATTTTTCCTACGACTACTCTATTTTCCCTATTACTTCTCTAATTTTCCCTTTCCTACGGACCGTTCCTCATTCTCTCTATTTTCCCCTATTTGTTGTTACAAATTCTATAGTCTACTACTATGTTTTTAATTCTCTTCTCCTTCTGCTACATACTCTATAGGCTGCTACTGTTGCATTCAAATCTCTATATTCTACACATTTCCCTTTTTCATTGTCTTTATGACTAAACTCACCTAACTCATCCTTTGCCACCCATCTCTAATCGATAGAGTAAAATTCAAATTTGAAATTTTTTGCATTTAATAACAACTGTCATGGTTCATAGGTGACTATATATTTCAAGTTTCAAAGCAGTTGGGTTAGGTAGGAATGAAAAATAAAATTTTAACACTCCCTCTTAATTTTTAAATTCCTAATATGGTCAATTAGACTCTTCTCAGTCTCCAAAACCTCATTATAACTTCTTTTTAACTTATCAAATTCTTATGCATCCTTTTTATGCATGTCCAGAGGTTTGTTACTAAATTCCATAGCTGTACTGATGGAGTCAGTAGTTTTTCTAATGGAGTTCATAGATTTTTTGTAGGAGTCCACAACTAGACTATCTGAGTCTATAGATTTTCTATAGCAGTCCATAGATGGACTATTTGAGTTCATAGATTTTCTGTAGGAGTGCATAATTCTACTGATGGAGTCCGTAGATTTGTTGTAGGATTCCATAGCTAGATTGATGGAGTCCATATATTTTTTGTAGGAGTCTATAGCTAGATTGTTTGATTCCATAGATGGACTATTTGAGTTTGTAGATTTGCTATAGAAATTCGTAGCATGACTAACAGAATTTGTAGATGGACTAATGGAGTCCGTAGATGTGTTTTAGGAGTCTCTAGTTGGACTGATAGAGTTCGTATATTTTTTATAGGAGTCTGTAGCTGGATTGTTTGAGTTTGTAGCTCTACTGTAAGACTCTAGATCTACCATAACATTATGTAGGCCTAATGCTACTATAATTATGACCCGTAACTTTCCTCTTAGGTGTATGAAAGTGTCCTTAGAAAATGGCTTAGTAAATATATCAACTAGTTTCTGATCAAACTTGCAAAAACTAAGCTCTATGACATGATTTTCAACTAACTCATTACTAAAGTGATACCTGATTGAAATATGTTTGCTTCTAAAATCAAATATAGGATTTTTTGACAATGCTATAGATGATAAATTGTCACAATAGACCATAAAATCTCCTTGTGGCTCCTCATGCAAATCAAAATGTATCCTTCTCAACCATATACCCTAACATGTTGCTGCATTAGCTACTATATACTTTGCTTCAACTATAGAAGTTACACGATTGGTTATTTATTTGAAGCCCAAGATATGGCTCCTAACCCAAGATAAAATACATACCCCAAAGTGCTCTTTCAATCATCAAGGCTACCTACCCAATCACTGTCCATGTAACCAACAAGCTGAAACTCATTTGTTGCTACATACAAAACACCATAATCCCTTGTTCCATTCATGTACCTCAATATCTTCTTGCCTACTTGCCAATGTGTCTCCTTTGACATCTCTATGAATATTGATATATGTTTGACTGCATACATGATATTTGACCTTATTGTAGTCAAGTACATTAAGCTTCCCATTAAGATCTTATAGCATCTGGGGTTTACATTGATGTTGCAATCATCTTTGCATAACTTAAGGCTTATCTCAGTTAGAGTGAATACAGGCTTGTTGTCCAGCATCTTGAACCTTTCCAAAACCTTTTTTGCATACTTATATTGACATATAAATATGACTTCATCCATTTGCTTGACTTCTATCTTGAGAAAGTACCTCAAGAAGACCAAATCAGTCATTTCAAACTCAATTTTCATGGTTGTTTTGAAATCTTCAATGGACTAATTTGCATTTTTGGTGAATATTAGATCATCCACATACAATAGTACAATAAACATATCTTCCTTGTATTATTTTATGTGTAATATAGGCTCACTTGCACTCTTTATAAAATCGTTGCTCAACAAATATGATTCTATATGACTGTACCATGCTCTTGGGGCTTCCTTGAGTCCATAAAATGCCTTTTTCAGCCTATACACTTTGTTATCATGCTTGAGCATCTCATATCTAGGTAGATGTTCCATGTAGATGTTTTATTCAACCACTCTAATCAAGAATGCTGACTTCACATCCATTTGATGCACCTTGTGTTGGGCACCAATGGTTATGATTATCCTTATAGTTTCCAACCTTGCCACAAGTGAAAATGTTTCATTGTAATCACGTCTGAGCTTTTACTTGTAGCCCTTAACCACTATATTTACCTTATACTTCTCTATCTTGTGTTTGGGAGTAGTTTTTATCTTGTATACCCACTTAACCCCTATAACCAATCCTCTCTAAAGCTAAAAGGCCACCAAAAATTAGATCCTAAATTATATGGACCATATAAAGTTCCCCTGTAGATTGGCCATGTTGCTTACAAGTTGGAACTTCCACCTTCATCATTTTTTCACCTTGTTTTTTTATGTCTCTTGCTTAAATAAGGTCCTTGGGCATAATGTCATTGCCCAGTCATTAATTATAGAACTTGATGTAGAAAGGTCTCTCATTTTATAACCTACAACTATATCATAAGGGTGATCTCATGAGATCTATAATCAATATATCATTGAATTTATTATATAATGGAAAGGGATGCAACTAGAATTTTCTACATGGGAACCTTTTATTTTAATCTAGTAGTAGTTTTCTCACATTTTGCTTTGAGGCAAAGATTTTAATGGGGATGGCATGTTAGGACCTTTCTTCCTAACTACCATTTGTACTTTGTTTCATTAATAAATGGTTATGAGTGCATATTCTTTTTAATATGTCCCTTGAGCTCAATGTACTAATCCCACATTCATGGGGAGTAGTAGTTAGCTATTCTGTAATTAGTATAAATATGAGTCTAGACTAGTGAAAAGTCAACCATGAATTGTGTTAGATTGAGGTTGATCAAAGGAGGTTTCCACCTTGAATATCTAAGTGACAGTTATAATGCAATTATGTTTTATTTAATATAATCAGTCAAATTTTATTATTTCTTGATTTAATTTTTCATATTTACAATCTAGTTATAATTTATTTTAGGAAGGATCTTATCATCAACAACAATATCCTTATTTCCATTTTACCCTAATTATTCCAATCTAAACCTCCTAATTTTGAGAGCACAACTATGTTTTTCACTCCCACATACTATTTTGAGGGGGCACCTCCCTAACCATCTACCATTAGGGGTAACCTCTTGTGCCCCTTTTAAATTTTACATTCTTTGAAAAAAAAACTATTTATTTTAGTCACATTTCCCTTTTAAAGAGGGTAAAATATAGACACCCTAATTATGCCACCTTAATATTTTTTGTCATCTAATCCATCATCAATTCATCCAAACTAGCATCACCATAATTACACAATAACCTAATTTAATCCTAGTAACATTATCCCATAAACAATTAGCCAAATAATCACTATTAATTAGTTAATTGAGTCCCAACTAATTCCATTGACATAATTCATAAAAACAAATAAATAAATCACATGAACCAACTAATTAAACCGGTCAGCCAACTTACTAAACTAATCAACCAATTCCCTCAAATCCCTAAACCAACTTATTAGTAAATCAACTCCTTCAAATTTCCTATTAAACAAAAATAAAATATCATTCATGTAAAATCAAAAAATCCAAATAAATCTAGATTAATCTCAACCATCCATTTACCCATCCAAAAAACTATAAGAGCATTGATAATTTAGATATTTAGACATCTATTGACATCTCTTGAGCTTGAGAAAAATCCAAAAAAATATTTGTCATCTTGGCTATCACTATTCATAGGTGCATGTTTCTAAAATTCTTATAAAAATCCATTGAAGCAACCACAATCTTGCAACCTTGAATGAGCAATTCCACTCAACAAATGAGGTTCTTTACTTAGTAGGTCAAGGTAAATTGGTTTTATCTTTTAATTATTTAATTAGAGGTGTTGTTTAGATTTAGAGTAGGAACTTTGTATTTCATCTTAGTTTATATTTAAGTTCTAAGTTTTAGCATACACATTTATGGCACATCCATGGGAATCATTCCATTTTCAAGTTATGACATTTTTTGCATGTTCTGAAGAGGTCTTCTAACTTGATTATTGTTTATCCATTTTTTTCATATTCTAGATTTAGGTTATAGTCCTTTTGGGTATAAATATGGAGTTTATCTACCATTATTGACATCTTTTTCTATTTTCTATGTACTAACATATTTGATATTATATTTAGTGTTCTTGTTCTCAAGTAAAATGTTTTTTATCTAAAATACTAAATACAGGGTACATAACATTAATTTCAAAGACAACCTTCTACCCATCACATTTTTATCACATATTTGAATATTTCATATTATCTTTGTTTGTGTGACCTTCACATTGAAATATTCCTTTCGGGATAAAATAAGAATTTTGATCTTTATTGCCTTTAATTCTAAAAATTCATTCAAATAATAGAAAAATATATGAAATATAGAAAACCAATAACTCACATGTGTACTCTTTATTTTAGTTAATTACATACACATAAAACATTTTGAAAATAATTATGGAAGATACAAATAGCATAGTAAAATTAGAATATTAATTTTTCCTAATTTGTCCACTAAACCCTACCTTGGAATAGTATAAATGTAGAGGCTTTCCTTTAAACCGTAGCTAGAAATGTCCCAAAACATTAATATAGCATCAAAGGTGGTTAAGTGCACAAAGTTAGGGAAAAAAAAGGGGCCAACCCATGGACATGATTTTCCTAAAATTTTAGAAACTGTAGATAATTTGAGATATCTACACTCCAAATTTGAAAGAACAAGAAATGTATAATTTTGAGTCTAGTTTTCAAAACACTATTTTAAAAATAAAATGGTTAAGTATAAGTAGGTCAAACATCTAATTTTTTTAAGAGTAACTCTTATTTTATTAAGATAATAGAGTAAATAGATGGCTGTGTGGCCCACCATTTTTTTAGCAATGTTTAATATTGTTTGGAACCCTTTGGTGAACATTTAGATAAGATCTTATAGTTTGTGACCTATAGTTATTTTAATTTTACAATGAATATTTTTTTGTATGAAAGTTTTAAGTAAATAGGCCCTGAAGACTGACAAATAATGGATAGTTGGTCGTGCGGCACCCTTAACTATGTCAAAAAAATTCAAAATCATTTTTTTTAATGTGTGTAGAATTAAGCCTAGTTTGTGACCATAAAACTTGTTTTTCACTTGGATAAAATAAAAACAATTACATGAACATGTATAAGCATGTATTTTTATGGTATTTAGTGGTCTAAAAATGTATAGTTAGAAATCAACATAGTTTGAAACCTTAAATGAGTCTAAAAATTATAAAAAATATATTTTGAAAATATGAGAGCATGGCCATCATGATGGTATTAAATTTTAAAATTTTACAGTTAAAATTCATAGTGTATTTGGTGATCAAAATTGAATTTTGTTCTTTTTATCAAAACTCTTAGATTCAGCTATAGATTGACAGGTCCAAGCCTTTGGCTTGAGAATCCAAGCCATTCTCAAGCTAAAAGGTTTGGTGTTTGAATTCTAATTCAAATAGAGCAATCGTGTTAATAATGCAATTGTGTTATTGTAAAAGAAATACCATGATTGTGTTCATATTATTTTGTAAATAAAAACATGTGACCATACATAGATGAAGCCAATATTGACTTAAAGCTTATATTTATTACTCTAAATGTTAAGTATAAGGAAATAAATTTAACCTTATAAATGTTTTGCATGCCATACGATGTGGAAATAGTTTTTCAAAATTTAATCTAGTAAGTACTTCAGTATTTTTAGGGCTAAGTATTGAACCTAAGGATTTTAAGACAACTTTTGTAATTGATGCCCATTTTTGGTTAACATAGAGTCATTTTTTAGGTTTTCGTTCCTTTCAGATTGATTCTCGACATTTATAGGAGTCATAGGTTTGTCAAATTGAAGTTTGCAAACCATTCACTTTAAACTTAGTCTAAAGTGGTGTGATTGGAGTAGGATAAGTCACATTGATGACCTACACACATTAAACAACCACTTTATGTTAATTTCACTTGTTCATCATCCCTCCTATATATCTAATCACTTCTTATGCATCCCTCCACATGCATAATCACTCTATCATCATTATTTATTGTCCCTAATCACTCCCTTATCATCTATATTCACTCCTCCATTGACCTTCACTATTCCTCATCATCCATAATCACTCCCTCCTCATCCCTCCTCATCTTTAATCATTATTTCTTGATCCCTCATCATCCATAATTATTTCCTCATATTTTTTCATCACCCCTTATCACTCTCTTATCATCCCTCCTCATCCCTAATCACTCTCTCATTAACCTTTATTGTCCTCCATCATCTATAATCACTTGGGCTTATCATCCCTAATCACTCCTTTATTGTTTATCACCGTCCATCATCATCACTAATCACTCCCTCTTCATCCCTCATAATCCCTAATCACTCTTTCCTCATCCCTCATCATCTATAATTTTTCCATCATCTCTAAAAGTATCTTTGATTCCAATCATGTTTTTTAATCCATTATAATAGAAACTAAATCTTTTCTAGGATCTGTTGTGTTGTCAATACCCATTTATTATACTCAATTTTATTGTGGATTGAATTGGATGATCTTCCAAATTTATAGTCAAGTAACATAAGTACTAGCATAAAATAAAGTCTAAATTTTAGTTTATCAAATTATCTTTGATGTGTAGGTAACTAGATGAAACTTTATTCAGTTCCACCTTTGGTATCTTGGTTTAAAGAATAAAAATTAAACACAAATCTCTTGTATAATTTTCTAATTCTAATAAGATTTGATTCTATGCAAATTTAATTGGTCTTTCCCATTCTTGTATGACTTGAATATTGGTCAATTTCACACATGCACTCCTTGTGTGTGTAATGTATCCCAAATATTTTATCTCTTGTATGAAAATGAACATTTGTTTGAGTTATCACAAAAATATATTTCTAAAAAATGTGAAACACTAGTTTAACATGTTGTGGATGTTCATCCCATATTTTATATAGATTAGGATGTCATCATGATAGAGGAAAAAAATGATAGTTAAAGGGCTTGATGATGTCATTCAACATCTCAATGAATGAATTCACTACATGAGTTAACCTAAACGTCATAACCAACTAGTAAAGTAATTATTCATTTGTTTTTATGACTATATTCCAAATTTTTGGAGGTTCAACATGAATATATTGATACCTAAAGTTAAGATAAATTTTGGAAAAGACTTATACACCATGGATATGGCAGAAAAATGCCTTAATATTTAGATGAGGATAATATTTCTTCACTTTACTCTTGATAAGATTTTTTTAGTTCATTCACAACCATATGTCCCATCCTTCTTTGGCACAAGCACAATTGGGCTTCTTCAAGGCAATGATTTGGGCATGATGTGTCTGCTATCCATTATTTCATGGATCTACCACTTGATCTATTCATTCTATATAAATGATATGTTTTATAAAGAGGTTTTAGGTAGAGGTAGTTAAGGGATAAAATTAATAGTATTATTTAGTGTACAAAATGTAGGAACTTATTTAGGTGACTAAAAGATATCCTTGTATTCAACTAGTTTATGGTTCAATAATTTTGTCTTTCTTATTTTTGGATAAACCACATTATAATATGGTGCCATAAGGATGTTATTGCATTTACTTCTTTTCATCAAGAGTATACTTATTGTTAGAAATGATAAGATTCTTGCACTTCCTGGCACTAATGACTGCAATCTTATAAACTAACTATGATATATGATATTTTAGATCAAGAAAATCTATCAAAACATTTTAAGAATTTAATTTATAGACTAAATTTCAATGGTCAATATATGGTTGACCACATGTAAAACATCACATACCTCTAATGGTGAGATGTTACAAAGGATTGCATCTTTAAAAGGTTGGATTTTGTACACCAAGTGACACTACTAGGTGATTCATTTGTCAAGGCCTAATTTGTTATGGGTTTCCTCAATAATGAGTGAAGGAAGGGTTTTAATGATTGATTTATTGAAGATATTCAAGGCTAAGTTGGGGGGAACACTGAGGATATCCATTGAAACCTCCTTGTGATCAATAAAGTTATGGATAAGCATATTAAAAGATCCACATTTGTCTATCCCTTGTCTATTTTTGTGATGATAAACACAAAATTTATTCTCTATAAACCAAATTGGATTTGGATGAGAACTATTGATGGGTTTGATTTGATGAAAGCTAATGATGGAAACCTCCAAGAATTTGTCAAGGATTGAGGCATATGATTCCCCCAACAGGGTGTACTACCTAAGAAGAGGGTGTACCAATGGATTTTGAGTTTGAAAGATAATTGGTTGGTTTGATGAGGTTAATTGGCTTAATAGGTTTGATAAGTTTTATAGGTTTGATAAATTAGTTATGTTTGGTTGGTAGTTGTTGGTTAGATTGAGTAAGGTTGATAAGTTGGGTAAGGTTAGTAAGGTTGATAAAGTGGGTTGGTTTGATAAGTTTGAGGAGGTGGGTTGGTTTGATAAGGTGGGTTGAGGTAATTGATATGATGATTGGGGTAAGTAGCTCAAGGTTTGATGATAGATATTGATAGGTGAATCTAGGTTTGATTGATATGATAGATGTTGAAAGGTTGTTAGTTGGGTATGATGATGATCAAATGATTATTGATAGGTTATTTGTTAGTTGTAGTTGAGATTTGATTGGTTGTAGGTGAAATTTGATTGGTCATGGGTACTAAAAATAGATGACTCTATAATAATTATTTGGTCCATTAATATTATAACTAGCTCATGTGGTAGTTGACAGTTTATCGTTTGGTTGAAATTGAAGTTTGATTGGTTATAGGTAAGGTTGGGTTGATTATAGGTGAGGTTGGGAGAATGAGTGGCTCATGATTCAAGGTAATTCTCTAAGGTCATAGGGTTATCTTAAAAAATTCTAGGAAAGCTAGGATCTCTAGGGAATACTATAGGGAGGCACTCTATTAAATAAGGTAACAGAGGTAAGATGGTGGAAGGTAGGTTCTTGGTTGGTCTGATTCCTTAAATATTATCTAGTAAAAACCATATGAGGAGTAGAAAGGAATGATGAAAAGATCACAACTCAAACACAAAGCAAACAAAAGGGAAAGAATCTCAAGGCAATCAAAACATACACTAAAGTGCATTTAAAACATAGGATTCTTTTTAGATCATTTTTGGCTTATGCCTTAGACAGTGTGAATAAAAAAATTGGTTTATAAATCAGGGATTAAAGATAAAATTTAAAGTTGGTTTCAGGTTGTATTTAGGTGCTCAAAAGAAAGAATCTATATTGAACGTCAATATGTGGCTTGATATTGGGGCATACCCCCTCACTTCACACACCACAATGATAAGGGTGTCAGATGCTTAGCTAAAATATACTAAATTTCAAAGTTTATACTCAGCTAGAGAGTTGAGTTGGTTCTCCCCTTGGTAATGACCTCCAAATAAGATTGTTGAGAAAACGTAAGATTTACCATTAGGTGATGAAATCCTAGTCAAGGCTTATCTCAAGTTTGTTTTGATGTGTTGATTGATTATGTGGTTTGGTAAAGTGTGTGATAATAAGAGTGAAACTATGATCAATTACTTTGATTTTAAGTTACTAAATGAACTAAAATAAGCAAGCAATCAAGGTATGCAAGGTATTTATTTTAAGTCCAAAAGAAATTTTAGATTTTATTGGATGAGTAAATAATAAAGGGGCACCTAGATGATACTAGGTGGTCACACTGAGCATGCCAAAATGTCTCTCTTAATTTTTTCACATTTACTAATTTTAGAAGAAGATAAGAAACTTGTAATAAGGTTATGGTAGAAATACCTACTTGGTGATGCATGCGTAATCCAAAAAAAGATAGAGAACACCTCTTTGGCTTGGAAGGAATAACTTGTAGATAAGAAAGTACTAACAAAGGGGTTGTTAACAAGATAGTTGGGTGGACTTTCTAGCATGAGCTAGATCCAAGAAGCATGAACTTGCTAGGAGGTTGTCAATCCAATCTTAATAACAATTAAGTTGAAAAAGATAAAATTAAGGTACTTGCATAAATAAAATAAAATTCAATACAAGAAGAAAGTAAAATGCTTGTTAAAGAAAATGATTAAATATAGCAAAAGTAGGTCAATACTCATGCTAAAGTGGGTGAAGTCAAGTTCAGAAATTAGAAAAGGGTTTGTGAATAGATAGGAACATGGAAAGTTAGGTTTGGTTGGGATTAAAGGTATGAAAATAACTTGTTATTTTTTGCCATATTGACCATCGACGGTTGGGATAACCATATGTTGTTAAGCTGACTGTCAGTGGTTTTGATAACCACTGGTGTTTTCCTATGGATTCCTTAAGGTTGCTAAAAGAGAAGTTGTAGAACATGTGAATGATCTGATAATGGTTTTGTTAATAATTTGGAAATTGGGAAAGGTGCAGATAGGTATGATCAGGTCATAGGGGTTAGAAATCCAATGAAAAATGAACAAGTAGAATATTCTTAGAGCTTGCTAGATAGATGATGGTTGAAGGCTAGGGAAATTTCTCCAAAATAACAGTACATTGGTTTCAAAATCAAATTTGGCAAAGGTTCAAGTCTATTTTGCTGTTGTTGAGTTACTAAAGGAAGACTAGATAATAGAAAGCTTGAATACCTGTATGCAAGAATGCTTGTGGTGATGGATTCATTTCACCTCCTACTCCCCTCTTTTTATAGGAAAAGAGAGATGGAGGATAAAAGGTTCCCTAAAGGGTGGGGTTGTTGATTTCAATGCTTGGAAGTTTGTTATCACCACATAAGGTGAACATATGTAATTGTGCTTATTATCTCACACATAACTAGTGATGGGTTAGTGGGGTGAAAACCTAACCATCGATGGTTAGGCCAACCATTGAAAGTTAAGCTAATCGTCAATGGTTGAGTGATCGTAGGTTCATGTTCAAGTTAGTAAGTTAGCGATTTTAGCTATCTAAGTAGCTAACTAGACTCAGGGTCCAAAAGGGTTGGTCAGTGGGTCGATAAGGGTTAGGTGGTCCCTAGAGAGTCTCAAGGTATTTCGATACCTAGTATAAATTTTTAGTGTCTATACCAGTTGGGGAATTTGGTGGATGGAGGGAAAACATAGGTGGTGGTAGATGCTTCTTTTTTTGGGATTTCCCTTTAGATTTTAATAATGGCCCTCCAATATTGAAAATTTATGGTGAGTATATTATTACTATTGGTAATGAGATAGGGTGTAAAAAACTTATTGGAAGATGTGTAGGGAAGCATCCTACTTGGGAGGAGCTCTTAACCTGATCAAAATTTGTGCGGCCCTCCATTGTTAAGGTTTTTCTTTCTTTCTTCCCTAGTGGTTTTTTTATGCTAATCTTCATTTCAGTTAAGCAACAAGACTATGTATGTAATAATGGTCCTTCATTTGTGGAAAAGAAGGGGGTCTTTGTTTATCCTCGAGCCCCCATTTTTTATCCAACATCCATAGTTATTTTGAGTCCTCCTATCTAGGTAATATTGTATAATATTTGTTTAGATTTACTTGATTTAAAGATGCTTCAGTAGTTGGATAATAAAAACATTTTAAAAAAAAAAAAGTTGATCAAAATTTTGATGCTCAACGAAGGTTTTTGAGGGTTTATGTTTTGGTAGACATTTCCAACCCTTTTCATCATTCTTTTAAGATTCATTCTTCTCATAATGTCTAGACTCAATTTGTCAATTATGAAGGGCTGCCATTTAGATGATTCATGTTTAATCAAGTTGGGCATAAAGAGGTGATGTGCACTAAAAAACATAATGAAGGTTATGACTCCTCCTTGTTGAAAGTTTGAGTTAGAAAGATTAGTTGTCTCAACCATGATCTTGTGAACAATATGTGTTCCTTTGGCTCCCCCTCATGTGGAAGATCCTTTGGTGGTAATGGACTATTTTGATAAGTATTTGGAGGTTGATAGGGTATAGTTATTCATGGTTCTAGTTCTGAACAACTTACTCTATTCAATAATAAAATAAAATTAGATTATCAAAGTAATTTAGCTTTGTCCTCTTTTAATAGGGAGAATCTTGATTATTTCAAAGGGATGACTTTTTCTTCAGACATAGCTTCTCCTAAGGCTTCTGGTTCTTTGTAGGTTGTTAGCTTTGATGAGGTTGGATTAATGTCAGAGGAAGAGGAAGATGAAGAAGAGTATATGGTCTCTAGAGCATGTCTCTCTATTGTTAAAATCATATGCCTATTATCAAAACTAAACTTTGGCAATAAATGTAAAAAAGAAAGGAAATAGAAAGTAGATAGGCTACAATTAGGTGTGACGAATGCTATCAATGTTGGGACCCAGTGGACTATGGAAACATTATTGTCCAATAGAGGAAGGCAAACTTTTGGAACTTGAGGTTGACTCTTTAGGTAGGTGGTAGGTTGGTAGTATAGATGGTATCTATAAATAGTGTCTTTGGTTTGATGTGTATGTGGGTGAATATCATTGGGCATTCAGAATTGTTAGCTTTAGATTTAAAGGTTTTCTTTTATTTCTTGCTGATATAATGTTCTCTAGCTTTGTTTTTAGGTGGCTTTGGCTTATAATTTTTTGGCCTTTTGGGGATTGGACCCCCTAATGTGTCCCATACTAGTTGAAGCTCTAGTCAAAAGCTAAAATCTAACAAAAAAATAATAAATTAGTATCAAACTAATTCATTAGTTTGTTATAATAATAAATTAGTTCTAAACTGATTTTTTAGGTTGTTAAGATTAGAAAATCAATTACAAACTGACTTATGAGTTTGTTACTACTTTAAAAACATCTACATAATTATATTTCAAGAAATATAATAGTGATTAATTGTTATACAACTTTTATTACTAAAAAATGAATCGATTTATTATACCCATAAAATCTTAAAAACAACTTCATAATATTTTTTAAAAATCAATTAATTATAACCAACCAGTCTTACAAGACCCAAATCTAAATGAATCAAGTTAACTACGTCATTATTCTTTTTTAAATGATATTGGCCGGCCATGATATTTAGTTGGCAAACGTAGAAGAGATCGACACTGTTTCACGGAGAGCCCCACTCCCAACTCCCAGCCTGCCTCATTCGTCCCGACAAGGGGTTAAATTTGATGGTCACCCTTACCCGTCAAGAAATTTTTTGTGACAGTTTTTAAAATCATGTCACTTTGCACATGACGTTTATTTCTCATTTTTGACTTTCATAATTTTCATATAAATATAAAAATACTTATTTTTATATAATAAAATAATATAACAATAAGGATATTGATATAAATGAAATTCGATTCTATTTTAAGTACGTGTAAATAAATTTAAGAAATATTATAAGTTAGATCATCAAGGTTTCTTTGATGAGACAATTTATTGACTTCATAAAAATATAAATTACTCACGAAAAGAAGTAAATGCAAAGATAGAGTAACAAAAAAAGATAAAAAGAAGTATAACATATAGACTTACATACCACTTAGATAAATATTATAGTATAACATATAGACTTGCATTTCCTCTAAATTGTGGATGAAATTATAATCAAATTGCTGACATGGGATTACAATTGGGTCCCATCAATTTTGAAATGAAGGAAAGCATCATATCAGTTGAGACTGGAATATAAAAAATGTTGACTTGAATTTGAGGGAGCTTACACCTTTATTTACATCTCTCTTGTTATTTACCTTCTCAATGCACTTTGCATAAAAATGAAATCAACTTTAACACTAAATATTTCCAAGATTAAATTATTTCAATGATTATATATTTCATTTTCTACTTGCTTCAATTGAAAATGTATAG
Organism: Torreya grandis; assembly: GCA_037957365.1. Lineage (NCBI taxonomy): Eukaryota > Viridiplantae > Streptophyta > Pinopsida > Cupressales > Taxaceae > Torreya > Torreya grandis. The sequence goes on from JARHVA010003086.1 coordinate 1,683,582, forward strand.
TAACTCTTATGCTATAACATTGATAAAAAAAATGAACCATTTCACCGAAATACGAGAAACAAGAAAAATATTTTCATTTACTGAACTTAAAAATTCCTAATCAACTTGGTACAGTTTATACCATAAGCAAGAGACTCATCATAGAATAGGACAAAATTAATAACTCATTTGAATACCCTTTTCAAACATCGACACTTATTTTGGAAGAAAAAAATTTAATGGTTAATATAGAGCTCTGTGAAGCAGGTGTCCCAAAAATCAATGTGTTGTTTTTTTTACACATGTTCTGAAAAAGTAATGTTTTTGTTCAAAATGAAAGAAAATCAATTTTAAATGTGGACATAGATTAGAGATTTCAAATAAATTGATGACCCTAGTTACATGTGTAAACTCAATATTTCAATAGAACTTTACAATTTTGGGGGGCATGTATAAGTGCATCCTTTCTCAGAACTACAAACCCATGAATTATAAATGAAAGCATTCTCTACGACAACCAAAGGGTATGAAAACAATATATTTTCAATTACAACAAGATGAGATGGAACAAAAGTGAAATATGAAAAGGTTGCACCCACGTGATATTAGTAGTGGAGGCAGACGAGAATGAATATGATTTAAAAATAAAAGGTGAATTGGAAGAGAAAAGAAACCTATGACATTGCTGATAGAAGCATTGCTCTATATTGGCGACGATAACCAAGATGGTCTTGGAATACGATTTGCACACCTTGTGGTGACGATGATAATCCTTGGCACTGCTCAGGTCCCTCTTACATCCTTCCACCTAGCACTGCATTCCCCTGCTACATTCCTTTCTATTATTTCTTTCCCATTGACAAATACAATGACGGCAATGGCACCGATGCCATGGCCAAAATTACCTTCATGTCCAGATGTCTTCATAGAGCTAAATAAGAATCACTGAACATATAATCATAACACTAAAATAGAGCTAGCCTTGTCTATCTTAGACATTTTAGAACCTTTCTGCTAAAATAAAGCATGCCTTGTCAATCGTAGACCAGGTCTAACAAGTGTCTTAGATCCTTTCTTGCATAGCTATTAAATTTAGTGAATCCTTCTTCAGCTTTTCCTCTACATAGTCATTGTCTTTTAGACAAAAAACATGGGCAAAGGTAGGCAACTTGGGAATAGAGAATTGGCAAACACAAACCTAGCCCATTTTGCAAAGGTTATAACAACACGAGACTTTGACTTTGCCTTTTTTCCAGTGGCCTTTGGTATGGGCCTTACAGATCCCTTTATCTCAGTTGCCATGGCGATTTTAGGAGGGCTTCCAATGTGACTCAAACTCTTGATGTCTCTCCTCTCTTCAAAATAGTGACTCTACCCAGCAACAGATCATGTCTGCCATTAGATTTGCCATTGTGTCTCTGATAAGTTTGGCTTCTTTTCCCTGGTTCCACAGCTTTTTCTCTCATGGAGCCTTAGCTTTTTGGGTAGAAATCCTAGGGCCATGGCTGGATTTTTAACCACTTCCTTGAGGAGACTGTTTTGAATCATATTTTTTAGGAAGGTGATGAACCACACCCATGAAACCCTTGTGGTAATTGTTCTAGTAAGGATTCAAACAACTGTTGATAACTGATGCATGGATGCTTCCCTCACCGCATGCTTTCCTCAACTCTCAACTGCAGTTTTCATCAACGCATGAGATTTTTTTTATTTATAGTTTATCCTTTATCATTCAGTTGTTAACCATTGATTTAAACAAATTGTAGTTTATTTTTTACCATAGCTAATAATGCATGTTTGGAGATATAGACTTTTTGTTTAGACTACTGTTCAAACAGCCTATTAAACTACCCCTAATTAAGTATTCCTCATTATTAATAAGTGTTTTTGTAAAGTGCTGATTATTGAATGGAAAAACTTTTCTTTGTTAAGGTTGTAATTAGAATACAGTACAGTAAAAAAATAGAGTACTCTGCCTTCTTCAAATTTAATATATGATTTATGTTTATTATGTCTATTGATATTTGGTAAAGGATGCAAATGATTTGGCTATGTTCTTGTTGTTATTCCTTTTCTTTGTCATGATTATTTAAGGGTTGTTTTAGAATTCACATTTGGTATCAGAGTAGGTATTTTTCTTTTGGGTTAAAGATTTAGTAGTTGGAATTTTGCCAAAAATTGATCATGTCAAATTCTAACTCCTTGCCCATTTCAGAATTTGATGGAAATGAGTATGATTATTGGTGTATCAAAATGATGACTTTTTTGATAGAAAAATATTTGTGGGAGATTATTGAATCAGGTTATATAGAGCTAGCTGATTGGAATGCCCTCACAACAAATGATAAAATAGCTAAGAATGAGGCTAAGAAGAAGAATGCTCAAGCCTTATTTCATATTCAAATAGCTCTAGATAAGAGCCTATTTCTGTGAATTGCAGGAGCAAAGATAGCAGAGGATGCTTGGAAGACTCTAAAAGAAGCTTACCAAGGTAGTGATCAAGTCAAAGTTGAGTTACAGACATTGAAGAAAGAATTCAAGAATTTAAAGATGCAAGAAGCTGAAAGTGTGAGTACCTATTGTGTCAGAGTAAAAGATGTGGTCAATAAGATGGCTACACTTGGTGAAATTGTGAACAATGAAGTTGTGATCAAAAAGGTGTTGAGGTCTCTCACACCAAGGTGGAACCATGTTGCCATAATCATAGAAGAAAGCAAGAATTTTTTTACCCTTCAATTTGATCATCTAGTTGGATCTTTGATGTCTCATGAAGAAAGATTGAGAGATTCATTTAGATAAAGTGAAGAGAAAGCTTTTTCCTCCAAATTACAAATCACAAAGAATGAAGATGCCAATAGTAGCATCAAAAGTAATCAAGGCCAAGGTAAAGGTCAAAATCAGAATTACTCAAGAGGAAATAGAGGCATAGGTGGTTTTCGAGGAAGAGGTGGTTTCAAAGGAAGAGGTAGAGGTCGATTTGATAAAAAAATATTCAGTGTTATCATTGTAACAGGTATGGCCACTTTAATTATGAGTGTAGATTAAAATAAGGTAATAATGGTAAAAGCGTTCATTATGCTCAAGAAGGTGATGAGAATCCTCCAAATAATTTATTTTTATCGTATGACAAATCTGAAAATATTTTTATAGATATTTGGTATTTAGATTCGGGATGTTCTAACCACATGTCAAGGAATGAAATTTTTTTTCTATAATGGATGAAAGTTTTAAATCCAAGATCAAACTTGGTGATGACAAATCATTGGAGGTTGCTGCAAAAGGAGCCATGGAAGTCCATACAAAAGAAGGTATGAAGAGTGTTAAAGACATTTATTACACTCCAAAGTTAAAGCATAATTTGTTGAGTGTTGGACAATTATGTGAGAAGAATTATAAAGTTGTATTTAAAAATCAACAATGTATAATTTATGATAAGAATCAAGAAAATAGGGTGGTAACAGTTGTGCCTATGACAAAGAATAGGATGTTTCCATTGAAGTTTGGTGAACATGACAAGAACTTTGTCAATATGACATATGAGGATACAAGTTGGTTGTGGCATCTTAGGTATGAGCATTTAAATTTTCATAGTTTGAAAATTCTAACATCAAAAGCATTAGTTTCTGGTTTGCTTAAGGTTGAAGAGCACAAAGAAGTTTGTGAAGGATGTGCCAAAGGAAAACATGCAAGAGAGAAATTTCTAAAAGGTAATACATGGAGGGCCCATTATCCACTCCAGTTAGTTCATTCAGACATTTGTGGTTCTATGCAGATAAAGAGTTTGGGTAAGTCATCATATTTCATTACTTTTACTAATGATTACTCACGATAGTGTTGGGTTTATTTTTTGAATATCAAAGGTGAAGCTCTTGATACATTCAAGAGGTTTAGATCCCTTGTAGAAAATGACAAAGGGTGCAAAATCAAATGCTTAAGGACTGATCGTGGAGGAGAATTTTGTTCAAAAGCCTTTCAAGGTTATTGTGATATGCATGGCATTGGAAGACAACTCACCACTGCATACACACCTCAACAAAATGGTGTAGCTGAAAGGAAGAATCATATAGTGGTGGAAATGGCACGAAGCATGCTACAAACAAAGGGATTAAGTAATTCTTTTTGGGAAGATGTAGTTGCTACAGCAGTATATATTCTCAATCAAAGTCCCACTAGTGCACTTGACAAGATGACTCCATATGAAGCCTGGTATGAGAAAAAACCAAATGTTAATTATTTCAAAGTTTTTGGTTGCTTATCCTATGTTTATGTTCCTGATCAAAAGAGGCAAAAGTTAGATCCCAAAAGTGAATCATGTATTTTTATTGGTATAGTGAGGAAAGTAAGGCTTACATGTTATATAATCCTCTCACTAATAAGCTTATTGTGTCAAGAGATGTGATTTTTGATGGAGGAGTTTATGGTCATCAAAAAGGCCATATGTAGAAGTTAAAATCTATTTTAAATAAAGTTATTATGGATGATATTGATCATGGGCAGCCCACTAATATTTCTGTTCCAAGTGCTACAAATTCATCAAGTAACCCCTCATCTAGTTGTTCAATTCCAAGTGTAAGTCCAGATTCAAGTCCTAGATCTGCAAGGAAGGTAAGAAGATTGAGTGACATTTATCAAAGGAGTTCATATCAAGCACATGAAGAAAATCCAAGAGGTGAGACATTGAATTTTGATTTACTTACCGAGGCTAATTTTGAACCATCATGTTTTGAAGATGCATATACTAATGAGGTTTGGATGCAAGCAATGTAAGAAGAGATGGATTCTATTCACATGAATGACACTTGGGAGCTTACAAATCTTCCACATGATAAGAAGAAGATTGGCACCAAATGGCTCTACAAGACTAAGTGTAACAGTGATGGAAGTATTGAAAAGCATAAGGCAAGATTAGTTGCTAAAGGCTTCACACAAAAATATGGCATTGATTATGAAGAGACATTTGCACCAGTAGTAAGACAAGAAACCATTAGAATGCTAATTTAATTAACAGCTCAAAAGAATTGGAGCATCCATCATATGAATGTGAAAAGTGCCTTTTTGAATGGGTACTTAGAAGAAGAAGTATATGTGAAACAGCCACAAGGTTTTGAAGTGGAAGGAAAATAAAATTATGTCTACAAGTTAAAGAAGGCTTTGTATGGCCTCAAACAAGCACCAAGAGCATGGTATGCTAGGATTGATGGATATTTTCAAGAGAATGGCTTTCAAAGAAGAGTGAACCTACCCTTTACTACAAACAAGTTGGTAATGATATTCTAATTGTAAGTTTGTATGTTGATGACTTATTGTATATGGGTAGCAGTTCTATGATGAAGGATGAATTCAAAGTTTTCATGATGAATGAATTTGAGATGAAAGATTTAGGCTTTATGAAATATTTTTTAGGAATGGAGGTTTATCAAAGGGAGAATAAAATTTTTATTTGTCAAACAAGGTATGCTAAAGATATGTTGAAGAAATTTGATATGGTTGATTGTAAACCAGTCTTCACTCCAGTTGCTCATGGAGTTGTGTTGTGTAGAGATGATGGTGTTGAAAGAGTTGATGAGACAACTTATAGAATTATTGTTGGAAGCTTAATGTTTCTAACTCATACAAGACCTGATATTGCATATTCAGTTTCACTTATTTCAAGGTACATGACAGAGCAAAATACATATGAAGGCAGCCAAAAGAATTTTGAGGTATGTGAAAGGCACTCTAGATTTTGGTATTCATTACTACACTTATAAAAGGTTCAATCTTGTTGGTTTTAGTGATTCTGATTGGGGAGGTAGTTTGGATGACCGAAAGTCAACATCTGGGAATTGTTTTTTTTTGTTCTAGTTTGATTACTTGGAGCTCAAAAAAGCAAAGTATAGTTGCCCTTTCTTCTACAGAAGCAGAGTATGTTGTAGTCACTTCAGCAGGTACACAAGTATTATGGCTTAGAAAACTTTTTGAAAAAATTGGAGAGATTCAAGTTCAGCCCACAGTTATTTTTTGTAATAACATTAGTGCTATTAAAATGGCCAAAAATCCAGTCCATCACAGCAGGACAAAACATTTCGATTTAAAACATCATTTTATCCGAGATTTAGTGCATATGAAGGTAGTAGAATTGAAATACATCAACACTAAAGAACAGTTGGCAGATATCTTCACGAAAGCAGTTGCAACAGATCAGTTTTTGACACTCAGAGATCAGATTGTGAGCCCTCTTAGCATCAAGGGGGAGTATGTTGATAACTGATGCATGCATGCTTCCCTCACCGCATGCTTTCCTCAACTCTCAACTGCGGTTCTCATCAACGCATGAGATTTTTTTATTTATAGTTTATCCTTTATCATTCAGTTGTTAAACATTGATTTAAACAAATTGCAGTTTATTTTTTACCACAGCGAATAATGCATGAAGAAATGCATGTTTGGAGATATAGACTTTTTGTTTACACTGCTGTTCAAACAACGTATTAAACTACCCTTAATTAAGCATTCCTCATTATTAATAAGTGTTTTTGTAAAGCGCTGATTATTGAATGGAAGAACTTTTCTTTGTTAAGGCTGTAATTAGAATACAGTATAGTAAAAAAAATAGAGTACTCCGCGTTTTTCAAATTTAATATATGATTTGTGTTTATTATGTCTATTGATATTTGGTAAATGATGCAAATGATTTGGCTATGTTCTTGTTGCTATTCCTTTTCTCTGTCATGATTATTTAAGGGCTGTTTGGATTTTTAACCGCTTCCTTGAGGAGACTGATTTTGAATCAGATTTTTCAGGAAGGTGATGAACCACACCCATGAAACCCTCGTGGCAATTGTTCTAGTAAGGATTCAAACAACCCTGAGCACGCATAACAGTAGTCCCCATTTCAAACACGCTTTTCTCTAAAATTAGAGCTCTGGTAAATATGCACGAATTGCTTGTTATTTCTAAGGAGCGGCACGAAGGCTGTGAAAAGGTGAAATAATTTATGTGCCCCACAATTCCTTTCCAGCATTCCTTTTTGTTGTTTCTTTCCCATTCCCGTGTGGATGATGTCTTCATTTTACTATCCTCAGCCAGATGACAACTAGGGGTTAACTCACCTACTTGTCTCCCCTCACCCAGTATCTGACGTAAATAATAATGACCAGTACCACCCGTTTCGCTTCGCATCGCAGTTGAACCCGACTCAATAAAATTTCAGTGACACTGCATTTATGAAATGATATTAAAATCTTCCTCGGTTAAAGTAGCGGCAGGCAAGTTGGCGGGCAAGTGTCATGCTTAAATTATGACTGCAGTACTCCGCATCGGGATTCAGAAACATAAAATAAACAAAACAAAAAGCCGCATTAAACATAGTTATTATGATTTTATGAGAGACACATTGGGAATGGGCCATATCGCCGTAGGCCCTAAACTGGAGCTAATTTTGAAACGGTTGATTATTCATGGCGAACGTCATATTGACGGGTTGTCTGTTTTTTTTCCCATCTCTTAAGATGGTTAAAAATATAATTAAACCGTATTTTACGGGTTAAAAACATAAAACACGTTTAAACAGCTGTCAAATTTAACCCCCCTACTCACTCGTCACGAGCAGATTCGTACAAAAGCCAAAATAAGAACAGAGACGTGTCTCTATGAACCGAATGCCAATGCAAGCTTCAATGTCCAATGAAAATTCGTCCATCCCACAAATCGATGCAGATCAGACCCAATCACGTGCTCATTTAATTCAAAATGATTTCACTGTCGCGTCGGGCGGTGCAAAGCCCACGGTGCAGATCTGAGACGAGATTAATGCACAACACGTTGGCCTATAGAGACAAACCAATGCAAACTAGTACAGAACTGAAAATGACAACCCCTTGGATATGTACAACCTGGAAATCAGCTTTTCTGACTGTAAGGAAGCGTTGACAGCTCTTTGAATGCTCAATTAAACACATGGCGGATAGCGCTAAGTCCCTGCGGGACGCATAGGATTGATTGATATGATGATTGAGCAGAAATGGATACTAAAATTCTGACACTCTGATAGTGATGTCACAGAGTAGTAAGAAAAAGAGGGGTTATTGGTTTGATATCTATAGCTTTTTGATGGGTGTTTACAAAATAAATAATAAAGTTTTGATAGGGATTTTTCTGAATATAAAGAAGTCACTAATAATTATTGATTTTGGAGTAGTCCTCTTTTACATGTAATCAGCGCTGTAATCAAATTAGAAATAAAATTAAAAAATAGTTTATAATAAAATGTATAAATTTTTAATACAATTGTTTTTGACAAGATATACTAGTTAAAGTGGGCTGGCTCTATTCCTCAAAAATAAAAATAAATAATTTACAAATCTTGAGAGTTTTACTATAAGCAATAGAAGAGGCATTGCCAATGTTAGATGTGATCCTACCAAACATTGACACAAAACAATTGCTCGAAGTAAAAATAAGGAAATGGATTGATAAGCACCCACCAAAAGGTGAGTGCAAAATATTCTAAAGTAGTTTGTAAATTACAGATAGCATGATTTCTTTCGCCTGCCATTCTTGCAAATTCAAAAGACAAAGAAATAAGGAAAAAGAGGTTGCATTTTAATAATTAAGCAAAGCATTGAGGCACCTCGCTTATTTATTACTCACGAAAACTAGAAGCTCCCTGCTTCCCCCTTTTCAATATAATCAATGGTCTCTTGAAATTCCTCGCCATCAAATCACATGTAGATCAGTAAAATAATATCATATTGCTCATGATTTTCTCGTTAAGAAAAAATTAGTTGAACTACCATCAAAATTTATTTTGAAGTGTGGGGACAACTGACCACATCTTTAAGTTTTTATAAGTGGTGCATCTCTATGTTTTTGATCTCTAGGAAAATTGAGAATATTTAAAAATTAGATTAAAATTACCTCTATGGTTGAAGGGAAGTGAAGGCCCTGACGCGTTTCTATAACCATAATGTGAACCTATTGGAATATTTAGGTTCAATGAAGGTCTCGAGTCGGATTTGGGGGAAATGCATGGCCTAGATTTTTTGGCTCCTCAATTCTTGAAAATTCCAAAACAAAACAAAATAAAAAATAAATCAAATGTGGCTGCAACTAACATGAAACAAAAAAAGTAATTAATTAATCTAGAGGCTTATATAGTGAGCGAAGCTCATAGATTCGTCTTACATAAAGACAAAACAACATATTTCATTATAAACAATTTGGTTTTGAATGGTGGCAGTTTGGTGGAGGTGGTGGTGCAGAGCAGTTTAGTAGCGTATGACGTCATTGCTTATTAAATGTAGGAAACAGACGTGAAGCGGCTCGCATATGTCTTTTCCAAACATGGAGATAAATGCATATTTTTAGTTTGTTGAAAGTGCAAAGGGGCTTTCTATGTCTGTTGAAATCCTTCACTGAAATGGAATTCGGTTTCTCTTGAGTTGAAATATCTGAGATAAAAATAATGGTGGCGATGTTGCTCTTATGCTGAGTTAAAGAAAAGAAAAGCACTGAACTTGATATGGCAACAATGTTAATATTTTTGGATGAAAAGGCTGCTTTAGAGGTTCGAACCCTGGACGTGGTGATAACAAGGATCACATGAAGGTAATGAAGAAGGCAAAGATCAACGGAATGAATGTTGTGTTCAGTTCCATTTAAAATGCTGACACGTATGGTCTCAAAAGAAAACTCCCCATTCTCCTACGTTTTGTATGGAAATTGCACATGTTCATGCTCTCTCTCTTTCTCACCTTTGTGCTTGTGCTCATGGCAATCATCAGGACGACCAAATGTGAAACATCTATTTCTTTTTCTATGAAAAATTCCACCCTTTTCTGTCAAATCAGGTCTCTATATTGGCATAGTCATCTCAAACTCGTCCTCTTGACCTTGCAAAAACAAGATGAGGCCCTTGTTGTTGCTTGTCGACTTTTTCTTTTGTAGTGAATGCATTCCTACAATCTCCCAAGATAGAAAGATAGACGAGAATGAAAGAAGATTTGAGGTTAGTTTGGATGTCCAATTGTTTGGGACCTAGTGAAGAACACATTGCCTCCACAGGGGAATAAGGACTGGGGTGGAGGTCAAATTGACATTTTAAGTAGTGGGAATTGGTAGAAAAGGTTACTATGTGTCCACAAGATAGCGATGAAAACCACCACTCATTAGTGTTGTTACATGTAACATTAACACTTATCTTTTAGAGAGTTACTTTTTAGAATAGAGCATTTATTTTATATTCAATATTAATCCACCTCTAAATTCATTTTTTGTTATAGCAATTAAATGGATAAGAGAATAACATGCCTATATCACTAGTAAGATTCCCTTCAACACTCAAATTTAGCCCACACTAGGAGGGAAGATTGACCATATTCACCCCTACGCTTCTTATTCTCAGCACATCGCATTAATTTGAAATCAGGGCACCTCCAAAATATTTCTTTCAACTTGTCTTTAGATAGACTGTTAAGACGGTTTGACTTATCCATATAATTGGTATTTTTGTGTAAGAAAATAATAAAATTAGGGATTGCATACTAGCCATATCAAATGATCTCAAGATTGGATGTCTACTCAAGCCCTATGGTGAGGAACGTGGACAAGAAGAGCCTCTTGAATATCATATCTTTTCAATAGCATGGAGCGCCCCTTATTTCCTCTTTATTGATGGTGGTTTCTTAATAACATCTAGCACCTTGGAATCGAGAAAAATGCACTTACAAAGCTCTAGAGTGTCACATATAATTCACAAGCTTGCTAGGTGAAATTGGGCTTTAATACTCAACTAATGTGTTTTGTTCCACATGAGCAACATTTTTTATATTTTCTACAGGGGTAGCCTTGGAAGGTGCTTGCATGACCAAAATGGAGGATGACAAATGCTCTCTCAAGATCGAGTGAATTATTTTATTTCGCTTGACATTTGCATTGATAACCATTATTGAAATGTTTTAATAATAGGATGACTTTTAAGCATTTAAATTTTATTGGAGGGATAGGCTATGAGAAATATTATACCACCTAATACTGTTGTCTGAGAGATCTCTAATAATTACTAAATTTATTTATGGAATTATAAATAACCTTTTTTAAAATACCCAATTCCACAGCGGTCAAACTAACATGTCAAAACACTTGCTAAATAAAGAGATGGCCTCTATTAAAAGTGCCCTCTATTTAGCTAATAGTTTTGTGCAAGCTAGCTAATTAAGGGCACCTATTAATTAGGGCTCATAGAATTAATCTTGTCAAAATTCCATCCCTCTCAAAAAAAATAAATTACAACCTTTATGTTTCTTTCTCTTTCTTCTTCTTTTACTTATTATTTATTTATTGTTTTTTTATTATTATCAATATTTTATTTTATTAATAATATGTCATTTATGTTTAGTGGAAAATTCCTGAGAATAATAATGGAAAGATGTTCAATTTTCCATAAAAAGTATTTGATTAAAACTTACACTTGGAAAGAGCGTTGGAATAAAAGTTACATTCACACTATAAAGTGTCTACTATTGAGATAGCGAAGCCCTATAGTTTGCTCCCATACCACATCATTTTTTACATCTCCTATCATCACAGTCAACAATTTTGCAGACTAGCTATTTGCGATTGGCTCCACATGACAACCATCTCCATTGATGCATCCATGGCTTGCGGCTCCACCACTCTACTCCCATCTAGTCTTACCCAACAATGACCACAGTTTTTAAAACCTTTTTGCAATCCTATCGGTAGTTTTCTCTATACACTTCATGGTATTTTATTTTGTTAAGAGGTATTACATTTTTAGTTAAAATCTTTTTGTTTATTATTTATTAGGTTTAGGTTTATGTTTTTTATGAAATTTGGTTTTGTTTTTGTAATAATTTTGTTTAGTGCTAGATTTGTCTCACAAGAGATAAAGAAAAAGAATATGCCATTTCAGCATTGAAATGTTGACACCATGAATTTATGGTTTTGTATACTATTGAATTTAATATCTTCCACTCATTTTGTTTATTGTTTATTAGTTTTAGGTTTATGTTTTTTATGAAATTTGGTTTTGTTTTTTGGTAACTTTGTTTCGTGAAGATTTTATATTAGATTAGATTTTACATACTTGTTTAGTATTTATATAAATATATTAAAATATATAATATATTAAAATATATACTACATTAAAATAAATTATATAATATATTAAAATATATATTATATTATATATTAATTAGCTAGAGGTGACGAAGCCCCCAGATTCATCTCATAAGAGACAAGAAAAATATTATACCATTTAGTAACGTGTTTATTGCTGACATACACCTTGAAAATTTCTACATCATGATTGCTTATTGTTGGTGTGGCACAAGACCTTATCACAATGAGAGATAAATCTACTATACCCAGAAACTCATATACTTCACCATGGCTAGACCTCGAGGATGCTCTGTGCATTTTCTATTTCTTGAATTTTGAACATACATCAAATTCCAACCACTTTAGATGCAAATATGTAAGAATTAAAATGATCCTTGGTAACCTGATGTAGTTGGATTGAAATCCATAAATGGTACATGTCTTGTGAGTAGGAAATAGATCGCATCTATAAGCATAGACATATGTACAAATATGGAAAAAATTTCTTCGAAGATGAAGGTAGCAAGGTATGTTCCATAAAATGCTTCCACCAATTACGAATAGCTCCAAATGTATATAATCATTATTTATAACATAGAAATATCCATGTTGACACTTGCAATTATAACTGCTATTGTTACAGAAATACAATAACCAAGCTATATATATATATATATATATAAAACAAATGTAACTAGGCATTTGTTGCACAAGGCCTTTATCAAAATTATTGAAGGCAGTGGTGACATGCATAATCTTGACTTGCATATATTGAGTTAGATTGAGTTAGTTGAGGGGCCCTCTATATATAAGTAAACTATAACTAACTCTAAACTTTAAGCTCCCACATAGAGTTTATTTTATATAGAGGGCCAAAAAAACCACATTTATATAGACAACCCACCCGCCCTCTAGCCCGCTCACCCTCCCCCACACTCAATAGAAGATAAGTATTCATTATGATCAAGATAAGATCCTATTCACTATGCTTAAGAGTCCCAGATAGATATAGGGGGATATTCTCAAGAAAATCTAGAAAGGCCCATCTAGATTCTATATGGCAACATGAATGGATAGAGTAAAGACATGGATAGAAGGGACACCCCACGGTATATATTTTAATTGGAAATATTTATATTAACTTTGTTTATAAGGAACCCCCACCCCATACATATATACAGATATAGATATAGCCTTATATATATGAGCCATGGGCTCTAAACATACATAAAGTACAAGGAATGACACTCAATAAAGCAATAATTGACATTAAAGATATGATCGCCAAGGCTTAGCATTACTATCGTATCAAGATTATGTTTAATCAATGACATGTATAACTCTCTTGCATTTATCTTTGAACACTCTGCAAGAATGAAATAAATTAAATATGTAAATGTTTGAAAATCAAAGGAAAAAAGATTGACATAATTACATCTTTCACACCATTCATAAGAATTCTAGATTTGTAATTATTGTTACGTACAATACATCTTATATGAATAACTGTATCTTTATACACAATAAAAAAATTAAAGGTATTTATCATTTAGTAATATGAACAACTTTTATATCTAACCTTCGGCTTCTCTTGCACCATGGGGCCGATCGCTAGTCATGTAGCTTCAATATTATGCATGAGTTCATTTTATAGCATCCTTTTTTGTTCTAAAATAAAGTATTGTCCTCTTGATACTTCTCCTCCTCTCTTTTTATTTGAGTCATAATGTTAGATTCGTAATTATAAAAAAAATTTCAGACACATTTCTAAGGTGTGATAGGAAGAAAAAGCTAAATAACAATCCAAATTTTCTTCTTGTAATTAGTGCATGATTAGTTTTACCCTGCATAAAATATTTAAATAAAGAGAAAACCAATCTTGATAGTGAAAAAAATTCATCCACAATATGAAAGCTCATTCATTCAAACTCAACCAAATTTCTTTCTCCCACAATGAACATATTTTCTAAAAATAAAAGATCCTAGAAGTACTTGCCTTTTCGATGGCAGTTCATGTGCGTTCCAAGACTTTTACCTTTTGCAAAATTTTGTTAGAAAATTATGCAATTATGGGTGTTTATTGTCTATAATACTTTGCATATCCAAATGGCCTAAGTTTAATTGATATTTGGCCCTATGCATGTGAGATGATGAACCATAGATTAGTTGCAACATACATCTGTAAGATAGTATGTAAACTGGTGAGGGGCACCAATGAAACTAAACCAGTTCTGAGACCATTGTAATAAGCTAGGTGACACTAGGGTACATAGGGAGAAGGGACATATCATGTCAGTCAGACAACAACTATCAAATATTCTATCTTTATTTATCTTCTAGATATAGTAGGCAACTCTATTATATGTAATCTATGATTTGTGCCTTTGGGCATTAAGCTATTTAAACCCATTGTTCCTGCCTTAATAGAAATGAAGTCTGCCATAACATGTTTTTTGCCTAACCAATCTTAGCTCCCTAAATAATATATTCTATTTTTTTCATTAAAAAAATTGTAAATTGTTTTGGCAGAAGCTTCGACATATTTTTTAGCACTCAAACCAATGTAATTGGATTGGTTAGGAAAAAAAACATTAATCATAAAATAAAGGTAAATGGGAGCTAATAGTCCTTCCCTTTGGGACTAATAAAAATTAAAATATTCACAATCTATGTTGCTGATACAAACTCATTCTTAAAAACTCTCTCTCAATAGGGGTATCTAAAATAAATGTTATGATTGACCCTCATAATTTCTTACTGGTTCATATCTGATAATAAATGAAATTTTGGTATTAGATTGTATAAGAAATAATATGATAAAATTTGCATAGTTTATTCATGAAATTTAATATATATATGTACACATGAGATTTCTTATAACATGAAGTTTATATTTAATTAGAATTCCTACATTCTCTCTCATAATTTCATCTAAAATATTGAGAAATGCACTCACATATAGTATATTTCGTATCACCTAACTAACTAATAACTTACTTATAATTGTAATTAACTAATAACTTACTTACAATTATAATGTGAATATTAAATTTGTAACATTTTTTTCTTCCAAATCGATTCAAGTGTATTATGGTCCTTCTACATTTATTTGAAAAATCCACCACCACAACAAATCAAAGTATGAAATGTACAAAGTATATATTACATCTATATAAAAAAATATACAACTTTCTAGATCCACTCATAGATGCATTTGTTTTTCTTAAGATATATTTTGTATTTCATGTTGATGATTTAATGATTTGTATAGTAAAAACATATTTGCATTTTTTTTACAATTTATTTACATACAAGAATTGGTGAATATATGATAGAAGTGGGGTGTGGCATGTGGCATGTGGGTGGTGTGTTTATAGGAAAGAGCCACCAATTATTTAGTTTTGTTTTTTGCTTTTTGTTTTTTGTTTTATATAAATGTTATTTTATATTGCAATGTCCGTGTACCAGATTTTTATGAAATAGTTTTAATTTTTTTTAATAAGTTTTAATCATATATAGCTTAGTTAAGCGTGTGTGTATATATGTGTGTACACACACACACACACACACACACACACACACACACACACACACACACATGTGTATGTATGTATGATGTGACCAAAAGACTTAGTTTTCATATGTATGTATATGTATATATGTATGTATATATATATGTATGTATATATAAATAAAATTATGCTTCCATAGAGAAAAAGTTAAGCACTTTTGAATTGGATGTGACCAAAGACTTAGTTTTCATATGACTAGGGGCCAAGGGCTAAGATGGGTTCTTCCCTCACATGATCACACCATATGACCAGGGGGACGAGGATTATTATGGGTGCTCCCCCTTGATTTTAAAAATAGATGAATAGTTTCACACTTCATAGGATTAAATTTCACATCCTCTAGACTATTGTCATATTTTTTAACCTTCGTTATAGTTGTCAAAATTTTATGTCAGAGTTGTAGTCTCTACTTGTAGTTGTCAGAGTTCCTAAAAGTATCCATAACAAAGATTTTTTTTGGGTTGCATATTGGGGTTGAAACAAATTTATATAGTTGTCAAGACTTTCAAGACTTTTGACAATGCCAGAAGATCTAACAGTTCCCACAATAGATCTTTAGAGGACAAAAGTAGTGGGGTCCTTTGTAGTTTGAGTTTTAAACTACTTGAACATGCAAAAATCCTAATGCCAAAGATTAGGAGAGTTCAAATAATGAAATTTTTATGGGAGGAAGAAGTCAGGTTGTGTGTAGTTGTCAGGAGTACCAATAATTTTGGTAGTGTTGGGACTTCCCAAAGTTCTCACAGTGGAACTTGGGACTATGAGAGTGATCAAATATTTTGGCAGTAGAATTTTTGACTGAAGATGTATTATAGAATCTCAATGTTAAACTTTTGGGTTGCCAATATAGCTCTAAACTCTAATGCTAAGGTTTCAAACTACTAATGCTACCTAGAGTTCTGACATATGCAAAATAGACTTGAAACTCTGATTTGTGCATGCAAGTGCTGAATTAGAATCTCCATATCTAGAATGCCTATGGCAAAACCTTGAACAACCCACCATTAAAAAAACCCATTTTTTTTTCTTATGGAGAACCTAGCATTACATATTTGTGTGAAATCACTTAAACGGGCCTAAAACTCTCCAAAATAGCTGAAATCGATTGTCATGAAACTAGGTCATATTTACAATCGATCTTAGGGTTCTGACACCTTATAAATC
Source organism: Torreya grandis (assembly GCA_037957365.1). Classification (NCBI taxonomy): domain Eukaryota; kingdom Viridiplantae; phylum Streptophyta; class Pinopsida; order Cupressales; family Taxaceae; genus Torreya; species Torreya grandis. The sequence goes on from JARHVA010003086.1 coordinate 1,700,399, forward strand.
TAATGGTGATGTCTATTATATGATTTTATACTCCAACTAAATAGTTTGCATGAATTTTTAAAAAATCCCATCAAATCTATGAAGAACTAAAAAATCAAGAAACTATGTAGGATGCATACAAGAAAGATCTCACTAAGGATCTACAAAAATATAAATTTATCTATCAGATCAAAGTTATGATACCATGTTAGATTAATTGAAGATCTCTGATTATCATAGATTACATGAAAACCCTAGTATTAAGTGAGATCAAGATTGTCACATCACAAGTTGCATCAACCATGTCAAAAGCTTTATTAACAAATTCATTAGTCAAAATGTACAAATGAGGTCCATCATATAATGATATATTAGGTCACCATAAAGTTAACAACTCAACTCACAATTAGAAAATATATTAAGTGTATTTCCCTTAATGACCTTAACAACCTTAAGCAAACTAACTAACAATTGTGTAAGTAAAATAAAAAATGAGAAAAACCCTATACTAACTATAGTAACTATACACATACACACACACACATACACATACACACACACACACACACACACACATACACATACACATACACATACACACACATACATTAATTGACACCTCCGAAAAGGAGAAAAATAGTTTTCTTTTTAAAATGCATGTAGAGTTAGACTAATTTGTGACCATATAATATTTTTTGTAATTATATCAATAAAAATATATATAAAAACATATATAGACATTTATATTTGTAGCATTTAGTTGCTGAAAAAATTTATAATTAGAAATCAACATAAATAAAAAATATAAAAATATTTAAAAAAAAAAGAAAAAATCATATATTTACAAATAAAAGATTATGCACATTGTTTTAATAATAATTTTATTAATTGTCTCATTGAAATTCATAATTTTTTTGACAATGAAAATTGAAAATTTTTATTTAACAAAAATAAAAAATAAAAAATAAAAAAAATTATTTAACAAAAAGATTGAATTTTTTCATTGTGAAATTTTTTTTTATGATTTTCAACGAGACAATTAATAAAATCTTAGTCTTGGTTGAGTTTTAAATCCTGACCACCAAATAACCTCTCCAAATAGCCAAATGGTGACCCAATTGTTAGCGTGGCGTATTACATAGTTTAGCATGATGCTTACTGTTAATTGTTTGTTTAAAGCTACAGTTAGGGTAACTGTTTAGGTAGTTACAGTTTGTGCAACTGTTTCTATTAAGTATAAATTCAACTGCTGCTCAGTAATAAAATCATCGAAGCATTTTATTGCAATAATCTGGTATCAGAGTGACCAACAACCTTAAGGACGTACGAAGCCTCGGAGAAAGCAAATCAGAGCCGACCTGCGACCTTTGAAATGCCAAGCCTGATAGCGTGAAGATCTGGGAGGAGAGTTGTACAAAGAGCAGAAGTATTGAGCGTGGAAACCGTGCCTAGAGAGAAGATGACTGAGCGGCGGCCTTAGAAGTGAGGATCTGATCGTCGCAGCAGAAATCAGAGTTGGCAGCCGAAGTGCAAAAGCAGATCACTCACAGCAGAAGTCTGGAGTGTTGAAACCTGCTCACACGTAGCCAAGAGACCTGGGACGTGTACAGAGATCTGGAAGAAGAAAGCAAATCCTGATCGACGCTTAAAGGGGAAAGCGTGAAAGTCAAAGAAGTCGAGAGAAGCCTGATTGACAGCAGTCGACTAAGAAGAACCTGAAGGAGATCAGTGACTGTAAGGAGATCTTCTTGTTCTGAGAAGCGAGCAAGCAGTAGAGAAGGAAATTTGATGCGGCAAAGCAGAAGTGATATGTTTGAATGAGTTCTGCCAATTGCACTAGATTTTATTATGCTCTGCAAGATGCCCTCTAAAATATTGGAAATCTTCAACTAGACGAATTAGTTTGCGAAGGCTTGCTCGACTATTTTCTGTTTGATGTGAAGTGTCATGCACGTGGATGATAAACACGAAGAGAAAATTCCACATGAGCATCCACATGTGACTGCACAAGCACATTGAGCCCACTTGCGTGATACTTTTTATCCTTGAGAAAAGGTGCACTTGTTTGTACATGAAACAATTTTGAAGTAATACATATTGTTTTGATTGTTAAATCTTGTACAAATAAATTAAAAAAAAATGTCTGCACCTGCCCAACTCTTCAAAGGACTGAATTTCACCATGTGGAAGACGACGATGCGAACTATTCTTCAATTTGAAGAATTATGGGCCATCATCATTGGTGTGATGACTTGTCTTGCTAGAGTTGATGAGAAAATCAAATACGATAAGTCAAATGCAAAATTCTTGATTTTGATCATAATAAGTGTCACCGATGAGATTCAACCTCATATTTGAGATGTGTCAACATCGAAAAAGGCTTGAGACATTATGTCCAGTATTTACGAGGTGAAGAATTAGACAAATATACGCCATCTCCAATCCAAGATTCATACTCTCACTATGAAAGATGGTGAGAAAGTTGAGGAATTCTTACGTCGGGTAGTAGAACTACAAGCAAAATTAATTGCACTTTGAGAAATGATTGAGGACAAGCTGTTGGTTTGGATCACATTGAGAGCTCTCGCCTCTCAATTTCGCACGCTTGTCATGACACTGAACATCATAAAGCAAGCAATGTGTTTTGAAGAACTAGGGAATTTGCTTCAACAAGAAGAAGCCATCTAGTCTGTGTAGGAAGAGTTTGAGGATAAAGCTCTGATTTCCAAGTAACGTGGTTAAAAATTCTCAAAAGGACCACCGAAGCAATCACAACAATAGCCAAAATATGAAAAGACAAAAAGATGGTGTCATATTTGCCATACCAATACACATGATACTGATAGTTGTTGGCATAATGCTTTGACACAAGGCTCATCCAGTCAAGAGGGCACATCTAGTGGAGAAGATTCACATAAATCCAAAATACCTTCTCAATGATGGAAGTAGTGCAAACATGTAGTGGAAAAATATCAACAAGATGATGAATTTGAAGAGGGGTTATCCATGAAAGGAGAATGCAATGGCTCATATAATGACATAGTTCTTGTCTCCCAAACATCGTCACATATGATAAAATTTTGGTTGATGAACTCTCGCGCTAGTAAGCATATGATAGGATGCAAGGAACTATTTGATTCACTGATATCTCAACCCACTGGAGATCGATTTTGAATTACAGATGATAAAGAGTATGTTGCAAAAGGAATTGACACTCTCACTATTCCTCTTGAGACACGAACCTATACTCTCACAAATGTACTGTATGTCCCGGGCTTGACAACAAATCTTTTGTTTGTAAATACGATCTTGAATCATAAGGTTAAGGTAGATTTCATGACCAAGAATGGCATAAAATCTTGTCTCCTCTCACGGGACAGTTAGGGCATTACTAGAGCTTTTTTGAAGGACTAATTATTCTCCCTAGATCCAATTTCATCTGATGTTGTTGCTCTCTCTGCCTCTATGACAAAATCTACAACATTGTGGCATTATCTATATAGGCACTTTTATACTAGTTCTTTGTACCAGTGAAGATCTAAGGCCATGGTCTGTGAACTTCCTCAACTATCTCATTCTTTCCTTGTATGCCTTGGATTCCTTGCTAGCAAATAACATAGGGTTCCATTTGATCTGAGTTCCTCACAAGCCAAGGATCATCTTGATATGGTACATATTAATTTATGTAGACCCCTGTCTCCTTCTTTCCAAGGATTCAAGTACTTTCATTTGTTTGTTGATGATTTATCTCACAAGACATCGATGTTCTTTCTCAATAAGAAGAGTGAAACCTTTATACATTTAACATCTTCTGCTAGTTTGTTGTCACCCAGTCAAGGAGGCTTCTTTGACTCCTCTACTCAGATGGAGGGGGAAATTCACATCAAAAAAATTCTTTACATTTTTTATGCAACATGGCATCAAACATCACTTACATTTTCCATATATGTCATAGTAGAATGGAATTGTATAGTAATGCAATAATGCAGTCATGAGGATGGCTCATTACATGCTTTCTACTACAAAGTTGGACACACCATTTTATATAGAAATAGTTCAAACAACTGTATATCTTCACAATAAGACACCTAAAAATATATTGCAAGATAAGACACTAGAAGAGGTATGGAGTGGTCATAAACCTTCGATCTCTCATCTTAGAGTATTTGGTTATACATCTTATATGTATGTCTCTGCTAAAAAGATGAAGAAGATCGAACCAAAGTTACTCCAGTGCCTTCTATTGGGGTATAGTATTACCTCAAAAGTATATCATCTCATGGATCCTAAGACAAAGAAGATATATGGAAATCAAGTTGTGGTTTGTGATGAGTCATCATTCAACTCATTATCAATGAAGGAGTCATAACTTACCGCCTCTCATAAATTGTTCCCACATCTAGATGATGAGAATGAAGAATCTTGTCATAAAAAGAAGGTGAGTTTCAAGGAGAATTTTTCATTGATCTTGTAAATTAGGAAGATAATTATTTATCAAATCAATAGTAGTGTCAACATCCAAAATGGGTAGAAAGCACCATCAAGGACTCACACCTAAACTCTAATCCAAATACTTCATCAAGATTTCAAACTAGAAAATAGGCAAAACATAAATTTAGTCTCACACTGATGAGTTCAGTAGTTGACAGCACTGAACCGGAGACAATTCAAGAGTCTTTATGTTAAACTCATTGGAAGAAGGCCATGGATGATTAATATAATGCTATCATAAAAAATGGGACATGGGAACTTGTCAATCTACCTATAACAAAATAATCCATTGGTTGCAAGTGGATTTTCAAGACAATATACAAGGTAGATGGATCCATTGATAAATATAAAGCATGACTTATTGCAAAGGGATATGCTCAACAATAAGGAATTGATTATGAGGAGACCTTTTTATCCACTTCTAAGATCAAGACCATTAGAGTTATTTGCACACTCATAACACAAAAGGACCATCAGAGTTATTTGCACACTCACAACACAAAAGGGATGGAAGATTCAGTAGATGGATGCTAAAATTGCATTTCTTAATGGTGATCTCAATGAATAAGTGTACTTGACCTAGCTAAAAGGATTCATTAACAAACATGAGCCATAAAAGGTATGTCATCTAATTAAGTCACTTTATGGACTTAAGCAAGCACCAAGGGCATGGTACATTAAGATTAATGATCATCTATTGCAACATGGATTCATTCATATCCCCTCATATACAAATTTGTATATCAAGAAGGTAGGCACACAAATTATCATTTTGGTTTTGTATATGGATGATCTCGTGATCATAAGAAGTTTAGATGATATCATTGAAGAAGTAAAGAATGACTTAAGTAAATCCTTTAACATGATAAACTTAGGGCTACTTCATTATTCTCTTGGCTTGGAGATATGGTAAATGAAAAATCATATTTTGGTCTCATAGATGAAATATGCCAAGACTCTCCTTGAGAAATATACGATGACAGATTGTAAACCAATGTCAACTTTGATGGAGAAATGTTTATAGCTATCCCAATTTTAGGATTCACCATAAGTAGATGAAACTCACTATAGGTAGCTTATTATGAGTCTAATTTACTTGACCTATACTAGAACAAACATATGCTCTACTATTAATTATCTTTTGAGATTCATGCAAGAGATAAAGAAGTGTCATTGGGTTGCAGTGAAGCACATTTTGAGATATGTCTAAGGTATAGTTGATTATGGTCTAAAATACAAGAAGAACTCAAATTTATTCTTACAGGGTTACATAGACTCGAATTATGTTAGATCTGATGATGATAGAAAATCAAACTCAAGGTATATTTTTCATCTCAGATTTGGGCCAATTTTTGGATTAGTAAGAAGTGATTTGTAGTTTCTCTCTCATCCATAGAGGTAGACTACCATGCTACATGAGGAGCTGTGTGTGAAGTAGTTTTATTATGTCACTTTTTGTTTGATCTAGACATTCCTAAAGATCAGTAACCAAATATTTTCTATGATAATTAGGGTGTGTAAAATCTTGTCAAAAATCCATTATTTCATTTGATGACCTAACACAATGAGATCCAGTGCCACTATATTCAAGAATAAGTCTTGAACCACCACATTCAGCTCTAGTACTACCCAACAGATTCACGGATAACAAATATACTCACCAAGTCACTTGGCAAGGTGAAATTTTATCTATTTTGGGGGTACATTTATAAAAACAATTTAATAAAGGGGGAAATGTTATCATAGCATATTACATTGTTTATCATGATGTTTACTGTTAATTATTTTTTTAGAGCTATGATTAGCATAACTATTTGGGTAGTTAGAGTTCATGCAGCTGTTTATATGATGTATAAATCCAACCACTGCTCATTAATAAAATAATAAAAGCATTTCATTATAACACCAATCAAGAATTTAATCCCAATTACCATTATGAGACTTAGTCCAAAATAACCTTAAGCAAGTTAAAATGCCTAGTCAACACTAAGATAAAACTCATAATGAATGTCCTGACTTCACAATTATCCAATAAAACAAAATCATGAATGACAAGCCCAATTAAAATTGAGCAAGGCCACATGAGCACCTAAAGACCTATATGGGAGTTGAAATATTGATTATGTCTTGAAAATTGGAAATTTAATGAATGCCTATAGTAGACCTAACTAGAGTTATGGGTAAGTTTTGACAAGATTTTGAACATGAAATAAGTTCACCCAATAGGATTTGTTATGATAAGTGTAAACTATGAAACTATCTTGAATGTGCTTGATTGACACAATGGAGATATTTTTAGAGTCTTATTTATAATGAGAACTTAGATGACCTTTGGGAGTAGATCGAGAGAGTCGATCAAGCAATATATTCAAAGGAAAACTTGTGCATAAAGACTCTGCTTTCATGCTAAGTATTTTATATAATTTTTTCTTGCACAAGCTTGGTATTTATATTAGGGGTGGCATTAGGTCTCAGTTCAGCATGTAAATATGGATGGCCCATAAAAGTGACTTAAGAGAGTTGAGACCAACTAGCTTGCAAGCATAAATAGAAGTGAAGTGAAAAGGAAAAAAAAGGGATTCCATGATTCTAGAGGAATTAGTGTGTATTGTTCTATCAACTGTTAGGAACCTTCATTCTAACCATTGTTATTAATTTATTTCCTTAATAAAATGTTATGGATGCATATTCTTTGAAATACATTCCTCGAACCCATTATAATAATTTCACATTCATAGGGAGCAATAGTTAGCTAGTGTTGAATTACTATATATATAAGTCTAGACTATTGATAAGTCATACATGAATTGTATTTAATTGAGTTTTCTCAAAGTGGGTTTCCCACTCAAATAATAAAAAAAATAATTGTAATGTTATTCTACTTTATTTTAATATAATTAGACAAATTTAGTTATTTTTTAATTTAATTTTGCTTTTTTACAGTCTAGTTCTAATTTGTTTCAGGAAGGACCTTATCATCTGGTATCAAAGCACTTTTTACGGTGTTTTTATAGCAAATTTAGTAAGTTGTGGATATTTACTTCTATCCATTATATACTTTGAAATTACCCTTATGGGATATTAGTGATTAGAAAGTGGCAACATAGTGGTGGCACTAGGCTTTTACCCTTGAATGTCATCTCTACAAACTAATTTTTTATAACCAATCATTGCTACAAGCCAAGTTTTATAACCAATAATTTCTAAAAGATGAGTTTTAAAATGTTTAAATGTATTGATATCTAAAGATTTTTGTAAAAATTTACCATTATCACTATGGATTGGATTTTAAAACATGTCTTTCTGCATTGTCATATTTTTTGTAGGCTCCCCAAATCACTATGTATGCATGATTCATTCCTATTGAAACATTTGTAACATGTATAGTTTCCATAATTTGTATTAAAATTCAAGATTTGATAATGAATTTAATTTTTTATTTGAACAATCTATGTTTTTTCTTGAAGCTCTAAAATTTGATCTGGTTTTGGCCATACTACTAACCGATCACATTCTAACTATTTATTATAAACTCAAAATTTCAATCTCATTTTTGACATAATATCAACTAATAATATTATAACTATTTATTATAAATTCCAAAATATGGTCTAGTTTTAGACATAATGACAACTGAGTGCATTGTAATTATTTACTATATTCCAATCCAGTTTTAACCATACTGCCAAATGATCGCATGTAACTCTAAATATTTTATAAAAATAAAGTATATAATATTTTTATAGACCATAGAAAAAACACACCATTATGATTTTTCACCACATTTATCATTTAAATGTGTATTTCAATTTTTTTGAAAAATATCCCATACAAAATAATATTTCTACCTATAGCCTGAAAGCATTTCTTTTGAAAAAAAATCTATATAGAAATTACATCATTATGATCATCTTATCAAGTGAATCAATTAAAAATATAAATTCACTTATATTTTTATAGAATCTCTATATCTTATGGTAAATAGTTGTTACTCATGCATGTACCCACACCATGGCACATGACATTGTTAAACACTAACTGAATTTGAATCATGATTGTCTAAAATGATTAATCAAATCCTCCGCCTCCATGTTGAAAATTAAGAATGATGAAATAATTGGGATCATCGATCTAATGGTTTTTATTTATCTAAATCACCACTACATGGCCCTATATTATATTTTCCCAAATTTTATGGTATTGAACCCACTAGGGGGATTTATCGTGTAGGAATAATTATTTTAGTTTGCATCCCACTATGGGGAAGAAAATGTACTTATTGATTTATTAAACTTAGATAAGGAATTTTTCCATTGGTACTAACGGTACCACAATTCAATTCTAGAACTACATTGGGCTGATTTTTCCATGCTCTTGATAAAGCATTTTAGGCCTAGTGCCTATGATGTTTTCATAGGTGCCTTAACTAAACTTTGTCAAACTAGAATGATTAGGGAATATAAAATAAGTTTCAAAAAAGTCACCAATTATATTGAAGGCCTATTTTATTATTTTTTAAAATTTGATTGATCATCAGACTAAAGGATGTGTATTGAGTTGAGCTTAAAATATTTAAACCTTAAAGCATGACATAAGCCTTGGGCTTACTTAAGCTTATAGAATTAAAAAACACATCACAAAAGTACAGTTCTAATTGGGTATCCTCCAAGACATATTTTTTTGAATGCCCTAACATAATTCCCCTCTCAAGACAATACCTATCAAACATCTCACCAAGGAAAAAGAGTGTACATGTTATGACAAGGGGTATGCTAGAATTGTGATGAAAAATGGGCTATGGGCCACAAATGCATCAAATAAAAACTATGTCTGCTTGATGATGATTCACCACCTAATATAGTAGAATGGTAGGATGCCACATATACTCATTCAAATGAGTTGGAGTATAGAAATGATGATTTAAGACCCTCAAATTTGCATCCATAAATTTCCATGTATATTTCGGTAAGGGTAACCCCTCCAAAAATAATGCATGGAAAAGAGTTTTTCAAGAAACAACCCCTCACCATTCTTAATGATACAGGAAGGAATCATAACTTCATCAACCCTCAGGTGGCTGAGTAGGTAGATTGGCTTGTGTACCCTTATTCTATTTTTGAGGTGATTATTTCCACTGGTATAAAATTGGCCTAGAAGGGCAAGTGTTATAATGTACGCATTTCATTGGGAGACTATAATCTTAAGACTGACATATTTACTTTACCCTTAGGTGGATGTGATGTTGTTTTGGAATCACAAGGGCTAAGAAATCTTAGACATTTTATTTGGAAATTTTTTTAGCTATGGATGAAGTTCTCTAATAATGAAAATCAATATGCACTGAAAAGCTTTCTTCTTATATCCACTAGTATCATCAGATCTCATTGCATGGAGAAAATTCTCAAGAATGGATCCCACAAAATAGTTTCCCAACTCTTTTCTCTTCACACTAGTTTCCCAATTAATTATATCCAACCATCAGAGTTTCAAAATATTTTTTAGAGTGTAAATCAATTTTTATAGAACCAACATAAATTACGCCTCATTATTCTGAAGACCATCCCATCTAATTTTTTCTAAGTAGTGCACCCCCTAACATTCATTCATATCACTACCCTTTTATTCAAAATGTAAATATTGAAAATATGTTTGATGATCTTTTGTAATTATGTGTCAATCGACATAGCACTAGCTCAAATTCATCCTCAATCTTGCTCGTTAATAAAAAGATATGGATTTTGGTAGATTTGCATTGATTTTTAGAAACTAAATGAGCTCACCATTAAGGACAAATTTATCATTTTGATATAGGATGAGCTCTTATATGAACTCCACGGTGCCAAATTTTTCTTCAAGCTAGATATTTTCTATGGCTATCACCAAATCCACTTTCATGGACCAAACTTCCCAAAATGGCATTTTACACACATGATGGTCACTATGAGTTCTTTGTCATGTTGTTCAAGATTACCAATGTCACTTACACATTACAAGGCTTAATGAATAAATTATTTTGAAATTTAATCTTAGTCTTATTTGATGACTTCCTCATCTACAACTGAACTTGGGAGGATCACCTCAACCACCTCAACACTAGCTTACAACTTCTTGATGAGAACCACTTATGTGACAAATGTTCTAAATTTTATTTTTAGAAACCAAAATTAAAATACCTGAGACTTATTTTATCATTTATTAGCATTTGTTTTGACCCCATCAAAATTAATGCTATGACACATTGGCCGAAACTGATGGCACTCAAAAATCTAGGTTGATTTCTTGGCCTAATAGGGTACTACCAGAGATTTTTCAATGATTAAAAAAAAAAAATTACCCTGTTAGTGACTACGCTCAATAAAAATTCCATTGTATGGTTTATAGAATATGAAAATAAATTGATCACTTAAAATAAGCAATGTGAACAAAAGTAGTATTGGCCATGCATGATTTCTCTAAGCAAGTTGTTATTGAATGTGATGCATGTGGCATGGAACTTGGTGATGTGATCATGAAATATATACATCCCATTTCATTCACCATTAGTTTCCTCATAAAAATAAAAATTCATAATCCATCTATGATAATAATATGATGGTTATCCTCCATACAGTCAATTAATGCCATCCATACTTGGTAGGCTAACACTTTTGCATCAAAACTGACCACTAAAGCTTCAAATATCTTATGAAGTAATGGGTCTCTTCCCCATATAAAATGAAATATGTTTATAAACTCATGGGGTATGATTATGAGATCACATTCAAAATAGGAAAGGAAAACTTGGTGGTTGACGCTCTCTCCCTCGCTAGTTTAAAGAATAGGTAAGACTGTATGTTGTATGTCTTCATATTTCCACATGGATGCATGACATTCAATAGGAATGAAATCATGACAACCTGACCCAACATATCATTCTCCAACTTTATATTGATTCTAATAATAAACCTCATTATACTTAGGATGGATAAATATTGTGATATAAAGGCCACTTTATATTGGTCATAGGATCCAAGCTCAAATAAATAATTTTGTAGGAGTTTCATGTGTCCCCTTATAAAGGTCATTCATGTTTTATGAAAACCTATGATCAAGCTTTTGATATTTTATTATATCCCAAAATCAAGAATGATATAAATATGTTTGTTACATAATGTGATACATGATAGTGCCATAAAGGGGAAAAAATCACATCACATGGTTTACTCTAGCCACTACCCATTCCACAACATATTTGGACTGATATTTCAATGGATTTGATTGAGGGCCTTTCAAAATCAAGAGTAAAATATACCATTCTCATTGTGGTGGATCGCCTTTCTAAATATGATCATTTTGTGCTATAGCCCAACCTGACACTACTTCCACCATAGCTGAGACATTTCTTGATCAAAGCTTCTAGCTTCATGGCATTCCCACCTCTATTTTATCAGATCATGACTCAACATTCATGAATCATTTATAGCAATAAATATTCAAATGCATCAACACAAATATAAAAATGAGTTTGGGATACCATTTAAAAACTTATGGCCAAACACAAATTGTCAATAAATGTCTCAAAACATATTGCTATTATTTTTCCATGGAGAAACAACATCAATGGGTAAAAAGATTACCACTTATTAAATGGTGGTACAAAACCTCTACCACATGGCCATCAATCTCACCTATATGAAGTTGTCTATGGTCAGAATATACCATCTCTTATGCCATATATACTATGTAGCTATTAAGTTTAGGTTGAGGATACTATTCTCAATGTAGGTGACAATATCCTTCACCTCCTCAAGGATAATCTCCACCTAGCACAAAATTTCATGAAGCATCAAGAGGATTGGTACCACTTCAAATTATTATTTCATCTTAGAGATATGGTTCTCCTTTAATTGAAATGTTATAAACAATCCTCTCTGAAGCTAAAAGGCCACCAAAAACTAGATCCTAAATTATATGGGCCATATAAAGTTCCCCTATAGATTGGCCATGTTGCTTACAAGTTGGAACATCCACCTTCATCATTTTTGCACCTTGTTTTTCATGTCTCTTGCTTAAATAAGGTCCTTGGGCATAGTGTCATTGCCCAGTCATTAATTCTAGAACTTGATGTAGAAAGGTCTCTCATTTTATAACCTACAAATATATAATAAGGGTGATCTCATGAGATCTGTAATCAACATATCATTGAATTTATTATATAATGGAAAGGAATGCAACTAGAATATTCTACATGGGAACCTTTTATTTAAATTTAGTAGTAGTTTTCTCACCTTTTTCTTTGAGGCAAAGATTTTAATGGGGATGGCATGTTAGGACCTTTTTTCCTAAACTACCATGTGTACTTTATTTCATTAATAAATGGTTATGAGTGCATATTCTTTGTAATATGTCCCTTGAGCTCAATGTACTAATCCCACATTCATGGGGAGTAGTAGTTAGCTATTGTGTCATTAGTATAAATATGAGTCTAGACTAGTGAAAAGTTAACCATGAATTGTGTTAGATTGAGGTTGATCAAAGGAGTTTTCCTCCTTGAATATCTAAGTGATAATTATAATGCAATTATGTTTTATTTAATATAATCAGTCAAATTTTGTTATTTCTTGATTTAGTTTTTCATATTTACAGGCTAGTTATAATTTATTTTAGGAAGGATCTTATCATCAACAACAATATCCTTATTTCCATTTTACCCTAATTATTCCAATCTAACCCTCCTTCTCATTTCGAGAGTACAACTATGTTTTACACTCCCACATACCATTTTGAGAGGGCACCTCCCTAACCATCTACCATTAGGGGTAACCTCTTGTGCCCCTTTTAAATTTTACATTCTTTTAAAAAAACTATTTATTTTAGTCACATTTACCTTTTAAAGAGGGTAAAATATAGACACCCTAGTCATACCACCTTAATATTTTTTGTCATCTAATCCATCGTCAATTCACCCAAACTAGCATCACCATAATTACATAATAACCTAATTTAATCCTAGTAACATCATCCCATAAACAATTAGCCAACTAATCACTATTAATTAGTTAATTGAGTCCCAACTAATTCCATTGACATAATTCATAAAAACAAATAAATAAATCACATGAACCAAATCATTAAACCAGTCAACCAACTTACTAAACTAATCAACCAATTCCCTCAAATCCCTAAACCAACTTATTAGTAAATCAACTCCTTCAACTTCCCTATTAAACAAAAATAAAATATCATTCATGTAAAATCAACAAATCCAAATAAATCTAGATTAATCTCAACCATCCATTTACCCATCCAAAAATCTATAAGAGCATTGATAATTTAGATATTTAGACATCTATTGACATCTCTTGAGCTTGAGAAAAATCCAAAAAAATCTTTTTCATCTTGGCTATCACTATTCATAGGTGCATGTTTCTAAAATTCTTATACAAATCCATTGAAGCAACCACAATCTTGCAACCTTGAATGAGTAGTTCCACTCAACAAATGAGGTTCTTTACTTAGTAGGTCAAGGTAAATTGGTTTTATATTTTAATTATTTAATCAGAGGTGTTGTTTAGATTTAGAGTAGGAAGTTTGTATTTCATCTTAGTTTATATTTAAGTTCTAAGTTTTAGCATACACATTTATGGCACATCCATGGAATCATTCCATTTTCAAGTTATCACATTTTTTGCATGTTTTGAGGAAGTCTTCGAACTTGATTATTGTTTATCCATTTTTTTCATATTCTAGATTTAGGTTATAGTCCTTTTGGGTATAAATATGGAGTTTATTTACCATTATTGATGTCTTTTTCTATTTTTTATGTACTAACATATTTGATATTATATTTAGTGTTCTTGTTCTCGAGTAAAATGTTTTTATCTAAAATACTAAATACAGGGTACATAACATAAATTTCCAAGATAACCTTCTACCCATCACATTTTTATCACATATTTGAATATTTCATATTATCTTTATTTGTGTGACCTTCACATTGAAATATCCCTTTCGGGATAAAATAAGAATTTTGATTTTTATTGCCTTTAATTCTAAAAATTCATTCAAATAATAGAAAAATATATGAAATATAGAAAACCAATAACTCACATGTGTACTCTTTATTTTAGTTAATTACATACATATAAAACATTTTGAAAATAATTATGGAAGATACAAATAGCATAGTAAAATTAGAATATTAATTTTTCCTAATTTGTCCACTAAACCCTAACCTGGAACAATATAAAGGTAGAGTCTTTCTTTTAAACCATAGCTAAAAATGTCCTAAAACATTAATATAGCATCAAAGGTGGTTAAGTGCACAAAGTTAGGGAACAAAAAGGGGCCAACCCATGGACATGATTTTCCTAAAATTTTAGAAACTGTAGATAATTTGAGATATCTACACTCTAAATTTGAAAGAATATGAAATTTAGAATTTTGAGTCTATTATCCAAAACACTATTTTTAAAATAAAATGGTTAAGTATAACTATGTCAAACATTTAATTTTTTTAAGAGTAACTCTTATTTTATTAAGATAATAGAGTAAATAGACGGCTGTGTGGCCCACCATTTTTTTAGCAATGTTTAATATTGTTTGGAACCCTTTGGTGAACATTTAGATAAGATCTTCTAGTTTGTGACCTATAGTTATTTTAATTTTATAATGAATATATTTTTGTATGAATTTTTTAAGTAAATAGATCCTGAAGACTAACAAATAATGGATAGTTGGTCGTGCGGCACCCATAACTATGTCAAAAAAAATCAAAATCATTTTTTTTAAAAATGTGTGTAGAATTAAGCCTAGTTTGTGACCATAAAACTTGTTTTTCACTTGGATAAACTAAAAACAATTACATGAACATGTATAGGCATGTATTTTTATGGTATGTAGTGGTCTAAAAAGGTATAATTAGAAATCAACATAGTTTGAAACCTTAAATGAGTCTAAAAATTATAAAAAATATATTTTGAAAATATGAGAGCATGGCCATCATGATGGTATTAAATTTTAAATTTAAAATTCGTAGTGTATTTGATGATCAAAATTGAATTTTGTTATTTTTATCAAAACTCTTAGACTCAGCTGTAGATTGACAGGTCTAAGCCTTTGGCTTGGGAATCCAAGCCATTCTCAAGCTAAAAGGTTTGGTGTTTGAATTCAAATTCAAATAGAGCAATCATGTTAATAATGCAATCATGTTATTGTAAAAGAAATACCATGATTATGTTCTTATTATTTTGTAAATAAAAACATGTGACCATGCATACATGAAGCCAATCTTGACTTAAAGATTATATTTATTACTCTCAATGTTAAGTATAAGGAGATAAATTTAACCTTATAAATGTTTTACATGCCTTACGATGTGGAAAATAGTTTTTCAAAACTTAATTTGGTAAGTACTTAGGTATTTTTAGGGCTAAGTATTGAACCTAAGGATTTTAAGACAACTTTTGTAATTGATGTCCATTTTTGGTTAACATAGAGTCATTTTTTAGGTTTTCGTTCCTTTTAGATTGATTCTCAACATTTATAGGAGTCATAGGTTTGTCAAATTGAAGTTTTCAAACCATTCACTTTAAACTTAGTCTAAAGTGGTGTGATTAGAGTAGGATAAGTCACATTGATGACCTGCACACATTAAACAACCACTTTATGTTAATTTCACTTGTTCATCATCCCTCCTTTATATCTAATCACTTCCAATGCATCCCTTCACATGCATAATCACTCTATCATCATTATTTATTGTCCCTAATCACTCCCTCACTATCCATAGTCATCTCTAATCACTCCCTTATCATCTATATTCACTCCTCCATTGACCTTCACTATCCCTCATTATCCATAATCACTACCTCCTCATCCCTCCTCATCTTTAATCATTATTTATTCATCCCTCATCATCCATAATTATTTCCTCATATTTTGTCATCACCCCTTATCACTCTCTTATCATCCCTCCTCATCCCTAATCACTCTCTCATTAACCTTTATTGTCCCCCATCATCTATAATCACTTGGGCTTATAATCCTTAATCACTCCTTTATTCATTATCACCATCCATCATCATCACTAATCACTCCCTCCTCATCCCTCATAATCCATAATCACTATTTCCTCATCCCTCATCATCTCTAATTACTCCATCATCTCTAAAAGTATCTTTGATTCCAATCATATTTTTTAATTCATTATAAAAGGAACTAAATCTTTTCTAGGACTTGTTGTGTTGTCAATACCCATTTATTATAGTCAATTTTATTATGGATTGAATTGGATGATCTTCCAAATTTATAGTCAAGTAACATAAGTACTAGCATAAAATAAAGTCTAAATTTTAGTTTATCAAATTATCTTTGATGTGTAGGTAACTAGATGAAACTTTATTCAGTTCCACCTTTGGTATCTTGGTTTAAAGAATAAAAATTAAACACAAATCTCTTGTATAATTTTCTAATTCTAATAAGATTTGATTCTATGCAAATTTAATTAGTCTTTCCCATTCTTATATGACTTGAATATTGGCCAATTCACACATGCACTCATTTTGTGTGTAATGTATCCCAAATATTTTATCTCTTGTATGAAAATGAACATTTGTTTGAGTTATAAAAAAAATATCTTTCTAAAAAATGTGAAACACTAGTTCAACATGTTGTGGTTGTTTATCCCATATTTTATAGAGATTAAGATGTCATCAGGGTAGAGTAAAAAAATGATAGTTAAAGGGCTTGATGGTGTCATTCAACATCTCAATGAATGAATTCACTACATGAGTTAACTAAAAAGTCATAACCAACTAGCTAAGTAATTATTGATTAGTTTTTAAGACTATATTCCAAGTGTTTAGAGGTTCAACATGAATATATTGATACCTAAACTTAAACTAAATTTTGGAAAAGACTTATACAACATGGATATGGTAGAAAAATGACTTAATATTTAGATGAGGATAATAGTTCTTCACTATACTCTTGATAAGATGTTTTTAGTTCATTCACAACCATATGTCCCATCCTTCTTTGGCACAAGCACAATTGGGCTTCTTCAAGGCAATGATTTGGGAATGATGTGTCTACTATCCATTATTTCATGGATCTACCACTTGATATATTCATTCTATATAAATGATATGTTTTATAAAGAGGTTTTAGGTAGAGGTAGTTAAGGGACTAAATTAATAGTATTGTTTAGTGTAACAAATGTAGGAACTTATTTAGGTGACTAAAAGATATCCTTATATTCAACTAGTTTGTGGTTCAATAATTTTGTCTTTCTTATTTTTGGATAAACCACATTATAATATGGTGTCATAAGGATGTTATTACATTTACTTATTATCATCAAGAGTATACTTATTGTTAAAAATGATAAGATTCTTGCACTTCCTGGCACTAATGACTGCAATCTTATAAACTAACTACGATATATGGTATTTTAGATCATGAAAATATATCACAACATTTTAAGAATTTAATTTATAGACTAAATTTAAATGGTAAATATATGGTTGACCACATGTAAAACATCACATACCTCTAATAGTGAGATGTTACAAAGGATTTCATCTTTAAAAGGTTGGATTTTGTACACCAAGTGACACTACTAGGTGATTCATTTGTCAAGGCCTAGTTTCTTATGGGTTTCCTCAACAATGAGTGAAGGAAGGGGTTTAATGATTGATTTCTTGAATATATTCAAGGCTAAGTTGGGGGGAACACTGAGGATATCCATTGAAACCTCCTTGTGATCAATAAGGTTATGGATAAGCATATTAAAAGATCCACATTTGTCTATCCCATGTCTTTTTTGTGATGATAAACACAAAATTAATTATCTATAAACCAAATTGGATTTGGATGAGAAATATAGATGGGTTTGATTTGATGAAAGCTAATGATGGAAACCTCCAAGAATTTGTCAAGGATTGAGGCATATGATTCCCCCAACAGGGTGTAATGCCTAGGAAGAGGGTGTACCAATGGATTTTGAGTTTGAAAGATAATTGGTTGGTTTGATGAGGTTCATTGGATTAATAGGTTTGATAAGTTTGATAGGTTTGATAAGTTAGTTATGTTTGGTTGGTAGTTGTTGGTTAGATTGAGTAAGGTTGATAAGTTGGGTAAGGTTAGTAAGGTTGATAAAGTGGGTTGGTTTGATAAGTTTGATGAGGTGGGTTGGTTTGATAAGGTGGGTTTAGATAATTGATATGATGATTGGGGTAAGTGTCTCAAGGTTTGATGATAGATATTGATAGGTGAGTCTAGGTTTGATTGATATGATAGATGTTGATAGGTTGTTAGTTGGGTATGATGATGATCAAATGATTATTGATAGGTTAGTGGTTGGTTTTAGTTGAGATTTAATTGGTTGTAGGTGAAGGTTGATTGGTCATGGGTACCAGAAATAGATGACTCTATTTTAATTATGTAGTCCATTAATATTATAACTAGCTCATGTGGTAATTGACAGTTTATTGATTGGTTGAAGTTGAAGTTTGATTGGTTATAGGTAAGGTTGGGTTGATTATAGGTGAGGTTGGGAGAATGAGTGGCTCGTGATTCAAGGTAATTCTCTAAGGTCATAAGGTTATCTTTAGAAATTCTAGGAAAGCTAGGATCTCTAGGGAATACTATAGGGAGGCTCTCCATTAAATAAGGTAATAGAGGTAAGATGGTGGAAGGTAGGCTCTTGGTTGGTTTGATTCCTTAACTATTATCTATTAAAAACCATATGAGGAATAGAAAGGAATGATGAAAAGATCACAACTCAAACACAAAGCAAACAAAACATACACTAAAGTGCATTTAAAATATAGGATTCTTTTTAGATCATTTTTGGCTTATGCCTTAGAAAGTGTGAATAAAAAAATTGGTTTATAGATCACGTACTAAAGATAAAATTTAAAGTTGGTTTCAAGTTGTATTTAGGTGCTCAAAAGAAAGAATCTATATTGAACGTTAGTGCGTGGCTTGATATTGGGGCATACCCCCTCAATTCACACACCACAATGATAAGGGTGTCAGATGCTTAGCTAAAATATACTAAATTTCAGAGTTTATACTCAGCTAGAGAGCTGAGTTGGTTCTCCCCTTGGTAATGACCTTCAAATAGGATTTTTGAGAAAAGGTAAGATTGACCATTAGGTGGTGAAATCCTAGTCAGGGCTTGTCTCAAGTTTGTTTTGATGTGTTGATTGATTATGTGGTTTGGTAAAGTGTGTGATAGTAAGAGTGAAAATATGATTAATTACTTTGATTTTAAGTTACTAAATGAACTAAAATAAGCAAGCAATCAATGTATGCAAGGTATTTATTTTAAGTCCAAAAGAAATTTTAGATTTTATTGGATGAGCAAATAATAAAGGGGCACCTAGATGATACTAGGGTCACACTAAGCGTGCCAAAATGTTTCTCTTAATTTTTTTTTCATTTATTAATATTAGAAGATAAGAAACTCATAATAAGGGTATGGTAGAAATAACTACTTGGTGATGCATGCGTAATCCAAAAAAAGATAGAGAACACATCTTTGGCTTTGAAAGAATAACTTGTAGATAATAAAGTACTAACAAAGGGGTTGTTAGAAAGATAGTTGGGTGGACTTTCTAGCATGAGCTAGATCCAAGAAGCATGAGCTTGTTAGGAGGCTGTCAATCCAATCTTAATAACAATTAAGTTGAAAAAGATAAAATTAAGGTACTTGCATAAATATAATAAAATTCAATACAAGAAGAAAGTAAAATGCTTGTTAAAGAAAATGACTAAATATAGCAAAAGTAGGTCAATACTCATGCCAAAGTGGGTGAAGTCAATTTCAGAAAATGAGAAAAGGGTCTATGAATAGATAAGAACATAGAAAGTTAGGTTTGGTTGGGATTAAAGGGATGAAAATAACTTGTTATTTTTTTCCATAGTGACCATCGTTGGTTGGGTTAACCATCTGTGGTTGAGCTAACTGTCAGTGGTTTTGATAACCACTAGTGTTTTCCCATGGATTCTTTAAGGTTTCTAAAAGAGAAGTTACAAAATACGTGAATGATATGGTAATGGTTTTATTAATAATTTGGAAATTGGGAAAGAAGGTGTAGATAGGTCTGATCAGGTCATAAGGGTTAGAAATCTAATGAAAAAAGAACAAGTAGGATATTATTAGAGCTTGCTAGATGGCTAATGGTTGAAGGCTAGGCAAATTTCTCTAGATTAATAGTCCATTGGTCTCAAAATCAAATTTGGCAGAGGTTTAAGTCTATTTTTCTGTTGTTGAGTTGCTGAAGGAAGACTAGATAATGGAAAGCTTGAATACCTATATGCAAGAATGCTTGTGATGATGGATTCATTTCACCTCCTGCTCCCCTCTATTTATAGGCAAAGAGAGATGGAGGATAAAAGGTTCCCTAAAGGGTGGGTCTATTGATTTCAATGCTTGGAAGTTTGTTATCACCACATAAGGTGAACATATGTAATTGTGCATTATTATCTCACACATAACTGGTGATGGGTTAATGGGGTGAAAACCTAACCATCGATGGTTAGGCCAACCATTGATAGTTAAGATAATCATTAATGGTTGAGTGTTCAAAGGAAAAGGGGTCAAGGTGGGTTTAGGTAAAAGTTAGTAAGTTAGTGGAGTTAGTTAGCTAACTAGCTAACTAGACTCAGGGTCCAAAAGGGTTGGTCAGTAGGTTCATGTTCAAGTTAGTAAGTTAGTGAGTTTAGTTAGCTAAGTAGCTAACTAGACTCAGGGTCTAAAAGGGTTGGTCAATGGGTTGATAAGGGTTAGGTGGTCCCTTGAGAGTCCCAAGGTATTTCAATACCCAGTATAATTTTTTAGTGTCTATACTAGTAGGGGAATTTGGTGGATGAAGGGAAAACATAGGTGGTGGTGGATGCTTCTTTTTTTGGGATATCCCCCTAGATTTTTCTAATGACCCTCAAATATTGAAAATTTATGGTGAGTATATTATTACTATTGGTAAGGAGATAGGGTGTAAAAACCTTATTGGAAGATGTGTAGGGAAGCATCCTACTTGGGAGGAGCTCTCAACCTGATCAAAATTTTTGCAACCCTCTATTGTTAAGGTTTTTCTTTCTTTCTGCCCTAATGGTTTTTTTATGATAATTTTCATTTTAGTTGAGCAACGAGACTATGTATGTAATAATGGTCCTTAGTTTGTGGTAATGAATGGGGTCTTTGTTTATCCTCGAGCCCCAATTTTTTATCCAACAGCCATAGTTATTTTGAATCCTCCTATCTAGGTAATATTGTATAATATTTGTTTGGATTTACTTGATTCAAAGATGCTTCAGTAGTTGGATAATAAAATCATTTTTTTAAAAAATTTGATCAAAATTTTGATGCTCAATGAAGGTTTTTGAGGGTTTATGTTTTGGTAGACATTTCCAAACCTTTTCATCATTCTTTTAAGATTCATTCTTCTCATAATGTCTAGACTCAATTTGTCAATTATGAAGGGCTGCCATTTAGAGGATTCATGTTTAATCAAGTTGGGCATAAAGAGGTGATGTGCACTAAGAAACATAATGATGGTTATGAATCCTCCTTGTTGAAAGTTTGGGTTAGAAAGATTAGTTGTCTCAACCATGATCTTGTGAACAATATTTGTGTTCCTTTGGCTCCCCCTCCTGTGGAAGATCCTTTGGTGGTAATGGACTATTTTGATAAGTATTTGGAGGTTGATAGGGTATAGTTATTCATGGTTCTAGTTCTGAACTAAAATTAGATTATCAAAGTAATTTAGCTTTGTTCTCATTTAATAGGGAGAATCTTGATTATTTCAAAGGGATGAATTTTTCTTCAGACGTAGCTTCTCTTGAGGCTTCTGGTTCTTTGTAGGTTGTTAGCTTTGATGAGGTTGGAATAATGTCTGACGAAGAGGAAGATGAAGAAGAATAAATGGCCTCTAGAGCAAGTCTCTCTATTGTTAAAATCATATGCCTATTATCAAAACTAAACTTTGGCAATAAATGTAAAAGAGAAAGGAAATCAGAAGTAGATAGGCTACAATTGGGTGTGATGAATTCTATCAATGGTGGCACCCAGTGGACTATGGAAACATTATTGCCTAATAGAGGAAGGCAAACTTTTGGAGCTTGAGGTTGACTCTTTAGGTAGGTGGTAGGTTGGTAGTATAGATGGTATCTATAAATAGTGTCTTTGGTTTGATGTGTATGTGGGTGAATATCATTGGTCATTGAGAATTGTTAGCTTTAGATTTAAAGGTTTTCTTTTATTTCTTACTGATGTAATGTTATCTAGCTTTGTTTTTAGGTGTCTTTGGCTTATAATTTTTTGGCCTTTTGGGGATTGGACCCCCTGATGTGTCCCATACTAGTTGAAGCTCTAGTCAAAAGCTAAAATCTAATAAAAAAATAATTAGTATCAAACTGATTTATTAGTTTGTTATAATAATAAATTAGTTCTAAACTAATTTTTTAGGTTGTTAAGATTAGAAAATCAATTACAAACTGACTTATGAGTTTGTTACTACTTTAAAAACATCTACATAATTATATTTCAACAAATATAACAATGATTAATTGTTATACAACTTTTATTACTAAAAAATGGATCGATTTATTATACCCATAAATCTTAAAAACAACTTCATAATATTTTTTCAAAATCAATTAATTATAACCAACTAGTCTTGCAAGACCCAAATCCAAATGAGTCAAGTTAACTACATCATAATTATTTTTTAAGTGATATTGGCTGGCCATGATGTTTAGTTCGCAAACGTAGAAGAGATTGACACCATTTCACAGATAGCCCCACTCCCGACCCCCAACTTGCCTCGTTCATCCCAACTAAGGGTTAAATTTGACGGTCACCCTTACTCGTCAAGAAATTTTTTTATGGCAGTTTTTAAAATCATGTCACTTTGTACATGACGTTTATTTCTCATTTTTGACTTTCATATTTTTCATATAAATATAAAAATACATATTTTTATAGAACAAAATAATATAACAATAAGGATATTGATATAAATGAAATCCGATTCTATTTTAAGTACGTGTAAATAAATTTAAGAAATATTATAAGTTAGATCATCAAGGTTTCTTTGATGAGACAATTTATTGACTTCATAAAAATATAAATTACTCACAAAAAAAAGTAAATGCAAAGATATAGTCACAAAAAAAGATAAAAAGAAGTATAACGTATAGACTTACATACCACTTAGATAAATATTATAGTATAACAGATAGACTTGCATTTCCTTTAAATTGTGAATGAAATTATAATCAAATTGCTGACATGGGATTACAGTTTGGTCCCATCAATTTTGAAATGAAAGAAAACATCATATCAATTGAGACTGGAATATAGAAAATGTTGACTTGAATTTGAGGGAGCTTACACCTTTATTTACATCTCTCTTGTTATTTACCTTCTCAATGCACTTTGCATAAAAATGAAATCAACTTTAACACTAAATATTTCCAAGATTAAATTATCTCAATGATTATATATTTCATTTTCTACTTGCTTCAATTGAAAATGCATAGTAACTCTTATGCTATAACATTGATTAAAAAAAATGAACCATTTTACCTAAATACAAGAAACAAGAAAAATATTTTCATTTATTGAACTTAAAAATTCCTAATCAACTTGGTATAGTTTATACCATAACCAAGAGATTCACCATAGAATAGGACAAAATTAATAAATCATTTGAATACCCTTTTCAAACAATGACACTTATTTTGGAAGAAAATAATTTAATGGTAATATGCTAGATATATGGTCAGCCTATACGAACAGACTTGTAACATGGACATATACTCATATGATCATAGTTTATATAAAATAATCAACAGGGGTAATTTTGTAAGAAAACATGCTATGAAATTTTTATCTTGATTAAGTTATTTAATTATAACTTAGTAACAAATGTCTCTTGAATGTACAGATTCAATAATAATTGTGGACTTTGATATTATGAGTGTCAAAGAATGTCCTATGTGGAAATTAGTCATGACCAATAGATAATTTCAATTTGGGACACATAATATACCTGAATGGTATGAGATTTGGATGCTATTATGGAAATTAGGGTTTTTTATAAGTTTAATATGCTTAGTATATAGATTGGAGTACAAAACCTATAGTATAGGTGTCCCATTATAAAGCTTCGATTATAGTTATAAAGGTTTATAGGGAGCTCTTGCTTTATGGTAAAATGAATAATGGCTCAATATTTGCCTATCACTAGAATAAATTACACGTTGGGCATAATATGATGTAAAAGTGATCTTACATAAGGATTGTACCTATAATAATACAAGGTTTGAGTAAATCATTAAGTTTTTTAGGAATCACACACTATAACTTTCTAGAGTAATTTCCTATAAAATAAATGAGTTTTCATAATAGGTGTATGAATTATCTGAATAATTACTAATAATATGAATGACTGTTAGTCATATGTATTTAGTATGGAATACTTGTGTGTATTACGTACTATTAGTGTGTTATTATGTATAAATGTTTACCTATACTTAGTGCATAATGGTGCATCGTGATGCATGTTTATATGTTTTGATACTTTGTAATGCTTGTATGTAGTTTAATTTAGGGTATATTTGAGTTGTATCATTTTTTATTAATTTTTTGTTATTATCTGTATGGATCATTTGAGTCTTAAAAAATCATAAGTTTAAATTATGTGTTGTTATATAGTTGAGAGCCTATGATAGTATGAGAGATCATAGGGTACTATAGTATAAAATTATGTTATACCTGGATGGTGCATACTATAATTATTATGCCTCAACTCATATCTACATTTGATGGTTTTACTATATACATGCAAGTTATTGTTGTGGATGGTGTGTTTTGTAATAATTAGTTAGATTCTATGTATGCATGCATAAAACCTTTGAGAGTTTAATGAATGTGGTGTTGGTATTTTTTTATGTTTCATGTACACTATGACTTGATTTGATATATATAGTTACTTGTATATTTATTTATGTTTTCATGATTTTAGGACTATTTTATGACTATTTTGAGAAAATTAGTAGTTCTGTCTTAAAATACTAGACTATGGTAATATGGGATATCATAGGTAGAGTATGTTTGGAAAAAAATTATGGTTGTTGAAATCTATAGTTATATATATTTTACTCAGGTGGTATAGACTGTAATCATTATTTCTAGTAGGGGATAGAAATAATGTAAGATTCATTCATATGTTTGATGGAATAAATGTATTCTTTAATTACTCCTTTATTTGGCATGTTGATTTTTGTGTTTGTAAATAGGAAGTAAACTAAATGAATATTGAGATTGAATTGTATTAGATCAATCTGCATTATTGATCTAGAGTAAAAAGTGAGATGGATTTCACTGGCTTACTAATCTCATAATGATAGACAAAATATTTTGATCAAGTGGTGTGTATGAATTTGACTGATCTAGATCATTATTATTTATCATTTATAAAACTTTGGGCCAAATTATGTTAGTGAGACATTATTATTTCATGAGTATGATTCACATGTTTGTGTGATATCTTATAATATAATGGATTTATATGATACACTACATGTTTAGTTCAGAATGATACATCACATGAGTACTTGCTAGTCTCTCTAGATTCCCACACCATCACTCTCTACTTATTTATGAAGGGAGGGCCATTCCATAATGGGACATTGTGAAAGGGATCGTTGTTCTATGGTTGGTGTGTCAAACCTCTTGGATGATTCTTTATCTCCCCACAATAGTACTACTATTGAGACAACACTTGAGATTGCCACAAATACTGGAGAGTCTGAGGAACTCATGCTCCCAGGGAGCCATGTATCTATATGTACATTGTATTTTATTTTGTTTATCATTGAGTATTGTCATGAAGAGTTATAATTACTTATTATAAATCAACAGTGGTGATTGTATACTTATTTGAGTTATATCTAAGTTAATGTAATTACTTTCTGTATTCATATTTTGACGTGCAATCTCATGATATTAGAGGGAAATATTTTGTGATATATTATGTTTTTTGCTAGTATCACTTTGTGTATTTCTTATGGTCTCTATAGATTATCATGGTGTAACCTATAATTTGTACATGTGTTAACTTAAAAAAATATGTATTTCTATGTCTAACCAAGTGAGGTTGTTACTTATGGTATAAGAGTTGTGGTTCAAACTCTAGGATCTAATGAGACCATTAGCATTTTTGTGTCTTGTGAACCTAGTGACATAAAGTTTTACACTAGTATTTGGACTTATGGTGTCTTAGTGTGAAACCATGTTACACTATGATTGGAGTTTTGTGACATTCATAAATGTATGTGAAACATTGAGTGTGTACCATTAAGACTAGTCATATCCCTTGAGTTATTTGGGAGAATAATTTATTGAGTGTCCCAATGGTGATGGTCATATTGGAGACTTGGGTAGATTGGTATATAGCATAGTTCATGAGTTATGAACAAAATATTTCTACCATAGTTTGATCACTTAGATCAAACACCTCGAGTATGATTACACCCTTCTTGATTATCAAGTCATCTTTGTATTTGAGTTTTGTGAGTGTTTAATAAGCTAGGGATGCTTCTCATTTCAAACTTATGTGCTTAGTTTTGTGTCTATATTCATAAATCCTAGAAATGGAAAATCTCATAGACCATTTTTATTGTAGTACCACCGAGAATGGTGGAAAACTTCTTAGTAGAGTATTGCGGTACTGATTGATAATTCGTTTGTGTTAGGAGTTTGTTTATAGAATTTGCACTCTTAAGATATGTTTTTTAATAAAAAGTGTCATCTCTCTAATTAGATTATAAGTGAATTTTTATTATTATCTCATTCTCTTTTGACATTATTATAATGATGTTGATTTAGTATTCTCTTAAATGAAAATTATTTCTGAATGTTGCTTGACCATACTTCTTTGAAGATGGTGGGAGAATGTTTTATACTCTTGATAAGAGAGAAGTTTTTAGATTATATGGATGGATACATCCTTGTGGTTAGTAATTTATTTCTTTTGGTTGGGGAAATAGATTGAGATACCATACTTAAAGATTTGGTAAGTAGAAATTATTTTGGCAACATTGAGTTGCGGTGTTTTCTTTTACCTGGTAGAGCTATGTGGGAGTCTTTGACATGATAGTTCTCCAATTTTCACTTGAGACTCTTTGGAGGCACTACATTACTTTACTTTTGATTGCATACCACATGGAATGGTAAAATTTTATATTAAATTCTAGATTAAAAATTATAAGTGATTATGACTATATGTTATTAATTACTCTTGATTGATATAATATTTTTCTCTTTTTTAATTAATGCATGTTGTTTTGAAAAAATATTTTTATACCTTCCACCAGAGGAAAGTAGGTTATAGGAGGTGTGGAACATCTTGTCAATCTAGGGTTTAGAATAAACCTTTAACTTGTTGTGTGCAAGTTGAGCAAACAAGGAGATATTGTTTCGTTTATTCCATTATAAGGTTGAAGGGATGGTGTGATCCTTGGCCTATGTATGTTATTTTATTTCCTCTCAACTATGAATATAACACTATAAGTTAAGTTGAGAATATACTACTAGTTATGTTTGGCTTGTGACAATTTAATGAAATTATAGATTGATTGTATGATATCTTTTGTATGTATGATGATACATGTCAAATCATTTAGCATATAACTTTGATTTCAATGATATAATGACATAAAATTGTGATTCTTTGAAAAAATTTACATATTTTAAGATCATTAGGTCGTAGAGACCTAAAGGAAGAGTGGTGAATTGAGAAAGTGAGTTCTAAGCGATATGATGGTATTCTACTTAGCCTTATATTGACTATATTGTTATTGAGTTGAATCTGACATATGGACTTGTCTAATCTAAGATTTGATAGACAAAACTTGTCAAATTTAGTAATATAGCCATACACATGTATAATGTGGATGGGTATTCTACAATTTTGTATTCATTGAAAATATATTATTTCTAGTTCATATGCATCATCATACTTGTCATAAACTCTATGGAGTAGTGACAATACTGACATGTTATACTTATCAAGAGTTACATAAAGTAGCAATGGTAAAAACTTATACATATTATTCTTGCCAACTTCCCTAATTAATTTTCTCTAGAATGAGAAAAACACTGTCTAAGATAGAGATATGTGTAGAGGTATGGAAGATTTTGTGGAACTCTCCCTAGTCATTTGTATAGATTTTATGTGCTCTCAAGAAGTTAGTGAAACTTTCACTGAGATTTTTGGGAACCTTCAAGGTAACATAAGTGGTCAGTCCAATAGTATATAGGCTTGTCTTCATGATTCTGGACTTCAGGATGGTTATGACATAATCAAGTAGAGTAAGTAATATTTACAAGCCATGTTTGCATATAAGAAAATGCCATTGAGTAGGGTTTTATGGGACCAATACTCTAGGAATAATGCAGCTTAGAAGAACTACGATGAGTTTTACAAGTAAATTACCAATTTTTTATGTAATTATATATTGTATATCATGCTATTTCTTTGTTAAATATTTTTTTTGAGTAAACATCATCAGGAATAATGACTTGTTTTAGGAGGGAAGCATGATACATCCCGATTCCTCATCAGATAAACTTGTTAGATAATCTGTAGATATATTTAATTAATAAATTCATATTTAGTTATATTTATGACTAAGCTTGAGATTTATGCTATTTTAGGATAATATAATGTTGCTTAGTTAGATGATAAAACATGATTGATTACTATGAATTGAATTAATATACATATTTATATTTTGAGCATATTAATGTATTATTTCAATTATAGTAAATTAATTTATGATTATCATGTGATATGATCTAATTACCTGCATATTATAAGGTGGACGTAGGAAAATTTATCCCTCAAGCATACCGAAGGGAGAACATCATCAAAGAGGGTGATATAGATGGAGGTATTGAAGGTCTACAGAGAGCTGGTGAAACTGTATACATAAATAATGTAGATAGTCATGGTAAAAATGTTTAAAAATGATTGATTTTGGTGTTTATTTAAATTTTCATTTCCTATGATTACCTAAGTAGGTAAAATTATAGAAATAAATTTCCTTGTGTGAGCTTAGCATGATGTGTCATTAATACACATAAAAGTAAATTTTGAAAAAAAAGATAAAATTTAAATATGGATTATTATTTATGACTTTATCATTAAATTGATAAAGTGTAATTAAATATTAAATTAGTTTAATATGAAATTAGACTTTCATATTAAAATATTAAAAAAATGGAAATTATTTTGATAAGGAAAAAAAAGGCAAAAACAAATAAATAAAATAAAATAAAAATAAGGGTTTAAAAATAGAAAAATGATATGTATGTATGTATACACACACACACACACACACACACACACACACACACACACACACACACACACACACACACACACACACACACATGACAAAAACAAAAAAGCAAAAAAATCTTGGAAAGTAGAGTTGCACTTATTTTCACTTAGGGAAGATGGATAAAGGGATTATCTGATGCATTTAGGAAGGAAGAAGGAAGGAGGAGGTCTTGTATAAATCAATGTTTTGCCAGGTAAGTAATGTTCTTTATTTCAGGTATTTATGAACATTTTTGAATATGAAATTCGTAATTATTGGCTATAATATGTCTGGCTAGATATTTATATCACAATTTTTTCCATGGATAGATTGATATATAGTTATATTATACTCATGAAAATAGTATATATATATATATATATGATCATTGAGAATATATTAAAAAAAATTGGTGAGAGGAGGATATATTTGTGTTAAATTGGTAACAACCCTTTAACACTGTGAATATACATTGCTTTAAACTATGAACTTTAAGAATTGATATAGAGCCTTAATATTAGTAATTATGGTAATTTATTTACAAATATGAGACTCCAGCAACATGGTTTGGGGGTGCAATTGTAAAATTTAGTGCATCAATCTTTTGGGAGGTTTATAGAGTCAACCCAAATGTTACGCCATGATTTGACCGATATATGTATATAAGAGAGGTGTATCAAGTATATAATAAGAAATAACTAGTAGTATATACAAATCAATATAGAGAAAAACTATTTGTTCATATATAAACTATATAATAGTATGTTTTGTGAGTCATATGAATAATAACTCTTATCATGAAATAGTCAATCTAGCAGAAATATAAATGTATATATTCTTATGAGTGCCTATTAGGTATGTCTAAAATCTATTTAATAATGAGTAGTGATAATATTAAGACCGTATCATAATATATTTTCCAAAATTAAATAAAAAATTAGGTAGCACTTTAATGTTATATATGGTGGTGTTTCATTGAATGTTTGAATTGAGTATTTTGTTGAGACCTGCACCTTGTTTTAAAGAGTTGCATTGTAATTGTATGTAGTGACCAGCCAACTCAACCAAACACCTAGCCAATACATTAAAATGCCCATACTTAAAATTATAGTTGAGGTTATTTATGTAATGAGTAAAATTATGAATTAAATATCAAAATATATTTGGTAATGTATTAATTCATAAATGTCTGAATTCTTTTAGAAATGGATCATTGATGGTCTTAATAGGCTCAAATCAAGTCATTGTTGATATCCAAGTAAAAAAATCATATTGAATTTTGTAGAAAAATATTTCTTGCAATATCCTTTTTGCTACCACAAATGTCTAACTATCTCAGGAGATTTATCTTACACCAGTGATTTTTGATGTTTGACTCACTCAATAAGATGTGATTGTAGGATCACTGATCTACTATCCCTGCTATAATTTTTTTCCCACAATTGAGTGTAGGTTATATTACTTCTTTTTTATTCTTTGGTAATAACTGAAATAACTCCCTGCTACCTGGCCAAGTTTGATGAACAATCATCCCTTTTAAAATGTCTAGGTCACTCAGTCAATCAAGAACTTTTTATTTTAATTATAACAATTTTAATTTTCCCTTTATAGAGACTAATCTCTGTCATGTTTTCAATTTCCATTATTTAACATTTTCCAAGATCATTACATTTTTTTTATTTTGATGTTCTTGAAACTCAAAACTAATAGTTAACATACAATCAATTTATTAAGAATTCATGTAGCATAAACACATCTCCCTATGCAATACACTAAGTGGAGTGGAGTAATTCCTTCTCTCAATGTGCTAGTTGGATTACTCAGATTCTTCCTTATAAAGACATGGATAAGGGTATTGTCAAGTAGGGATTCTGGACTTATCCCTTCAAAAAGCAAGATAACACTTTTAATCAAACTTGCGTCATTGCTTAGTATGACATCAATTTTAGTGAAGCATTTGGGTCATATATAATGGCCATGGACAAAATAATGACTTAAAACAATGATGTATATTATGAATTATAAACATGTAGGTACAATAATATAGTTGTATATATTGGTTGGGTTTGGTTATATAGTGAATTATGTGGTTAAGAGCAGCGAATTATGTAGTTATTTGTGTAAATGAGAATAATATAACTAAATGGTTAATCTGTTGATTGCAATTAAGTTATGGATTTGTATGATATGGTATATAAGTTCATAATGTATATATATAAAAACTAATTTTTTTATAATATTCTAGTATGTAACCCTATAGTTGATTTTAATATGATGGATATACGGTTAGCCTATATGAAAAAACTTCTAGCATGGACATATACTCATATGATCATAATTTGTATAAATAAATCAACAGGTATTATTTATTTAATAAAATATGCTACAAAATTTATATCTTCATTAAGTTACTTAATTAGAACTTAGTAAGAAATGTCTCTTGAATGTAGAGATTAACTAATAATTGTGGACTTTGATAGTATGAGTGTCATAGAATGTTCTATGTGGAAATTAGTCGTGATCAATAGAGAATTTCAATCTGGGACACATAATATACCCAGATGGTATGAGATATGGACATTATTATAAAAATTAAGGTTTTTTATAAGTTTAATATGCTTAGTATATAGATTGGAGTACAAAACTTGTAGTATAGGTGTCCCATTATAAAGCTTTGATTATAGTTATAAAGGATTTTAGCAAGCTTTTTCTTTATGGCATAAATGAACAGTGGCTCAATATTTGCTTATCACTAGAATAACTTACATGTGGGACATAATATGATGTACAAACAATATTACATAGGGATTGTACCTATAGTAATACAAGGTTTGAGTAAATCATTAAGTTTCTTAGGAACTAAACACTATAATTTTCTAGAGCAATTTCCTATAAACTAAATGAGTCATCATAATGGGTTTATGAATTATCTAACTCACTATTAATAATAAGAATGACTGTTAGTCATATGTATTTAGTATGGAATATTTGTGTGCATTACATACTATAAGTGTGTTATTATGTATAAAATTTTAGCTATATTTAGTGCATAATGGTGCATCATGATGAATGTTTATATGTTGTGATACTTTGGAATACTTGTATGTAGTTTAATTTAGAGTATATTCGGATGGTATAATTTTGTATTAGGTACTTGTTATTATCTGCATGGATTGATTGAGTCTTGAAAAATCATAAATTCAGATTATGTATTGTTATGTAGTTGAGAACCTATGATAGTATGGAATATCATAGGGTACTAAAGTATAAAAGTATGTTGTATCTAGGTTGTGCATACTATAATTATTATTCCTCAACTCATATCTACATTTTACTGTTTTACTATATACATACTTCTTATTGATATGGATGGTGTGTTTTGTAATAGTTGGTAATACTTTGTGTATGCGTGTATGCAACCTCTGAGATTTTAACGGATGCAATGTTAGTATGTTTTTGTGTTATATGTGAATTGTGACTTGATTTGATAGATATAATTACTTTTATATTTTTCTATGTTTCCATGATATTAAGACTATTTTATATGACTATTTTTGGGAAAACTAATAAAATTTTAAAATACTAAACTATGGTAATATGGGTTATCATAGGTATAGTATGTTTGAAAATAAATTATGATTATTAAAATCTATAGCTATGTATATTTTATCCAAGAGGTATGACTATAGTCATTATTTCTACTATGGGATAGAAATAATGTAAGATTCATTCGTATGTTTGACAAAATAAATGTATGTTTTGATTACTCTTATGTTTGGTATGTTTCTTATTGTGCTTGCAAATAGGAATTAAACTAAATGAATCTTGTGGTTGAATTGTATTTAACTAATCTACATTGCTAATTCAGAGTAAAGAGTGAGATGGACTTTATTGGCTTACTATTCTCACAATCACAGATAAAGGCAGTTGATCAAGTGGTGTGTATGAATTTGATTGATCTAGATCATTATTTTTTTTATCATTTGTAAAACTTTGGGCCAAAATATGTTAGTGAGACATTATCATTTCATGATTATGATTGATATGTCTATGTGATATATTGTAATATAATGTATTTGTATGATACAGTACATGTTTAGTTTATAATCAACAACACATAGGTACCTTATAGTCTCTTTGGATTCTCACATCATCACTATCCACTCATCTATGAAGGGAGGGCCATTCCCTGATGGGAGATTGTGAAGGAGATCATTAGTCCATGGTTGGTGTGGAAAATCACTGAAATGATTCTCTCCCTCCCCACATTAGTACTACTATTGATATGACACTTGAGATTGCCACAGATACTAGAGAGTCTAGGGAATTCATGATCTAGGAGAGCCCTGTATCTATATGTACATTTGATTGTATTGTATTTATCATTGATTATTATCATGAATATTTTTAATTACTTATTATTTTAGGTTAACATCGATTCCTATAGACTTGTTTTACTTATATCTCAGTCACTGTAATTACTTTTTGTATTCATATTTTGATGTGTACTCTCATGATGTTAGAGATTAGTATTTTGTGATGTATTATGTGTGTTGCTAATATTAACTTGTGTATTTCTTATGGTCTCTATAGATTCTCATGGTGTAATATATATTTTGTATATGTGTTGACTTTAAAAAAATGTATTTCTATGTCTAACCCAGCAGGTTTGTTACATAAAATAATGTATATCTATACATGTTCATATGAAATGAAAGCATGGATGTCTATAATGGAAAAATGAGATAAATTAGGTGGGGTAAGGAGGAGGGTGTGTTTTAATAAAATAAATGTTATGTAGAGGTTGACATTTATGTTGTTACAATACATAGTAATAATGTTAAAGAATATAAACGTAGCAATATAAATGCCAACTTATACTATAAATTTAGTTTAGTAAAAATAAAAAACTATGGTCACTCTACATCTTTTAGAGTGGGTCTCATAGTTGTATGCCTTAAGATTTGGGAGGTTTTCTTAAAAAATCCAATCACATTAGTACTTAGTACAAATGTAAATAAATTGTCAATAAAGTGGCCCAAAAACACCATATTTTCTTATGACCAAGGTAAATGCATACACTTTTAAGCACATTTATGATTCACCAACCCATTTCAGTTCATACTCAAGAAAAAAATATGTGATTATGTAAATTTAAGTCAAATTGTGACCCTTGCACATCCAACCATTAATTTATATTGATTTTACTTATGATTAGATCCATTATTTCCAAAAGTGACACATCAACACCATATCCACTTGTGACCATGTAAATGCAAATAATTTAAAGCACATGTATGTAAAATCACCCTAATTTACTTTGAATTCAAGACAAAGTGGTGTGATTAGGGTAACATAGGTCACATTGATGACCCACAGACACCAAACCACTACTTTATATCATTTTTATTTACATTTATAGCACATGGATTAGGTAAATATAAGTATAGCTAATGGAATCACAATATTCAATGGGACTACCACACTAACAAAAAGCATAAATATTGAAGCCCATTTGATAATGTCAAGAAATTGAAATCAGCTATCATATTAATTGGGTAGACATTAGCCATGATATCATGTTACCCACACCCATTTCATTATCTATCACATAAACATCATAAAATACATATAGAGATGACATCAGCCTATACTATGATATGGATATGTATTGCATCACACTGATCATTCATGCTATTTCTAGCAGTATGTACATTCGGCCACTTTGGTCATACCATACATATTTAATATGTAATGTAGTAGCAATGACCATTGATAGATTTGTTCAATCATTGATAGTCTCATTCAATGGATAGAGTGAACTAGATATAGTTGATAAAATTGATATACCTTGGCCCATCTCTATTCACTCTAAATATATATTTAAAACCATATGTATGATCAAGGTCCCGATATATATTATTCAAAATAAAAAATATACTATGTCGATGCCAATGAAACTCTATATCTATAATTTTTTATGGGGGGTGATCATTTGTTTGTTCATTGATGAAATATGGCTCCATCATATCAATCATTCCTACTAATTAAAATTAAATGATCCCAACATATTATGTATGTAGTATGATTCAAATTATTTCATTCACTTGGGGAAAACCTACAATATATAGATATGGGATATGGATATGGCATTGATTAATTATAGTCATACCTATATCTGATGAAGTGAGGTAGAGTAATTGGTCAACTTGTTAAATCCATTAGTCAAATATTATAGGTTCAAACCTTGTGCACCCCTCAACCTCCTTATATGATAAGGATATTTGAGTGCCCATATATAGATATGGGCCCTTGGTTAATATAATAAACTAAATAAGTCTCTATTTATACATAGCAACCTCATCCTCCATAGATATAATTAAGGGTTATCAAGTGCCCGTATATAGATAAGGTCCTTAGTTTTGTTTACAAATTGAGTGCTCAACTTACCATATATATAATGGTGACCCCACCCATATAGATTTATTGATATAAAATATATAACCTTAATCAACAGTGATTTATGTATGAGTGATGTGTAAAGAATTTATCTTATGCCCTTCTATCTATTTAGGATATCGATAGGTAATATTTAATATATTCGACACACTAATGGGTGGTGCCCATATATATAGATCAACCATTTATAGTTGAGGATGATAGAGAGATCCTGTAATAGATGAGTTGAACTTCATTAATGATTGACCCTATATATCTATTTGGTGAGAGCACCAAATAAATATTCGAGGGTTTGATTTACATATCTATATTGAGGGGAAATTAGGGACCACACATTCTAGTCAATGATGTGAAAAGTTTCCCTTTTATTTATATATGGCGTAAATAATATAGTGATGCATTGAGGGATTAGATCACACTTGATTAATAACTTGAATTGATGGATGACATTCGATAAATAAGGGTGATTGTGTGATCTATAAATGACTGATAGGCACCCATACCCATCTCAAGGATTCAAGGATATACTAGGTTGTATTAAATTATATGTTATCTTTTGGATGAGATGTATGCAAATATTTAATTCATGAAATGAATATTATAGATTAAAACATATAAAATACATAGGATAATAATTAAACACTCAAAATATTATCTTATTACACAATTCCCATGGTATTACAAAATCATTTGGGACATATAAATATATAGGAACTGAATTCCTATATTCATGGAGATTTTATCTACTCAAATAACTCCTATCACAATCACTACTCAACCCCCTAACTATCTAAACTCTCTCATAGGCTACGTGAGCTATATCATTAAATCACCAAGCAATAAACTATTCATAATATAATATTTGTTATAATAATCTATATACCACTAACTAATAATAACTATATTACTATATTAACCATATAGTAATTTAAAAATAATAACTTGATAGTATTTACCACATGGTAAATCAATAACAACAATGTGAACACTAATTTTTCTAACATTCCCCCCAGTGTTTACATGGTAGCCCAAAAAAACCCACACTTATTCTATAGCTTGCATGTCATTTTTCACTATATTTTTACATTAGGGGAATACATTAGGAATAGTCACATATACAAGTGAGTAGGATTATATATCTGTTCTTACTTTCACACATGTTGTAAAAATAAATACAACTCCCACACCATAAAACTAAAAGATAAAACACATGCCACTAAAGCAAAAGTGGTCCAATCACTAGTGGTTAACAAGATGATTGAATAGCCTCCATCTTCTAATGCCTCCATTCTTCTTCTTTTGAATAATTAAGAGTTGATAGACTTGGTGATATCCTTGGTACCTTCCAAAGTAACATGTTTAGTAAGCTTTTATGGTAAGACATGATGCACAACTATCTAGATTTCCCTGAATTTAATATTTGGCTTCTTGTTATGACAAGTGACCTTTAATTCTTCTTCACACAATTTATCAAATATATTATAATAAAAGAGTTCATTATATGCATAACTTTGCTATAAATATAAACATCTAGGTGTAACAGTTTTAGCACCTTAAATATATAGATCTTATAGTTTTCTTCATCTTACTTTGCCTTATTTTTGTCTTCACCTCCTTCCTTAGGAAGTTTTTTTATGCCTTATGTTTATGAGTATTCTTTTCAATCTTTTCTATTTTATCCATTTTACAAATTTGACTCAACACTTGAAGAAAAAACAAAAGACTACATAATATGACTTACAACTATAGAGGCCGCATGATAATAAATTATAGAGATGCATGGAGATTGAACCTAAGACCATTCACTAAATTAGGACTATGATCTAATGTGAACACGAAACACAATAATTTCAACAATTCTAAAATTTATAAGGTTTTTTTTATAAGTTTAATATTCCTAGTATATAGTTTTGAGTACAAAACCTATAGTATATGTGTCCTATTATAAATATTTGATTATAGTTATAAAGTCTTTTAGAGAGATCTTTATTTATGGTATTAATGAATTGTGGATCAATATTTTCTTAGCACTAGAATAATGTACATGTGGCACATAATATGATGTGCAAGCGATACATAGGGATTGTACCTATAGTAATACAAGGTTTGAGTAAATAATTAAGTTTCTTAGGAAGCAAACACTATAACTTTTTAGAGCAATTTCCTATAAAATAAATGATTCATCCTAACGGGTTTATGAATTATCTAACTCACTAATAATAATTTGAATTATTTTTATTTATATGTATTTAGTATATTATACTTGTATACATTATGTTGGTTGAATATTTTGTCGATCAATGTACTGATAAATAAAATAGGTTTGATTAGCCAAATTAGGAAGATTGGTCATCCAAATGTGTAGGTTTACCACATCAAAAGGGGAATAATCTCTCCTCTCATCAAGGGGAGGTTCCATATATATATATATATATATATATATATATAAACAAAAAATAATACTCAAGGGTAAGATAAACTATCAATCTCTCTTTCTTCAGAGATGATGCATGTAAATCAAAGGAAAATAACTCAAGGGAAATGACAGAAAACACTCTTCTTTCAGAAGTACTATTCAGCAAACCGCAAGAATACTCCTGGTAGTAAAAGCAAAATGTAACCAAGGACGTAATAACCAAAAAATTGAGATGTAGCACAAAGTCTCCACCTGAATTGCCCAAGAGTGAGATACAAAGGACAACGAGGGCACAAAGTCATCCCATGGTCCTTTACACAGAAATGAAAAGAAAAAACACTAAAGGCAATTATGGGGGCACAAAGTCTCTCCATAGTTGACTTCAAGACACCTTCCTGACTATTTTCACTAATTCTGCTTGTTGAATTAAAGGAACAAAAAATATATTAAGGAAAAAGACATAAGAAAAGTTTCCCCAACAATAAAGATATCACAACACAAAGTCTGAAAAGTCACTTGCTTTCTTATTCCAATAACAAAATATGATCAACAATCTAAACTCAAAGTCTCAATAATGCCTTTCAATTTGGGCAGAGTTTCGTTTCTGATTATCAGAGAGAGATATATTTACAATAAAAGAGAGTCCCTTATATAGCCTCTTCAAGAAGGACTAGAGAATAGTAACACATCATGTTGCATTGAAATTTGTTAAGAAGACAGGCTATAATTTAGGGGCATCTACCCATTTGCTTTTCTCAATGCAGAGAAACAAGTCACGCTATTGAAAGTTTGCATCTTTCAATGTCCACCTGGTGATCAGATCCTTCTTCATCATTCCTCTTTTTCTAGTTAAGTGAATTGGGTACTTGATTCAATTTGATGCTCTACTCTTTAGTCGCCTCTTGCTGGTCTTGGCCTTAAAGCCTTTAAATGCATTCGAGTCTGTTTTAGATCGAGAAGAGCCCCCTGCAAGGGTATCTACCCTTTAGGTGGTCTTTGGATGGCTCTCAGGCTTCTTTTGGCAGGTCACTAAGTTCTTTGGCTCTTCTTTAAGGCTTTTCAAAATTAATAGCTTTGTAAGAACTTTAAAATTGACATTCACACACCCATCACTACGTTTTCAATGGCTAGTTCATTGTTCTTGAATTTGACGTCTTCAGGTGCATCACCCCTTGGTCCTTATTCAGCTTTCCTATTTTGCATCCTCCCAAAGGGAAGGTGACCATTCGGCTTTGGGGAAGTGTCCTTTAATTTAGCAGCTGAGAGTCCCTTGCAAGGGCACCTGCCCTTCGGGGTCCTTTGACGACCTTTTGTCTTTGGAGTCTTTCAGAGCTTTCCCGCAGACTTTTTTTGCAGACATTTTCCTTGGGCTTTTTTTGCGAGCATTTTCCCCAGGCTTTTTCCATGGGCAAAAAGTTTGCAGTCAATTTCCCACAGACAAAAGTTCATAATAATTTGTTTTGTCTTTGGCCTTCAAAAATTCCTTAGGGCTTTCCTCTTGTAGCTTTGCCGAATTCCTTCAAAATTTTTGTCTGAAGGAATTCCTTTGGACAAAAAGTCTTAAGGAATTATGCCTTAGTCTTTTTTTTTAAGGAAATCCCTTTGTCTCTCGGCTGCCTTAAATAAAATTCTAAAAGAATTTACCTTTGCAACTTTTGAATGGTGCTTTTATTGACCAAGTACCCGTTGCAAGGGCACTTGTCCTTTGGGAGGCTCTTTTGAACTTTTGCATTGAATCGCTCCTTTGAACCAAATGTTGAACCAAGCTTTGAACCAAGCTTTGAACCAAAGTGGTTCAAGCTGATGAACCCTTTTGATTGAACCAAAATCCATTGAACCATTTGATGAACCCTTTGAGTGAACCGAAGCATTGAACCGCTTGGTTGAACCAACTTTGGTTCAACAGTTCAATGGTTCATTCCCTTTGATTTGGCTAAGTCCTTTTGATCCTCATTGAACCAAACGCGTTGAACTTGTTGAACCTTGAACCCATTGAACCTTTGAACCAAAGTGGTTCAATGGTTCAAGCCTCAAAAACTTGTTGAACCTTGATTGAACCTGCTTGTAGAAGCCTTTGAACCTGGGAGTGGTTGAACTCTTGCTGCTAATGTTGAACCTTTAAACTTGTTGAGCCCGTTGAACCAAAATGGTTCAAGGTTCAATGGTTCAGTCCTGGCTTAGAAGCTTGCCAATGAACTCTTTTGGTTGAACTTGGTTATTGAATCGACTTTGAAATCACCTAAGTGTTGAAAACTTACTTCTTTCCTTCATAGTTTGTAGAAATCACCCTGTGAAACCTGTTGAACTTGATCTGCAGAGTCTGTAGATTTTATTTTCTTGTAGAGTCCATAGATTTCTCTTCCTGTAGAGTCCGTAGATTTAAGCCTACTGAGTCTATAGATTTCCTTCCTGTAGAGTCTGTAGATTCAAGCCTGTAGATTCCATAGATTCTAGCTTCCAGAGTCTGTAGATTTTTGAGAAGCTTGAAAAATGAGAAATTTGAATGCCTAGGACAATTTTCAAAAAGGGAAGAGACAATTTTGGTATGTAGGACCAAAATAGTTCAAGTGCTGCCCCAAAAATAAGTGATATTTTTGGGGGACAATACATTACATACTATAAGTGTGTTATTATGTATAAATCTTTAGCTATACTTAGTGCCTAATGGTGCATCATGATGCATGTTTATATGTTGTGATACTTTGGAATGCTTGTATGTAGTTTAATTTAGGGTATACTCAGGTGGTGTAATTTTTTATTAAGTACTTGTTATTATCTACATGGATCGGTTGAGTCTTGAAAAATCATAAGTTTAGATTATGTATTGTTATGTAGTTGGGAACCTATGATAGTATGGGATATCATAAGGTACTAAAGTAGAAAATTATGTTGTACCTAGGTTGTACATATTATAATTATTATGCCTCAATTCATATCTACATTTAATTGTTTTAGTGTATATATGCTAGTTGTTGATATCGATAGTGTATTTTATAATAGTTGGCAATACTTTATGTATGTGTGCATGCAACCCTTGAGAGTTTAACGAATGAGATGTTAGTATATTTTTGTGTTCTATGTGAACTATGACTTGATTCGATATATATATAGTTAATTTTATATTTGTTTATGTTTTCATGATTTTAAGACTAATTTATATGACTATTTTTTGGAAAACTAGTAGTTATGTCTTAAAATACTAAACTGTGATAATATGGGTTATCATAGGTATAGTATGTTTGAAAACAAATTATGATTATTAAAATCTATAGTTATGTATATTTTACCTAAGTGGCATAAAATATATTCATTATTTATAGTATGGGATAGAAACAATGTAATATTCATACATATGTTTGACATAATAAATGTATTATTTGATTACTCCTATGGTTGGCATGTTTCTTTTTGTGTTTGCAAATAAGAATTAAACTAAATAAATCTTGATGTTGAATTATATTCGACCAATCTACATTATTGATTCAGAGTAAGGATTGCGATGGACTTCAATGGCTTATTTGTCTCACAATGACATATAAAGCCAGTCCAATCAAGTGGTGTGTATAAATTTGATTGATCTAGATCATTATTATTTATCATTTGTAAAACTTTGAGCTAAAGTTTGTTAGTGAGAAATTATCATTTCATGATTATGATTCACATGTTTATCCAATATCTTTTAATATAATAGATTTCTATGATACACTACATGTTTATTTTAGAATCATATAGGACACAGGTACTTGTTAGTCTCTCTACATTCCCTTGCCATCACTATCTACTCATCCATGAAGGGAGGGTCATTCTATGATGAAATATTGTGCGGGGAATCATCGGTCCATGGTTGGTGTGTAAAAGCACTTAAATTATGCTCTCCCTCACCACATCAATACTACTATTGATATGACACTTGAGATTGACACAAATATTAGAGAGTCCGAGGAACTCATGCTCTCGAGGAGTCTTGTATCTATATGTATATTATATTATATTGTATTTATAATTGAGTATTATAATGAAAAGTTGTAATTACTTGTTATTGTAAATCAATAGTGGTGCTTGTAGACTTGTTTCATTTATATGAGTTAATTAATTACTTTTTGTATATATATTTTAATGTGTACTTTCAAGATATTAGAGATTAGTATTTTGTGATGTATTATGTTTGTTTCTAATATCACCTTGTGTATTTCTTATGGTCTCTATAGATTATAATGGTGTAATATATATTTTCTATATGTGTTAACTTAAAAAAAAATACATATTTTTATGTCCAACCCAGCAGGGTTGTTACATAAAATAATGTGTATGCATACATGTTCATATTAAATGAAAGCATGGATGTCTAGACTGGAAAAATGGGATCAATTAGAAGGTTAGGTAGGGAGGATGGTGTGTTTTACTAAAATAAATGTTATGAATAGGTTGACATTTATGTTGTTACAATATATAGTAATAATGTTAAAGAATATAAATGTCAACTTATACTATAAATTTAGTTTAGTAAAAATAAAAAGCTATGGTCACACTATATCTTTTAGAGTGGGTCTCACAGTTGTATTACTTAATATTTGGGATGTATTCTTAAAAAAATCCAATCACGTCAGTACTTAGTCATTTTCAAGATTTTAGTGTCGAACGTAGGAATTTCAAGGCATAACTTTTTCAATTGATATCAATTTTGGGTAAACATACAGTCTTTAATAGGGTTTTGTTAACTTCTAGATTATTTGTTGGCATTTCTATGAGTCCTAGGTTTGTCAAAATTAGAATTTACAAATCAAACCATACCCAATGTCTCCTATATGGTAAGTTTTCTTATGATTAGGTCCCTTTTAGGACAAATAATGACAAATCACCACCATAATAATTTATGACTAGGGTAAATATGGATAATTTATGCTATATGTGGAGGTGGTCACCCCAATTAAATTTGAATTCATGCTAATGTAGTTTGTATGGGTGAACATAGGTTGCATTGATTACTCGTGCACACCCACCCACCCACTCGTTCATGTTGATTTTACTTGCAATTAACTCCATAATAGGCCAAAAGTGGCCCAAAAAACCATATTTTCTTATGACCAAGGTAGATGCATACACTTTTAGGCACATTTGTGAATAACCACCCCATTTCTATTTAAATTAAAGAAACAAATATGTGATTGTGGAAACGTAAGTCAAATTGTGACCCTTGCACATCCAACCATTAATTTATATTGATTTTACTTGTGATTAGATCAATTATTTCCAAAACTGACACGTCAACAACATATCACTTGTGACCCTA
Organism: Torreya grandis; assembly: GCA_037957365.1. Lineage (NCBI taxonomy): Eukaryota > Viridiplantae > Streptophyta > Pinopsida > Cupressales > Taxaceae > Torreya > Torreya grandis. Next base: position 1,744,414 of record JARHVA010003086.1, read on the forward strand.
TAAATGCAAATAATTTATGGTACATGTATGTAAAATCACTCTAATTCACTTTAAATTCAAGCCTAAGTGGTGTGATTAGGGGAACATAGGTTACATTGATGACCCAAAAACACTAAACCACCATTTTATATCATTTTACTTGCATTTATAGCACATAGATTGGGGAAATATAATTATAGCTAATGGAATCACAATATTCAATGGGATTGCCACACTAACGAAACCCATACATATTGAATCCCATTAGATAATGTCAAGAAATTGAAACCAACTATCATATTAATTGGGTAGACATTATCCATGACATCATGTTACCCACACCCATTTCATTATCTATCACATAAACATCATGAAATACATATAGAGATGAAATTCGTCTATATTATGATATGGATATGTATTGCATCACACTGATCATTCATGCTATTTTGAGCAGTATGTACATTGGGTCACTTTGGTCATACCATATATATTTAATATGTAATGTAGTAGCATTGAACATTGATAGATTTGTTCAATCATTGATAGTCTCATTTAATGGATAGAGTGAACTAGATATAGTTGATAGCATTGATATACCTTGGCCCATCTCTATTCACTATAAATATATATTTAAATCCATATGTGCAATCAAGGTGCCGATATGTCAATGCCAATGAAACTCTATATCTATATATTTGTGGTGGGGGGGGGGGCGCAGGTGCGGGGGGGGGGGGGTGTTGTTGATCATGTCTTTTTTCATTGATGAAATATGGTACCACCATATCATTCATTCCTTATTATTAAAATTAAATGATCCAAACATATTATGTATGTAATATGATTCAAATTGCTTCATTCACTTGGGGAGAAACTACCATATATAGATATGGGATATGGATATGGCATTGATTCATTGTGGTCATACCCATATCTAACGAAGTGAGGTGGAGTAATTAGTCAACTTGTTAAGCCCATTACTCAAATACTATACGTTCAAACCCTACTCACCTCTCACCGTCCTTATATGATAGGGATATTTGAGTACCCATATATAGATATGGGCCCCTAGTTAAAATAATAAACTAAATTAGTCTCTATCTATACATAGGAACTTCATCCTCCATAGATATAATTAGGGGTTGTCAAGTGCTCGAATATAGATAAGGTCCCTAGATTTGTTTATAAATTGAGTGCTCAACTTACCATATATATAATGGTGACCCCACCCATATATATTTATTGATATAAAATATATAACATCAATCATCAATGATTTGTGTATGAGTGATGTGCAAACAATTTCCCTTATGTCCTATCTATTTAGGATATGGATAGGTAATATATAATATTTTGGGCACACTAATGGGTGGTGCCCATATATATAGATCGATCATCTATAGTTTAGGATGAGAGAGAGATCCCATAATAAACGAGGGGAACTTGGTTAATGATTGACCTTATATATCTATTTGGTGAGAGCACCACATAAAGATTCTAGGATTTGATTTACATATCTATATGAATTAGAAATTAGGGACTCCACATTCTAGTGAGTGATGTGAAAAGTTTCCCTTCTAATTATATATGGCATAAATAATATATTTATTAATTTATGGATTAGACCACACTAGATTAATAACTTGAATTTATGGATGACATTCGATAGATAAGGGTGACTGTGTGATCTATAAATGATTGATGGGCACCCATACCCATCTTGAGGATTCAAAGATTCACTAGGTTGTATTATATTATATTTTATCATTTGGATGAGATGTATGCAAATATTTTATTCATGAAATAAATACTAGAGATGAACACATATAGAGTAGACAAGGTAATAATTAAACACTCAATATATTATTCTATTACACAGTTTCCGTGGTATTACAAAATCATCCAAGTAATAAACTATTCATAATATATTATTTGTTATAATAATCTATAAACAACTAAATAATAATAACTATATTACTATATTAACTATATAGTAATTTACAAATAATAACTTGATAGTATTTACCACATGGTAAATCAATAATAACAATGTGAACACTAATTTTTCTAACATTTCCCCCCAATGTTTACATGGTAGCCCAAAAAAAAACACACTTATTCTATAGCTTGCATGCCTATGCTCACTCATGATCTTGGCACATAACTCAAAATGAAGGTAGTAGAAGGAATATATCAATTTTTTATCAACCATGCACTATCGAGAACACATATGACTGAACTAGTGTGTGAACACATATAGGAACCATATGCTTATAAACTAGTCATTATATGGAACACATCTGACCTACTTAGTGTGGAAACATAAGAACGAACCATATGCATAACTTTTAATGGTTTTAAAATGGTTACGAAAAACCCAATTATGAATAGGAACACATCTAAATATTCAACCTTTACAGGTGTCATGATGTTTCTTTTTTTTGTGCTTTCATTTTTCACTATATGTTTACATTAGGGGATTGCATTAGGAATAGTCACATATATGAGTGAATAGGATTACATATCTGTTCTTACTTTCCCACATGCTAAAAAAATTAATACAACTACCACACCACACAATTGAAAAATAAAACATGTGCCACTAAAGCAGAAGTGGTCCAATCACTAGTGGCTAACGAGATGATTGAATAGCCTCCGTCCTCCAATGCCTCGATCCTTCTTCTTTAATTACTTAAGAGTTGATAGACTTGGTGATAACCTTGGTACCTTCAAAAATAACATGTTTAATAAGCTTTTGTGGCAAGACATGATGCACAACTATATGAATTTCCCTAAATTTAATAGTTGGCTTCTTATTGTGACGAGCCACCTTGAATGCCTCTTCAGTAAATTTATCAAATATATTATTAATAAAAGCGTTAATTATATGCATACCTTTACTAGAAATATCAATATCTAGGTGTACCAATTTTTTAACCTTAAATATATAGATCTTGTAGTTTTCTTCATTTTGCTTTGCCTTCTTTTTATCTTCTCCTCCTTCCTTGGGAAGTTTTTTTTATACCTTATGTTTATGAATATTCTTTTGAATCTTTTCTATTTTATCCATTTTACATATTTGACTCAACACTTACATAAAAAATAGAAGACTACATAATATGACTTACATTATAGTGGTTGCATGATAATCGCTGATAGAGATGCATGGAGGTTGAACCTAAGACCATTCACTGAATGAGGACAATGATCGAATGTGGACATGAAGCACAAGGATTTCAACAAGTCTAAAATTTATAAGCATGGAAAGAGATCTGATCAGATAGGTGAACGTTGTCAAAGAAATCAAGCACTTGGACAAGAGAATGGCATAACCAATGAACACATCTTTCATATAGATAATGCATCGATACACATGAAAGTCTTATGGGGTCTTATTTTATGTATCTCTTTGCTGCTAGTTATCTTTTATGGTCAAAACATCTAAAGTATCCTACATGCACTCAATCGTCAACCTATTTTGTTACAGTTTAGTATAAATTTGAATTATCCTCAATTAGTTATGATGATTTGTGTTGTTGTGCCACTCACCCCTTCAAGAAGCTAGAAGTTTAGAAATAGACTAAGTACTGATTTGACCCACCGTAGACAAACTTGATTGATTTGGTGTATTTATATTTATTTTAGTGGACAATGTCATTCCTACTTTACAATTTTCTTATTCTACGTCTTAGGTTTCTAACAATTAATTTTGATTGTTAATAATTGTTCTCATGGATATTCTGGAGATTTATATCAGTTAAATCAACATGTATCCTTAATTTAACATTTACCATTTAGGGTATCCCATGCCATGTTATTTTCAGGTGGACTTACATGATTACTAGCTCAATGCATATTGTATTAGATATAAAGGTAGGAGATAAGAAGACAATATATGTTATCATATAGTGCACAAAGCATGAAGATTATGCTTATATATAATTGCAGTACTTTTGGTAGATTGACTCTTAGGTATAGGAATTCAATTTTTTTAATGACATTGTTAATTTATAATATCACCCACGTTCTAAAGAATACCCAGTTATGCTCTAATATAATCTATTTTTTTCAATTTATAATCTACCATGCATGCTACCTCGTGCAATATTATTTGAAAAGATGATTTTTCATTTGTTATAAGCTCAATGCCTATTGCATTATAAGCTCAATGCCTATTGCATTATAAGCTCAACACAGATTGATTTATAATGCATAAAGCATGGAGATTGTGTTTATATCTGAGTGAAGGCATTTATCCCTACATGCAAACATAATCTGTTTCGAAAATTGTAAAATAAAATAAATATTATTTAAATTACATGCAAACATAATTTGTTTCAAAAACTGTAAAATAAAATAAATTATATTCAATATAAGGGAAAATTTAAAAGATTGTCTAAAATGTTAAAAAATTATTCTAAATATATATTTAGTTTTTTATATGTCTTCATCTAACTATAAGCTGTCACAACGATTTGATAGCTATATGCTTATAAATTAAATTTTTATTTAATTTTTTTCTTGTAATGCATTCCATAACGTTTACATGGAAGATACAATATATTTTATATGTATCAATTATTATCATTAACTGTTTTCGATATAAATCAGGAATTAGCAATTATATGGCTTTTATTTCATTTAGAAACAGATCTTTAATATAAAAGATAAAATACATTTATGATCCTTCAACATAATGGAACACTTCAAGACTAATGAGTGTGGGGTTGGGAAAAAAACATCCCAGAAAATCTTCAACAATCAACTGCATATTTCAACAACAACACGTCTGGGAACTCTTTTTTATATATAGAGAGAGAGGGGAGAGGAGGGGCCGGGGTGCCAACAGAATATAATAGTGTTTATATGCGTGATAATGGTACTTAGAGATGCTGTTCCTAGTTTACAGAATTTATCGTAAATTAGTATTAGAATGTTTGGTCATAGAGATCTAGTGGAAGCCGGGGAATTGGAATGGCATGAAGATGCATTGCCCTTGGCATGGTAATACTATATACTTCTGACATATCCAACTTTTGTGGAGAGACCCCCTCAGGGAGACTCCAATTGAAGCAGTGTATCAACCGTGCAAGGCCAAGATGGATCATGGGCAAAGCTAAATTTATTCCCGGGCATCCTCTCCTACCTGAACCAAATGGTATCACATCAAAATGTTGACCTTTCACATCAATCTGGTTTCCCAAAAATCTTCCTGGTTTGAATTTATTGGCTTCTTCCCAGGCAATTGGATCCCTTGCAATAGCCCAAGCATTTACTATAACTTGAGTCTTCTCAGGTATCTGATATCCTTCTATTGTGGAAGACTCCATAGACTGATGTGGAAGCAGGAAAGGAGCTGGTGGGTGAAGTCGCAGTGTTTCTTTCACCACTGATTGGAGATATTGAAGACGAGGCAGATCATGTTCTTCCACCATACGATTCAATCCTATTACAGAATCTACCTCTTCTTGAACTCTCTTCATTGTTGACGAATTTTTCAGCAATTCTGACATTGCCCATTCCAACGTTCCTCCAGAAGTGTCTGTAGCTGCAGACAATATGTCCTGAAAACAAAATTGTGATGCAAACCCAAAAAAAATAAACATGACACTGCCAGTGGATGAGAGTTAAGCATCCTTGAAATTCAAAGGATAGCTGTCCTTTGTTATCAGAAACCATAAATCTGAAATGAAAATGTAAACGTAAGGGTAATGTAACCGAAAAAGAAAATCAAAGGTTTGCATATAAGAAAAGTGTGTAAATATATATAAATCACAATTATATATATATATATATATATATATATATATATATATATATATATATATATATATATAAAAGTTTAGAAATTAAAAGATATTAATTTATTTATATAATTTATTATTTTATAAATAAAATTTCTATAATAGAGTTATCTTCAAAATAAGTAAATAAAATCTAATCTCAATTATCGTATCCACAGATTATATCTGAAATGGTATAATTAACTAAGCTCAATTTCTTTTTCTGAAACCCCATTACATCAAACAGAAGTTCACAGGCAATACGTTTACAAGAAATAGAATGCCAATGCCATATATAAACAGCAAAACATTTTTTAGTTTTTACAAGGGATTAAGTGTCTAAATATTTTTAGATTTTAAAATTATAACAAAGATCTAGTTAGTTTTCAATTTATAGAAGAGGAGAGCTTACCTAGCAGTTTCAGGGATGGGCAGTTTTATAGATGGGCAATTTAAAAATCTAGATACTCTGTGTGGCAGAGAAAACTTTTGAGCAGTTTCATATGAAACAGTTATATGACTGAATGAAAATCCTGCTGTCCTAACATTGTAGGAATGAAATAAAATATTGAGCTTTAAGAGAATTATCTCACTATAAAATATTGTTATATCGCATAAACTTTTTTTGTAAAATATCTACCAGGTATTACAAAGTCCGAGTCCCCTTCTTTAAAAATCACCATCGAAAGTATAAATTGCATGGGACTGTTTCCAGAAAAATTAATAGACTCTAGGATTTGAGAATTAAATTTGATAAATCATATGATTATATTTACATTTTTTAATTATATAATATATTATTTAAAAAAAATTAAATTAAATATAAAATAAAATTTTAAATAAATTATCAAAAATAATAAAAATTTATAATATTTGAAAAATAATATTAAATAAATAATCCTCATTCACAAAAATCATGACCGTTGGGATTCATCGATTAAATTTAGTCAGTAATGGAATCCCTACGATTTTTGATTTTTGATTTTTTTTTTTTTTGTTTGTTTGGGGTGTGGAGGTGAGGGCAGGAGGAATTTTTAAGTCTGAACGGTAAGAAAAGGGAATCAAGTCATTTAGATTTTTAAACTATAAAATATAATAAATTATATTCTAGTTTTAATAGATTTCAAAACTATTAAAGTAAAAAGAACAGAGGTTAGAGGGTAAATTATTAGTATTTTTTTTTTTTTTTTCTAATTTGTAATCCACAAATGTAAGAAAAGAATAATTGTTTTTTTTCCCCACAGGTAAGGGATTTTTGTAACTAAGCAGTTAGGTCATCATATAAACGATAAATTCAACAATCAATCAAATTGTCAGATGTGACATTTTTTATCCACAATTTGAGAAAATAACAGACCAAAAAAATGAAAACGGAATAAACATACGATGATGACATTCTTGACGTTGTCTCGTGTAATTTTGATCTCCATGGAGTCATCTTCAGACAAAGAAAGTAGCATATCCACAAAGTCCTCACACTCCAAACTAGTGCTCCAATTCTTCCTCCTTTCAATGTGTGTATCCACAATTTTCTCCACAAAAACATGAAGAATCTTAGTAAGTTCAGCTTGTTTTCGCCTAATCCCATGCACATCAAGCCAACCCAACAGAGGAATGCAATCCCTGTAATTAAACCCAGCTGCGACAGCAAGCACTTCGTCCAAAACTTCCTTGAATGCTCTTCCTCCCAGCTCAGCCTCATTGCATTTCTTTCCAAACGACATTCTGCAGATAATACCATTAACGAGAAAACCCACCTCCCTGGTTACATCTACAGCACAGGGATTCACCCCACTGTTAGCATGAGATTTGTGCAGTACCGAGCGTATCATGGAAGACACTTCTTGGGCTCTGAGGGATGCGAAGGACTTTATTCTCTTGGGGGAAAGGAGCTCCTGGATGATGAATTTGCGCATGAATTTCCAGTATGGGCCATATGGGGATAGTGCAACTCTCTGGGGGCTTAGAAAGTGGTTATCATCTCCCATTGGAGGACGGTTTGCAAATATGTGATCCTGCGTTTTCAAGACTTGCTCAGCCAGGTGTGAAGAGGATATTACAATGGTGGGGAGAGAACCCAAGTAGAGGGTCATTATTGGGCCATATTTGTGGGCAAGGCTGGAGATACATCTGTGAGGAAGATGGGATATAATATGAAGGTTGCCTATAATGGGCAGTGGTGTCGGGCCAGGGGGAAGATTGGATGGTTTACTAGATTTTCGAAATACCAGGGCTGAAATGAATAGGCCTATAAGCAGAAAAAGCCATGTAATGGTCAGGGATTCCATTGTTGCTAATATAAAATGGCCAATGTGAGGACGTTGTAGAGCTTATTGCTTGAAGCAATTAAATGGGGAGCAAGGACACCCTATAAAAGGAGATATTTCAATACTTTCCCTGTTCAAATAAAATTGACCTTCCAAGAACACTTGCAATAATTTTGTTCTGAAAAAGCTAAGAAACAGAGTCCGTGACTTAGCGAGATTGCAATTCATAAAAGTTAGTGGATAAGATTAACCGATAGTACCAATGACATGTGTCAAACCCTGGAAAGAGTAAATCTTATCTCAAACACGTGTAGTGATGCAGTTTTAGTTCCTCTTATTAATAGTTACGTACTGATGAGTGATATGTCATTTTCATTTTGGTGTCTTAACAGATGTAGTGGTGCAGTTTTAGTTCCTCTTATTAATAGTTGCGTAGTGATGAGTGATATGTCATTTTGGTGTTTCTTATTTTAAGCAAGTTAAGTATTAATGAGTGATATGTCATTTTTGTCTCTTATTTTAAGAAAGTTACGTACTAATGAGCGAAATGTCATTTTAGTCTCTTTTATTAAAAGTTATGTAGTTACTCCTTTTTATTAATAGTTATGTATTAATGTGTGGTATGTTATTTTAGTTTTTTTTATTAAAAGAAATTTAAGCATTTTTATGATATGTTATTTTAATTTATTTTATTAATGTTTTAAAAAAAATTATGTAGTGATGTATCATGTCTAATTTGTCTATTTTATTATTGATTCAATAATTTTTATTAGGAAATATGGAGTTAATAGAAATAAGAATTTTTTATATAATTTTAAATTTTAACATTAGTTTTCGAATATGATATTCAAAAAATTAATTTATTATGTTTCTATTTACCGAGCTTGAAAGATTTGACCATTTTTTGGGGGAAATTAAACATTTATCATATCCAACATCATTGACTTTTGTACGGTTTTTAAAAAAGCAAAAATAGAAAATTAGAAAAATGATGCAAATCGATAACTCACATTGACTATGTACTAAAATGTTCACATCGTGTTTCAGTGCTTAGCAAATGATGGTGTAAAATGTCTACAAAAATGGAATTTACAGAGTTAAATCGAATGCACTAGCATAGGCCTTAATCATATAAATAAAAATATCAATGAAAAATAAGTACTGGAACTAAATTATATGTATTGAAAAATAGCACAAATCATAAATTAAATCTATAATGTTAATATAAACAAAGGCAAGTCACATGCCATGGCAACCATTGGGTTATAAAGGAAGCAATATTGTCTAAAATGAATTTATTTTTGAATCTTTTGGCTTCTCCTCTTGAAATAATGATTTTAATTCTTCATCAGTAAGTCTTAAATAGTCTTTAGTTAAGTATGCTTTTCTCCCTGGAGAAATGTATGCATAAATATAACCTGGAAAGTGAAATAAGCTCTGAAACATGCAAACATACTTTGAATTTCAATCGTATAAAAGAGACAAGTAATAAACTCAGCATGCAAATTAGTAATCTAAAAAAATGATGTATATAGAGTTATATTGTTCTCAATATATATGTAAAACATACACTGCAAGTTTTTCATATTGGTTATAATAGTAAGATATGTGAAATAAGATTACTGTAAGATTAAAAATTCCTATTATTTGCTATTGAATCTATCGAATCTCAGTATCAAATTCGGTTGTGCCTTACACTAAAGTAAACAACCCACAATTTTGAATAATGGTATAAAATCCTTAGTTAACTTTCCTCGAAACTTAGCTAACGAACATGAAAACTAATAAGAATAAAATTTTTATCAATAGGCCAAGATCTTGAAACAATACTCAGAATTGATTTGTATTGATGGATTTTTCAATAATTACAACCCCAAACCATGCTTAAATAAGCCTAAACTTGAAAATTAGAATCTACATGCAAAAATTTGAAAAATCTAAAAAAATGTCTATTTTTAGCAGTCGCTATTTATAGTATGTTTCGCATGCAAGTACACACAACTCTAAACTTTTTACAAAATAACCTAAATACTAATATTAGATTATGGAATGAAATTCAACTAAAGTTGACTTTCAGTTCTAAATTTATACAATTTCTAAATTTAGAAAATTCTCAAAAAAATTATTAAAAGCTAGTTTTAGACCCTTAAATGATCACATTTGGCCTCCAAAAAATTTTGAAATCAAATCTAAGTAGATAGAATGGCTTAAAGTAGAATCAAACTTTTTGGGATGATCGTTTTGGCACATAAAAGAGCTCAAATGGAGCTACGAGTCAGAAGTTATGGCCTCTAGAAGGTTGGCCTATTTTTTCTGCATCATTCTTCTCTGGTTGAAAACAACTTAGCTCTTGTGAGTTTCCCTAATTGTACTAATACCATTTTTCATGATCAATCTTCTTTAGCTCCCATTCTGTAATCCAAGTGTTGTCTTCTTGCTGAAATCATTCCCACTACACCAAATACCTATTATAATTCCCTTGCCTTGTGCTTGCTATCTTCATATCCAAAACTTGAACTATTTTTTATCTCTTCTTCTTTGGAACCTGTTGCTCCCAATTTACCTCTTCATCTTCACCAATTTTCTCCATGGAATTCATATAAATTTGAAACATTAAATACTGGAAATATATCAAAATTTTTGATAAACTCACCTCATAAACATCATCATTGATTTTCTTCACAATCCTATATGGCCCAATTTTCTTGTACTTTAATTTATTGTATGTGCCTTTTGTAAATCTCTCTTCCCTCAAGTAAACCATTACTAACTCTCCTTCTTCAAATACTTTGGATCTTCTTCTAACATCTGCTACTGCTTTATATTTTTCATTACTTTCCTCCAAATTTTTTCTTACTCATTGCAACTGTTGCATATGCTCTAAAAATGCTTCTATATCATGATTAATTTGATCTGCGATCGGTAATTATACCAAATCTAAAATACTCAGGATTTCTCTCATAAATAATTAGGATTTCTCTCATAAATAATTTGAAAATATGACTTTCTTTTTGATCTATTCAATGAATTATTATATGAAAACTCAGCTTGTGGTAAAGCCAAGTCCCATTATTTGGGCTTCTCTCCCACTATACATCTCAATAAATTTTCCAAGCTCCTAATCACAACTTTTATTTGTCCATATATTTGTGGGTGATATGCACTACTGAATTATAGCTTAGTACCCATATTCTTCCACAAAGTCCTCCAAAAATGACTTGGAATTTTTGTGTCCCTATTTGAAGTAATAGTTTTTGAAACACCATGCAATCTCACAATATCCATAAAAAAATTCTGCAACTCTAGTGGCATCATTTATTTTCTTACATGCAATGAAATGAACTATTTTAGAAAATTTTTCTACAACAACAAAAATTGAATCATTACTTCTTTGGATATTTGATAATCTCAAAAAAAAAATCCATACTCAAATCTATCCATGGTCCTCTTAGAGCTAGTAATGACATGTAAAGTTCAATATTTTATGCATGTCCTTTAGCCACCTAACATATTCTACACCTTGAAACATACCTTATCACATCTCTCTTCATCTTTGGCAAAAAATACTTTTCCTCTACCAAAGTTATTGTCTTCGTCTTACAAAAATGTCCAACCAAACCACCACTATGTAATTCTCTTATTATATTATCTCGTAGAGACCCAACTGGAATGCATAATTGTTTTCTTATGAAGAAATAACCTTTATGTATAAGATACTCATCATGGATAATATCTATCCCACCTGTTAACAGATTCCTGAACTGTTTAACTATCTTTCCAAAATATGGATCAGTATCATATAATTATTTAATAGCTTTAAATCTAATTACTTCACTCACCCTAGTAGTTAATAACGCTACTCTCCTACTCAATGCATCATCTACTTGATTCTGCTTTCTTGATTTATGTTTCAACACAAAAGTATACCCCTACAAGAAAGAAACCTGCTTTGCATGCCTACTATTCAATTTCTTTTATGTATTCACGTACTTCAAAGCCTCATGATCTATAAATAGTATAAACTCCTTAGGCACCAAGTAATGCTTCCAATGTTTTAATATTTGTACAATTGCATAAAGTTCAACATCAAAAGTAGATTACTTTGTTCTTATCTCATTCAATTTCTCATGAAATATGCTATTGGCTTTCCTTCTTGACTCAGTGTAACACCAATTCCCATAAATAAAGCATCACAATCAACCTCAAACACTTTATTAAAATCTAGTAATGCTAAAATTGGTCTTCATTTAATCTTCTTATTCAAAATTTCAAAACTTTATGTGACTGTTTTAGTCCATGCAAATTCTTTTCCGCTCATACAAATTGTTATTGGTTTCATAATACTATGAATTTTTTTAATAAAAAGTTGCTAAACCACGAAAAGTTCTTACTTCTTTTATGCTTTTTGGAATAAGCCACTCCATAATTGTATTTATCTTTTTTTCATCCATTTACACACCATCTGTTGAAACTATAAATCCTAAAAATACCAAATTGTTCTACATAAACTTGCACTTCTTCAAATTTATATAAAACTTCTCTCTTAAAAAACTCATTACCATTCTCAAATGTTATAAGTTTTTTTATTTAGTCTTACTGAATATTAAAATATCATCAAAATAAACAACCACAAACTTACCAATATATTCTCATAGCATTGTATTTATCACCCTCATAAATGTGTTAGGTGCAATAGATAACTTGAAGGGCATCGCCATCCACTCATTTAAGCCATCTATAGTCTTTAATATAGTTTTCCACTCATCTCCTTCACAAATTCAAATTTGATAATAACCACTCCTTATTTCAATTTTGGTGAAATATTTTGCTCCTACAAGCATGGCCATCATATCATTTAAATGAGGTATAGGAAACTATACTTTATTATAATTTTGTTAATTTCTCTACTATCCACACACATTCTCCATCCTCCATCTTTCATTGGAGTTAACAATGTTGGTGTTGTAAAAGGAATCATACTCTCCCTTATCACCTTTTTCCTTAGTAATTTAGTAACTTATTTATTTAATTCTGCATGTTTTATTAGAGTCATTCTATAAAATGCTTGATTGGGTAGAGATGATCCTGGAATCAAATAAATATGATGTTGAATATCTCTTTTCAATGGTAAACCATCTGATAACTCATCAGGCATAACATCTACAAATTCTTTCAACACTCTTGATACTTCTATTGGTATTGGCACCATTTTTTTTCTTCATTCTTTTCTACTAATACATAATAACAACCTGCTTCCTTCATATCTTAGACAAATTCTTTAGTAGAGAGAATGTTTTTTGTCTTCTCTTCTTCTTTAAGAGGTAAAAAAACTACCTTTGTACCACCTCTCCAAAAAGTGTACGTGTTCTTTACTCCATCATGAACTATTTTCCTATTAAATTGCCATGGTCTTCCCAATAACATATGATGTGCATCCATCGGAATAACACCATACCATATTTCATCATTATAATTCTTTCCTATAGAAAACTTGATTAGGCACCTTTTATCTCCTGTAACTTCATTCCCTTTCTTAAAACATGAAATCCAAGAAGGATTAAGATGCTTTTCACATTACAAATTTAGTTTCTAAATGATTACTCTAGAAAACATATTTTCACAACTACCACCATTTATAATTACTTTGCATACCTTTCCACCTAAAGTACATCTTGTTCAAAAAATATTTGATCGTATTCATACATCACTGCCTTCTTTATTATGCACTTATTCCTTCTTTGAAGTGATCATTTTTATTCTCATGATGAGATTCTCTCCTACATCTGCAAGTGCAACTTTAGTATTCTACTCTTCTATTTTAGCCTCAACTAGATTTACTCTTGGGTGATCTTCTTGCCACCTTTCCTGATCTTGATAGTGTGAACACTCAAATGCTTTGTGCCCTTATTCTCCACATCTATAACATATATAAGATCTACATTGTTTCAAAAATAATCCTCTAGCACCACCATAACCTCATCCTCTTTATTGGTATTGAAACCCTTGTCTATTATCATCTTGCCATTCTATACCAAGTGCATTAAAACCACCTCTAGTGTATTAAACCCACTTCATCCCCTTATTGGATGGGATCCACATCTTTTTGGACCAATAAATGTCCTTCTGAAATTCTATCTATTTTGTTTTTCTTCTATCTTCAAAGTTAATTGATAAGCCTCCTCCATGTTAAGTATTATATGCATGCTTAATTCATATTGAATAGAAAATTTCAAACCATTTACATAGCTTGCAGCCATCTGCTCTTATGTTTTATCATTCTCCACTCATATGGAATACTTATAAATTTTATCTGTATACTCTTGTATATTGTGATCTTTTTGCCTCAAATTTTGAAATCTTCTATATAAGGTTTGTGCATAATCCAGAAAAAAAATTCTCCCTAAAGTTATTCTCTATCTTTTTTGACAAATTAATCTTCTCTTTACCTTTTCTCTATCTCTCTTTCTGGAAGTGATCCCACCAAATCATTGCATGACCTTTCAATTTCATACATGCAAACTTTACCTTCTTGTCTTCTCTTATAGTCTTTTACTCAAAGAACTTCTCCATGTTATTCATCCAATCTATCAACTCCTCTAGTTTTAAACTACCTCCATAATCTAGAATATCAACTTTGATTCCTTCATTCTTTCCTTCTAAATATCAAACCATCCTATTTTCTATCAATGGTGGTTGACCTTGTTGTTCTTCTTGCTAAATTTCTTCATCATGATCTGTGTCTTCCTTATCACCACCTTACCTCCCTACTTGATTGGTGATAACCTCTATTAATTATTGAACTTGCCTCTGTAGCTCTTGTATAGTCTAGTTCATCTATAACATACCTCCTTGTCCTCTTGCCATATCTTTCTCGTCTAAGATTCAAACTTGCTCTAATACTAGATAATGAACTGAAAAAACCAACAAGAACAAAAAAATTACTAATAGGCCAAGATCTTGAAACAATACTCAGAATTTATTTTTATTGATTGATTTTTTAATAATTACAAACCCAAACCATGCTTAATAATCTTAAACTCAGAAATTATAATCTACATGCAAAAATTCAAAAAATCTAAAATCTAAAAAGAAATGCCTATTTTTATCAGCTTCTATTTATAGTAAGTTTCACATGCAAGTGCACACGGCTCTAATTTTTTTTTTAAATAACCTACATAATAAAATTAGACTATGAGATGAAATTCAACTAAAGTTGACTTTTGGTGCTAAATTTATATAATTTCTAAATTTAGAAAATTATCAAAAAAATCATTAAAAGCTAGTTTTGGACCCTCAGATGATCATGTTTGGCCTCCAAAATATATCAAAATAAAATATAAGTAGTTACAGTGGATTAAAACATAATCAAACTTTTTGAGATGGTTGTTTTGGTGCATGAAAGATCTCAAACAGAGCTATGAGTTAAAAGTTATGGCCTCCGAAAGGTTGGCCTATTTTTTCTACATCATCATCCTAAAGGAATATCTCCTCTAAATACATTTAGATAGAATATGTATTCTATACTCCTCAAATATTTTGTTTCATAATTTGTATTCCTCTAATTTTCATTTTAAAATATTAAATATGTTTATATGACTATTATGCGAACTATAAATAGGATGCCAACAAGCAAAATCCACAAAACAAAAATTACCAACACAAAACTCTACCACCTTACTAACATGAAACTCTATTAGTAAATAGAATATTCATATATAAGATAGAGAGGGTTGATTGAGTAGAGACAAAATACAATGCCATGTAACTGTGAAGTAAGATAAACTGCATTAACACACACAAAAAAGATATGAGCCAAAACTAGATCATATAAAAATATGAATGCCTAACAGAGCCATGTCAACCACATCTAGAAGCTAGCTATTTATCATTTCCTTGTAATTTAGTGAGCTCCCATTAATCAACCAACACTAATTTTAGCAAAGGAAACATTGGCTTGTGATTTCCATAGACTAATTTATGGATAAACTTGATGTGTCCTCCCCTATCTTCTACTACACACCATGCAACCAGGTGTAAAGATGATATTATAATGGTTGGAAGTGAACCCAGGTATAGTGTCATTATGGGGCCATATGTGTGGGTAAGATTGGAGATACATCTATGAGGAATATGGGATATAACATGAAGGTTATCTATGATGGGCAATGGTGTCAATATAGAAGGAAAATTGGATGGTTTACTTGATTTTTGAAATACCAAGGCTGAAACAAAAATTCCTAAAAATAAGGAAAATGCATGTAATAGTCAGGGATTCCATTAGTGCTAATATAATATGGACAATGTGAGGCCCTTATAGAGCTCATTACTTGAGGCAATTAGAGGGTGAGAAATGATGCCCTATAAAATGAGATATTTAATTGCTTCCCATATTCAAATAAAAATGACCTTCCAAGAACACAAGAAATAAATTTGTCCTAAAAACATAAGTAACAAAATATGTGGTTTAACATGATTGAAATTACAATTCCCCTATATTTATAGGACACGTGTCTTGAACTAATTTTTTAAACCCTATAAAGAGTATCAATATCTACATGAACATTTAAGATCTTAGAGTAAATCATACCTCACCCTATTAATAGATTTTTGTCGGGTCATTGAAAATATTTTTAGTGACTCTCCCCAAACAAGTGTCATGATGTGGTTTTAGTCCCTCTTATTAAAATTTATGTATTAATGTGTGATATGTTATTTTAGTATCGATCTGTGATATGTCCATTTAGTCTTTCTTATTAAAATTTATGTGTTGATGTCGGTAAGTGTAGAAAGTTTGGGACAAAAAATGGGCTACATGTGGACATGTTTTTTTAGTTTAACAAATCTCAACTTATATATATTATTTGAGATGGATACACTCAAAATTTGAATATAATATAAGAATATGAACCATAGAATGTTGATTCTAGTTTCCAAAACACTAATTTTTAAAAAATAGTTAAGTATAATTAAGTCAAGCATCTACATTTTGAAGAGGAAATCATTTTTTAGGAAAACATAGTAAATAATCAACTTACAACCCCTCATTTTTAAGAATTATAAATAGTAAATTTAGATTAGATCATTTAGATTGGGAACTATATTTGAAAAAAGTTAATGAATATATGTGTATATACATGTGTGTGCGTGCATGCACGCATGCGTGTGCACGTCAGATTACTCTAAGATATCTGAAAGTCACAGAATGTATGAAAACCTTTGTGTTAGGTGAAATCAAGATTTTTAGAATAGAAGTTGCATGAAATACATCAAAAATTTTATTTACAGATTCATTAGCTAAAAGTTATAAAGGAAGTTCATTATATAGTGAGATATTAGGTCATAATAAAGGTAAAAAATCAACTCACAATTAGAAAATACATTAAGTGTATTGCACCTAATGACCTTAACAACCCTGAATAACTTATCTAAAATTTGTTTAGGTAAAAAAAAAAAGTGTGGAAAAATGTACACTAACACCCCCTAAAATGTAGCTTAGGTTGGTAGAAGAATTAGATCTCAGCAAGGAGGCTCGATGAGATACCCGAGTATAATGTAAGTTCCATAATGTAGGGGAAATGGACAATCCTATAGGATAAAACTCCTCACCTAGAAGAGAGGAAATAATATAAGGGTGATAAAAATCCCCACTAGAATCTACAACTACATATAGGCATCTTATATTCTGTAATGAAATTCATAGAAGTGACTATGGATCAAAAGTAGGTGCAGTGAAGGGTGGATCACCTTAGAACAATGAATGTGTCTACCAAGTGCCTGATGCATCTCCAACCAAGGTGTGATTCCTATAAAATGAATTTTTCTCTTCATGAAAGTTAACTAAGTCAAATTATCTATGCAATGATGGTGTAATGGGAGCATAGACAATAAAGGACTATTGAATGCCCTAAAATTTTGGGATACACTACCTAATGTCTAATGTGTCTTGGATCAATATACATGTTCCCTATAATGTTTGAAGTATACTAAGGGTAGATTGATCATGGAATAACTCCTCAGTATCAAAAAGGTTAAAAGGAGATGGTAAATGTGTGTCCCTATGAATACTATAGTCATCCATATTAGAATAAGAGTCATCAATATTAGAGGTGTACTTAGGCTTAAAAATATCATCAAGTTTAGGCAAGTCTAAATAAGAATCTAAAGGAGATTCAAGAGTAAAGTTTGATAAGTTATATAGTTAACTTTTATGATTGACCATTCCCTCTACCATTATAGTATCCTTGTGTAACACTCTAACATACATTGAATTTGGAGTGAACTCAACTCTCATACTCAAACCAAGGTGAGTGATCTAGTAAACTGATAGGAGATTAATTGAAAGTGAGGGAACACTTAGAACATTATTTAAAGTTCCACCACTCAATTCAATAGACCTTCTCCCAAGATTTTTTTTTTAAAGTATCATCTCCTGATTGTATAGAGACATTTCACATGGTTCCAAGTAATTGAACTCTATCTGTGAAGAGGGAATGTGATGTGAATCACCAAAGTTAATGACCCATGTAAGATTTGAAGGTGCATTATTAAATAGGGACTTACCTTTTTCTTTCCCCTTACTATTCTTATTTTCCTTCTCTTTACCATTTTTATTTTCCTTAGACGATTCACAAGTTAATGAATGATGAATGGTAGAATCAGGGACACTAATGTTGTGCTTCTCAAACATCTTAGCTAATTGGTCAATCTGATTCTTCAAACATTTTATTTCATTATATTTTCCCCATCAAAACCCAAATTTGATTGAGTATTTCTTAGGCTTAACATTCAAAAAAGAGGTCTTATTTTTTGGTTTTTAGGTGGGAGGATTTGTATCCTTCTCTTGATCCTTTTTATTTTGTTTCTTCTGTTTATTGTTTGAAGCCTTCTTTTTCTTAGCAAAAAAAGCATGATATTTTCAGGACTTCAATGTGCCCATTTATATTAACTTATCTTTCTCCCAAGTCAATTTTTCAACAAAGGTATCTAAAGAAGGCATTTCCCATGTAGCTCCAAGGGCACTTTTTGTGGCACAGAAAGTGGAGACAAACATAAAATAGTCTGGACTTAGTTTAAATAGTATAGACAACAAGATAATCATCTTTCTTATAAATTCCACAATCTTTAATTGTAACCTCAGAGATTTTAACTTAGTGAGGAAATTATATACACACAATATTTTCAAACTTTTATCAATTACTGACACTTTGTATCTTGTAGGAACCCATTGATTCTCAATCTATCTGACTACACACCTTAAGGGGTGCATCAATATATGGGTGGAAGACCATTGGTGCTTCATAATATTTTTGTCCCTTTTTCCACTTTCCATATATACACTCATCTCCTAAAAACATTAACCCTAATATTATTCTTCTCAACCTTACCCATTCCAGTCATTTTCCTCTTTCCATCTTCCTTTTCTTGTATTAATTCCCTTTTGGACTATCAGTTGTATCAAGTCAACTGAGGCCAAACTTATATAATTTAGGGGTATTTTTTAGTTTTTAGGTTTATTATTCCTTTGGTTGACCTAGCTCAGACCTAATGAATCATCCCAAAGAACATATAGGGTCGATTAGGGTCGACCTTGTATAACTAACATTTTCAAGATGATTTAGGGTAAGATCCACCTATATATAAAAGTTCATTTCCAACCATTTGTAAGAATAGAAGAAAATAAGAATAAGTGTGAAAAAACATCTACTTATTGATCATTCTACTTGATGAATAAAGCTTAGGGTTTCATACTTTCTTTGGAGATATGGATCTTATCTTATAGAGAAGTCTTTTGGATGCATATATAGGTTGTGTAGCCTAGAGATGATTTGTCTTTGTTATCCTTACATACTAAAAAAATATCTTGTGAATCACCCTTGCCAAAAGAGAGATTGAGGCTTAACAGGGTCATCTTCAAGGTAAGTATTCCTAACTTTATTTCTCTTTTGTAAGAGTAGGTAGATAATGTAGTTGTGATTTTGTGTTCCATACATTAGGATTCTGTATACATTGACATAAGTATATGTCTTCTATACATGTTTAGTTTAATTATTTGTTTTGTTTCTAACTCCCCACTTTGTGTCACAAGCTTTAGTGTGCACTATATTAGATTTACTTTCTTGTTTATTATATTAAAGTGAATAGTAAACCTAGGACTAGTTTAGGGTTGTTGTATGATTAGATGAGATTGTAGGATTTAGAACCCTACCTCACATGGCATATTATAATAAGTGATCCCCTAATTGGGTTTATAAGATACAAATATTGGTCATGTTCCTACCTAAAAAATGTAATCCCAATCGAAAGTGTAGGTATGATCTATCTTCTCCAAGATAGGATCGATTTAAGTTATTTGTATGCTCTATCTTCTCTCGATCCTTCTATGTTTGATGTAAGTTGTTCTAATCTAGAATTTCATATGAAGTGTTTCCAAGTGTATGGGTCTATTTTCAACTGTACAAGTAGCCTTAGTGTGTAAAACTTATCTATGGTTTACTTACCTTGGATAGTCCTCATGTATATCACCTCCATATTGAAATACTAATGTTAGAGCACTCTAAGACTTTGAAGTTAGTGTTGTAGGTCTTGTTTCTTAGTGAAATAATTTTTATGTTCTTGTGTAAATCCTTTTACTATATCAGTGCCATATAATAGCTTTATTTCATGCATACTTCTATCCTTTTTTACAAAAACAAATAATTAGCATAGGTGATAAGCACTTCAAGGTACATTCAAGGAGATAGACCTTAAACCTAGCGGTCTACTTATTCTATAGGTAGAACCACATACCTAGAAGTATTCCCATGTTTCCTAAATCTTATAGTAGGCCTAAAAAACCTCCTCTATGATGAAATATTTGGTGAAAATCGTTACATTACTTCAAAATAATAATATAACTATAAAATATGTATATGAATCATATAACATATATGAGTAGCATGTATAGGTAGATATATCAATGAATCTCATAGTACGTGATTAAAAAAATCCCTAAGATGCATGATATGGATTATGGAAATGTATAGAAAGTAAATGTACAATATCCACAAATAATCAAACAGACACACTAAAACATTCAATGTCATGTTTAAATTATGTACACTCAAAGGAATGGCATATTTAAATGTCCAAATAACAAAATAAGGAAACGTATAGTGGCGCAAGGGCCAAAAAAAGGAACATATTGAAATGTTCCACAATCAAAACATCAACCAAGAAAAATATAGTCAAAGAAGTGACAATGTGAATAAATGAAGTATAATAAATCAACACAAGCATATCATACTAGTCCTTGCATGTATGTGTTAGCAAATATGGCATGTAACATAACATATGAAATACACTTTGAAAGATGTAAACATAAGTATACACATGTGTAAGTATTAGTATATAAGCTTAATGTGATAATGCAAAATTAATCATAAAATAATATACCTTGTATCAATCATGATCAAAGGAGTAGATGCCCCCACCATAGTATGCCACATGGGAAGAGGAAATGTCCAACATATGTATGTGCATGTATTGTGTATCTGATATATGCATGTATCACACTCAAATATGTGTAAAATATGTGTATCTATAAAATAAATGATATGATATCTAATAAAGTAAAGTAAAAAAACATAGATACTAAGGATCTATCAAACATTCAAGTGGATAATTAGTTATCTTGGAATAAACTTAACAGGGTGTATAATTAAACTTAACATGGTGTATAATTAGTTATCTTGGAATAAACTTAACATGGTGTATAATTAGTTATCTTGGAATAAACTTATCTTGTTCAAGTGGATATTCATATGAAATTCTCAAAATTGTGACTACCCTATTGATATGAATGTCTTTAATACACTCGTTTACTATGAAAGGTATTATGTGGAGTTTATGTATCTAAAGGTATTCCAATAACATATCAAAGGCTCCCAAATATGTTATAAATGAAATGGTAGTAACCACATATGATGAACCAAATTATAAAGGTAAATTAATTTCACCAATAACTTTTTGTGATGTCCCATTGAATGCTCTGACCATTTTGGTTGAAGGGTATAAATCACGACATGTATATCTCAAATGTGTAAGTAACTTCATGGTATAAATGTTGTCACTAGCATGTTATTAATCATAACACTATGTATAAACTAATGATCAAGGTATGCTCAAATAAATAATGAATGAAGATCCAAGTCATCTTTCATAATTTCACTGTCATCAAATGTAATAGAAGGTATTTGAACCATAGAAGGTACTATGCATGTATAAGTGCCAATAATCCCATTTAATGGATTCCCATAATCTTATGGAGGAGGATGTGCATTTTATGTCATTTTCACTTCTATATATTTCTTAGAATGACTTTATAATAGATTGTTAAGTATCTTTTGGCTTTGATGGTCACTAGGTTGTGAACCTAAATCTTTTGAAGGATCGTCAAAGGTAAATTTTAGGTTTTCAAGAAGATCTTAGATCTTATATTTCAAGGTATAATATTTTTTTGTATAATTAATAGGGCCTTGGTGATATTTCCAATATAAATTAGCATCATATAAACCTCTATAGGAGGAGGGAGAGATGTGAGATGACCCTCCACAAACTTCTTAAGTAATGACACTGTAGAATTAGATAGTCATGTAAATTGTCTCTTAGGTGCATTGAATAAAATAAGCCGATTAGGTTATTGTGATACTATGTTAACCATTGTGGTTGCTTCATTTTTACATTTTGTTGGTTTTAATTTGTATCTTGGATTGATATGAAACTTGGTAGTAGATGTAGTTGGTGTGCTTTCTATATACTTAATTTTATTCAAGGAAATCATTTTTAATTCATGATCTTGAATAATATGGCATAATCCATCAAAATATTTAAACTTCTTAAAAACAATGTACTCATGTAATGGGGAAATAAATTTTTTATTAAAGATGCCTTGAGTCTCTTTAACTACCATTATATTTGTCATTTTGGCCAACACTATTTTGTACCTAAAAACATATTCAATAATAAATTCATTAGTGTTTTATTTGATATTAGACATTTGTGCATATGACATGTTTTAAATGATAATTTTAAAGAAATGTGTGATAAAATAATCAAATAGAGGTTTTAATTATTTCAATAATTGGATTGGTAAGTCATAGACCATCTTAAAGCATAGTCCTTTAGTTTCCTAAGAAATAATTTGGTCAAAAAATTAGCATTTGAAGCATAGTCAAGGCATGTTTCATATAAATATTGGATATTTTATTCAAAATCACCCTTCCCATCATAAAATGTGAACTTGGGTGAAATAAAACCAACTAGTAAAGGGTGAAAATATATCACAAGTGCTATACAATTATGTAATACATCTTATGAATTAATAACATGGACTGATTTCAAATCATTTCATTCAATGTTCATAACTTTAGCCTCCAAAACTTTGATAACATGAAGAAAAATTTGCATAAAATACCCATTGGGATTTATATTTGAGATTTGATAAGACACCAAATAGGATGAAATAACCACTTGTGTTTATGCAAGCATTAAAACTAATAACTAATTTAAAGTATTAATTATTTCCATGGAGGATGTGGAAATACTTGTTTGATATTCAAGGAAAAATAATTTAAAACATATCACGTGACTACACGATGTAATCATAAATATTATGCTCAAGGCGATGGAAATTGGAATGGATATGTGATACTCATATCCAGTATCCCCCATAGATGTATCAATAGATAGCAATGGTTGTTCACTAACACTTTTTGATTTTTTAGTTTCCAATATAGTATCAAGCATCTTGTGGAGATATTTATAAAATACACAAATACACTCTCAAAATAATGCAATATATTTCACTTGTTCTTGATTTAATTTTTCATGATAATTGTTTTCAGGTGTTTTATTACCATCATGATCATATTCATCTTCTACAAAATTTTTTCATTATTTTTCTCATTGTTATTATTGGCACTCTCATTATTATCATAATTTGACATGGTATGAATTGAGACATTTTAGGTGGCCCAAGGGGCATATCAAGATGTTGAATAGGAATACACCCTAATATAAGAATATGCCTAGGTTGCATATGGATGATAAAATAAATATGAATAAATACAAGTGGAAACCTTTGAAGGCTAAAAATTCTAGATCAAGCTAGGAATTATATGAGAAGACACATACACTGTGTTCAACAAATGTTTAACCCTTTTTAAATATGTTTGGATGAGGGTTAAAGGGTAGAATAACCTATACACTAGGTTGAATAAAATTATTCTAAAGCAGGGTAATTAATTAAAAACTTAGATAAATTAATATTTTATTAAAAAATGTTGAGTTACGATAACTAAAGAAAGTAAATTCAAAATAATATTTTGATTGCATAAATATGAAGAAGAGATAATAATTAGCTTATCTAAAAATATGAAGGTAGATATGAGAAATGAAAAGGTGGAAACAAGTAGAAACGAGATCATGATCCAATCGTCAAGATCTGAAAATATTGTTTATAGAGGCCTAAACACATTCTTCAGCCTTGAGACACTTGTATCAAAGTAGGTGTATTGATGTGAATATATCTATCAATTACATAATACTCAATGCATTATGGATAAACCATTTCTAGATTTTTGGGTTTTATATCACCTTTTTGATGATAGATGATTATTTATGTATCAAACCCTAACTCTTCACCTTAGGTATTTATTATTTACCAAAATTGATTTAGTAGGATCACAAATTTGAAATAAAACTCAAGAACCTCTCTATCAATGATCTCTTCTTACATAGTCAATACTCTGAAGAGGGCCTCAAACATATGTAGTTATCCTCTATATATTGGATTGTGTGTACATAAAGGATGAAATATGATATATGCAAGGGTATGAAATAATCTATCTTGTAACTTGAAAAATATTGCTCATGGATTGTCATATGATGGATATAAAAATAGGAAAGTAGAAATCAGTTGTGCAATTGATTGAGTGAGATTGAATAGGTGTTTGCTTGGTGTTTGATATATGAATAATGAATTGAATAAGATGTGTATTTATACCATAGCTTTTATAAATATCTTATGATAGGGTCCAATTATAGAAATAGACTAACCCATATGTTTCAAAAAATTTGCAATTTGGAAGACTTTTGAGGACTAGACACTTGATAAGAGTCTAACACTTATGTTGGTGCAAGTGTCTAATAGGCTAGGAATATGTTATAGATATAAAACTGATAGTGAATGATATATATTATTTATTAGTCTTCTTTTAAAGTATATGATATCTAGGTCATCAAATATGATGGGTTTGGACAATAAGATAAATAATTTGGCATAATGAGATGGTGAATATAATCCTTTTGGAAGTGGGGAGCTCTAGAACTAAAAGTTAGAACCTTGATACGTGTTATCAAGTTTACAAGAATGTGATGCTATATAAATTAGATTTTATTAGCTACATAAATGTCTTTAGACATTTATGCATCCTATCCTTTTCATAATTGACAAATATTTAGATTTATCATATCTAAACATAAAATTTAAAACATACACTAGAGGAGACCTTAATTTTTGACAATATTACTAGGATTTTAAAACCAAGTGAAAAATCCTTATAGTGAAAACACATTAAAACATTAACATCATAAAATGTGAAGTTTTTAAAAGAGCATAATGAAAGTATTCGCATCCTCACCTGCCTCCTCTAGCCCCCGTGTTCATTGCTATATCATAATTTTTCTCTTTAATTGCATGTGATTTTATGTGCATATTTTTGGTTGTTAGGCACCCATGACAATTTGGTGTGAATTTTTGTTTGTGGGTCATTATTGACCTTTTGTAGGATTTGACATTTCTCAAGGGTTTCTTACCTTGGTTTAACTTTGTTTGTAGTGTGTGACTTTTCCCACCCATTTTTTATATGACTAGAATTATACCATTATTTGTTTATATTAATATAAGTGTGCTCTTCAATCAAAAAAAGGTTTTATTAATTTATAATATTGATTAATTCTTGGCATGGTAAGTAATATCTACCAAGAGAGAGCCCTCAATTTATTTCTTGTACATACATTCTTCTACTCCTTCCTAGTCTCCATGAAATACCCCAATATTAAACACAAAACACATATAATGGAAATACCATAAATAAAGATAAATAGTTTACATAAACTAACATGTATCCCCTCCCAAGTCACCATAAACACTAAAATAGAGTTATATCTTGGGCATATCACATTATCTAGTTAGGCATCATTGAAAACATGTCATGCTCTTAGTATCAATGATGGTGTTTGTTGTTCTTGTATTGTATTCAACTTTGACTCAACATGAGGAAAAAGAGGCTCAATATCAGTGTGTTCTAACTCCTTAAGTGGAGAAGCTAGTATAGTAACACTAGAAAAAACACCACTACTACTTACTTAATCCCAATTCTGCATTAATTTCACATCCCCAACATCTTGTACATAATTGATCTTCATATTGACAAACTCTTGCACACGTGACTCTAACTTTGTATGCATTGTGATAACATTATTATTTGTTACACAAATATTACTATAAATTTGGTCACACATTATTTTTTGATTAATTTCAACAACCACATTCTATATATTATGATCACAAAGAGTGATAAGATCATGTATACAAGCTATTTAATATGAACATTTTAATTTTCTTCCATCAATAATTAGATTATAATTAAAGATTATAACTTATTTCCTTGTACCATAGAAAAAATATGCATATTTGAAGCACAAATACCTCATATTATAGGAAATCACTATGCACAAGACATATATACTATCCAAAATCCTATGCAAAAATAGAAAAAAAAACAAAAAAAACATGGGCATTGATAAATAAGGGGCATTAGTAATCAAGCAACATTGATACCTAATTAACATTCAAAAAAAGGGCCATCGATAAACATATGAAAAAATAGAAAATAATTAGAAAACATATGTATTGAGATGTTATCCATAAGCCTATGTGCACTTTGAAAAAATGGCTTAGAATTGTGAGATATTAAAGGACATAGAAGATGTATATGGATACCTAATTATAATGCATTTTTATTTGATTTAAAGGTCACAAAGGGATTGAGATTTAATAATATATACCATGAATTTGTTTATGGGTTAATCGATCTGCATAATATGGTAAGTGCATTCCTAAGCTTAGATGAATATAATGAGTTTACACCTACCTTTAGCATTTTCTACATATCATGAATTGACTGAATAGTGTAACATCATGAAACAAAGATTAATATCAGTTAGTATAAATCAAAACATAATTGAAATATATAACTAATTTCTAATAATATGTCCTTAGATTGAGCAAGACAAAAGTAATGTAATTATTATAGTAAAATGATACTATTTATACCTTTGCTTTCCTCTCGGGGAATTTGGATGTGCTTGAAAGTGATGTAGTTTCAATTTTGGGTGGATGCATGTTATCAAGTAGAAAACGTAACCCCCATTTATAATTGAATGATTGTATGTGATGAACAAGGATGTATATTGAAGATTTATTGGATAATTAAGCATCACTTCATTACATGATTAATATTTTTTGAGGATGGATAAGAATCCCTCAATTTATAGATTTCCTAAATGATTGTGGACCATTGGATGAAGATAAAAACCACTAAATGAGAAGATGACCTACATCTCATTAAATTCCATTATTGAATCATGTATGAGCGTGTAATATATATATACTAATGAAAGTTTTGAGTGTGTAAGAGATTCCATTTAAGAAAATTTGGACTATGTAAGAGCATGACATAGACTTTTCTTGCACACTTGCCTCTTTTCATTGAATTTTCATTAGAAAATGGGGATGATGTCATGATATGAGGATTGATTGGATTTATGAATTTACACAAATATTAATTTCTAAAATTATGTAATTTCCTATTAGGGAAGGACAAGTTAATTAATTTAGATCAATTATCTAATGAAATATGGCATGATTTTTTATGAGGTTGAATATATTTGAGGAAAAAATGATTAAATAGTCAAAGGGGCAAATAGTTAATTATCTATAGATGTTAGAGTAGATAAAAGATTGATTATAAAGTGATGTGACAATATTAGTGCAGAATTAGTAGATAATTAAATATATATAAAGTGTCTAATTTTAAGTGTCTACATTTTCTCCCTCTTTGAAATGGTGTTGTGAGACATGATGGGTGGAGTACCAAATTTTAAATGAATAAAGAAGCCAATAAAGGTAGATGAAATTTATTTGATGATGAATGAAATAATGTAATTGATGGATGATGGCCCCTCACAAGGGATTTTGGGGATGAAGGATGTATATGGTATCTCAAAAAATAGATGAAGGAATGATAACTAATAGATGTTATATGATGAAAAGATGAGATTAACCCATGGATGAGATTAAATCCTTGAGCTAATGCTTGCACACTTTGATTTCTAATGATGATGGAAATATTCTACCCAAGTAGGGTAGATTTAGGAAGGATGCATCCCTATAAAATTTGAATACTTTGAATTTACCCAAGTAGGTTGGATTTGGGAATGAAATACCAAAAAAACTATGGTCTTGGATTTGGAAATGATTTATCTTGTTCATGAGTTGCATGTTTGATCTACCCCAAGAAGGGTGAAATCTATGAGTTTAGATTAGATGAATGAATGATTGACTAATGGATGGATTGATTAATATATTTATTTTCAATCATAGATCAATGATTTAACAAGTTTCATGGATTAAGTATGATATGATCACATTGATAGATGAAAAAAATTGATAGGCTGATGTAGAAGTACACAATAATGGTATAATAAACTTTAAAAGAAAAAAAAGTTGAAAAAACCAAGCACATGATGATGCCCCAAGTGATGTAATAATGATATAAGAATGATGTGATTAGACATGAATAATTAGTTAGAATAAATTATGGAAAAAAAAATAAGAATGAGAATTGAAATAAGATTAGCCAAGATGACCTCAAAATTGCCAAGGAACTGAGCACTGCTTACATAGTCCATAAAGACCTCAGGTTGATGTAGTTCTCAAAATAAGGGAGGAATGTGATGAGAAATAGTGAATATGAATATATGATAATTTGACTTGGTCAAAGAGGGATGATATAATTGGATTTTATGTTAAAGGAAATGTTTGGTAAGATATGGATGTTGATTTTGCAATGGGATATACTACAATTTTAGCATAGTCTCCACATGTATTTTTCAACTTGATTTTTTATATTGAACATGACATTATTCAAGATGATATAAAAAACCATGATCACTTGACCACAATGTGATTAAGTAATGACCCTCGATCCAACAAATAAATGAAAAAAATGCACCATGTTATGGAAAAATCATGATGTCATTATTGCCATAAGAAGATAAATGGAATTAAGTACAAGCACCTAATATGAAAAATCATGATAACCCTATTTTCATACACATATGGATTGATTCAAGTCATAAAATCAAAATTAAACAAGCATACAATCAAAAAAGAACACAAAAATTTGAATATTAAAGCAACAAAAAACATCTTGTCACAAATCAAGTTAAAATACATGTGTGAAGGCTCAATGTTAATGATAGATAGATAGTTTCCCCAATCAAGGATAAATTCAAGGGTATGTATTTTGGAAGGACACATTCAAAAAAATATGGAATGATTTGTTTGGAAAATGATCAAGTATTTTAAATGGATCTTGGACAAGATAAATGTTTTGGATTTTGTGGCTTTATATTTCTTTTCGGTATTTTTTGGATTTATGATTTTATAATTTTTATTTATTTATGTATTTCATGATGTTTCATATTTATGAATTTATAATTTTTTTGTATTTTTTGGATCATCTGATGTTTTTAATTTTTTTAATTTTATGATTCTTTTGGACTTTTTGGTGTATAGACAAGGGCTATTAGGAAAGGGACAACATGTTATAGAACTTGAGGGGAGATGATAATGGATGAAAGGATATTAGATGATGAATAATGGATTAAGGATATCCAAGGATGACATAGGGAAACCTAGTTGTCGAAGTGCCCTTTGGAGGATATGCCAATATGCTTTCCCAAAAAGGGCTCAAAACATATTATACTTTCTTATAAGGAGTCAAAGTAGGAAGATAGGATGAACATAACATGATATATAAGGATGAATGTTGGACAATGAATTGGATAAGGATGGATCAAATGGTTTAAAGTAGATATTTAGGATAAATTATTTGGATGGGGATTGGGCTACCCCAAAGTGTTGAGGTATTTAAAGATAATAAATTATTCACACATGATGACAAAATCCTATTTTTCATCATGGTAATTTTCTAAGGCACCATAAACATGAATTTTACCATTATAAAAATTACTTATCTTTCTCTTTATCTTTTGGATTTTTATTTTTTAATTTTTTTTAAAACTTTATTGCCATAGTATGGGATCCTTCAAGTGTGTGCTCCACTGATGTCATCATAAATTTCATTGATTTATAAATTGAATTATTCCAAATTGATTATGATGTCATCATAACCCCTAAAATATATGGTATTACCAAGGATGGTTAAGTGAAAGTCATATTGGATAAAATTTGTTTGTTGATTATGTGAAGTATTTGGAGGTGGGATGTGATCATGATATGAAGGGGGATTGGGACCA
This sequence comes from Torreya grandis, assembly GCA_037957365.1. NCBI lineage: Eukaryota > Viridiplantae > Streptophyta > Pinopsida > Cupressales > Taxaceae > Torreya > Torreya grandis. Next base: position 1,775,087 of record JARHVA010003086.1, read on the forward strand.
ACAATCTCACATTCCATGAGACTAAGAGTATATACTAGTTTGATGTTTGAGAGATTTTTTATTGTATTGATGGGGTCTCCAACTTGTGATTTATAATTGTCCTGTAAATATGTTGACATAGGTAAAAGAGTGATTTATTCATCCCTTGGTTCTTTAAAAAGGTTTTTACCAAGGGATTCACTTTCTTCATTTTTTGGACTTTGATTTCAATTTGGGTCTAATAGTGCCTCAAAGAGATTTTCACTAAAGGACCTTCAATTTTGAATTTGATTTTGATTTAAACTATCCCATAATTCTTCAAGGAGGTTTTCAACGGGATGCTAATTTTAGATTTTTATGTACTAGATTGTTAGATTTTGATGTTGTTTTATGCTCTTCTAGCTGGATTTCGATCATGAATTCTACCATTGTTTGATTTTTATGGAAGAAGGTTGATGGTAAATTATTTTGTTAGTCTAAATCAATGGGTAGGAGAGATTTAATTTCAAATTGGTAGAAAGGATATATGGCAACATAGTCCTTATAGGGACTATGAATGGAGCATATTTCAATGTAAGAAGATGCTTTCTTAGAAACTATGAAAGTGCCATGAACATATTTAAATTGATTGGTAGGTGCATTGTAGTTGATGCCATGAAATACTTCATGTTCATGTACATGGATGGGTTTGATGATTCCTTGCTCATAAAGGTTGAGATCTTTCCAATTATAGTTCATGGTCTCTAGGATTCTGCTTGCTTTATGATATTTACTACTTTAGAAATAAGCCATGGGGTTGTCTCCATGTAATGATGTATGATGATTGTTGATGGGATCCTCATATGTGAGGAGGATATATTTGAGAAATGAAGTGTTTCCAAACTTATATAATTTTGATGTTGATATTAGTTCTGATTCTAATGTTGATGTTGATTTGTTGTTTAGGATTGGCCTATCCACATGGAAGACATTTTTATGTTTATTATCGACAAGCACAATTGCTCCTTGAGGCATAAAATTTTGTGTGATGGAAGGTTTTATATGTGATGGGATATGGTGTGATAGGACAATTAATAAAGGTATTATCAAGTTAACCTCTTCAAATTAGAATCATAACCAAAACTAAGGTATAGTCCAAAGTCAAATATCTAACCAAGTCCAAGTACAAGCATCACCACAAAATTAGGCTAAAAATTATGATAAATCAAAGAAATAAAAATGCAATAATAACATTTTTGTAAATGGAGTAACTAAGTCACGCTATGTCCAAATGGTGTAAACACTGTCTACTCAACCTATGCCACAAATGTAGCTTACTCCACATCAATATCCTATTCAAAAAGTGTAGTCTATGCAATAACCTATACTAAATATTCAAATTAAGTATCCCCCACCCTTTAAAACCCCTCTTCCAAGAATAATACCCACTTATAGTGTCTTCAATGACCTTGGTGAACCTATCGAAGCAGTGTTATACAAGATAGCCATAACTAATCTGATTAGTTGGACACTTTTAAAGAACTATCTTGAGGGTATACCATATCTAGAATGGTATAAAGATCATCAATTATATGAATACCATTGTGTTTAGTGGTATTATATATGCCATTGTGTCTATTTAAATCACCTCATTGAAAACATGTTGGAAAATGGAGAGATCCAATTGGATAATAGGGTATATACATCCAATCAGAACGTAGTTATCTACCAAAACCCTTTTCCACAACATAACAATAATAATAAAAAACATCAATAATGAATACTAGAACAATAACAATAATAATATCAATAACCACCATGCCAAAAATAATAAAATCAATAATAACATGAACTAAATAGGAGGAACCAAGGCCAAAATGACCACAACAACTAACATACTTACCATGCAATTTCACATGACTAAAACAAAGTTATAAGTAATATTGTGAGAGGTTGTGTTTCTACCATCACCATTAATCCTAGACTAAGTTCCAGTAGACTAGGACTATTTCCTAATAATACCAATCAATCTACCTATGTCAATAATCCTTCCTTGACTTGGGACCATAACCAAGCACAACAAAAACTAGGGATTACTATTTTAGGTCCTTATACCAATAACTTTTCCTTGCCTTGTAACCACAACCAAATGCACTAATAATTGTGACTTATCTTATCAGACCCATCTCTATCATCATCAATTTACAATAGTCCTATATCTAATCTTGATTGTGTAATCACAACTCAATGGTCTAGGATTACCATTCTAGGCCCACAACCTCCTGCCAATGAACCAATCCAACCCACTATGCTAGTTAAGATTAATCCATTTACCACTATTAAAGAAAATGAATATGAAATTATGGAATAAATTCAAAATACACACACACAAATTACCATCTTGGATTTGTTACGTACATCTACTACCCACAATAATATATTAACAGAACTCCTAGGCCAATCCCAAGTTCTAAATGACATAATCCCAAACAAATTATGAGCTTTTGTTGGATACTTAGCCCCATGATAATATTTAACCTTCGATAAGTGATATGTCATACTTTGGCCCTCTCCATAACAAACCTCTCTATATTGAAGTTGGAATAATGTGGTATACATTCAAATGTGTGCTTATATATAATGGATCATGCCTAAATATTGTGACTTTGAATCTCATCAAGCATCTCAGATATACAATAGTTGATCTACAATAATAAAAAAATTACTATCATAGCCTATGACAATGAATAATGAGAATCATAAGGCACCATAAGCTTGACAGTTATCATTAGGACTTTGACCCATGATAGACTATACCATGTGTTGGACATAGACTTATCATACAATTTTCTCTTGGGTAGACTTTGGATACATGAGAGTTGTGCAATCCCTTTGACATTTCACTAGTGTCTTAATTTATTTCACTCAGGCATGTAGGTCAACATCAATGGAGATTTGTGGACATATGAACATTGCAAACATTTGGAGGCTGAGTAAGAAAGTAAAAACTACCACATTGGCCTAGACCCAGTGCCCAAAAAGGACAAAGACAAAGAAATACTTGTTGAATATTAAGAGGCCAATTACATAGACCCTGATAGCTTTGATTCATCCTCACATACACCTCTACTTTAAATGTGTAATCTTTTTACCATCTTGGACAATGTTCCAGGAGAGTATTTGACCCATGACACATTCCATATTGCCAAGATTCCATAGAACCACAAGTCCTATAGAAAACCTAAAGCTAAACCAACTACCATGGAATGGCAATGAAAAGGAAAGATTTATAGCCCAACACTTATTATTTTCACACAATCCACTTTCCAAGAATAAGACCCATAGGAAAATGATAATTCCTAGTTGTAAAATGACAAATTGGTTAATTGATACAAAAGTGCCAAATATCCCATCCCTTACAAGATCCTGGAAAACCAATCTTATGAAGGAAGAGGTCTAGGGGCAAACCAATAAGATACTCTTGAGCCCATTTCTATGACTAGGTACAAAGAAACTTATGGTCTCATATTTAAACCACCTAGGGGTGACCCCACGTATCTTATTCATGTTCCAACACCAACATCTAGTGAAGATGATGTTGATAGCAAAGCAGACTCTGATCATAACATTTATGAAGAACTTGCTAGTACCAACCTCTTTGATCCCATACCATTTGTACCATTACCCTAGTAATCTAACATTCCACATTTCCCCTTTATCATCCTCAACTTATAGACTGGGACCAAGAATAATCCACATTCCCTGTAGAAAAGTTTGAGAATGATGAGGCCTTTTGTAATTTTATAGGCTTAAGATAAAATGTTTCATTGGAAGACCATAAACAAGGGTTTTCTATTGAACTAGATCCTACAACCTATTTTGGAGAATAGGTGAACAACCTTAGCCAAAAAAATAAAAATAAAACATTGAGGTCCCAAAGTTAAAACCTCTTTGAGGCACTTTTGGTCTAGGGTAAAAGTAAAGAGAAAGGCCAATATTTTGGGAAAAACATGTCTCAAGTGCCATTAGATGTGGGTGTTCACCTTTCTTCGAATGAATCTCAGGAGACCTTCAACAACAAACTTGATTTTGAGTCTGAGTTTAATTTAGTATAATAACATGCCTTTGATCAAAATTCCCAAGACTTTCTTATAGTATTTGTAACATGGCCATCACTACTATTAAGAGACTCAAATTCATCTTGTTAGGAGAGTTTAAAGAGCTATTCCAACTAAATGAGTTTGTTGTTGTAGGCCATTTCACACCTTTTCCATCTATCCTAGAATATGGTTTGACTCTCCTAGTCAAAGATACTATGGAGGTTAACATCAAGACTCCAAATGACCCAAAATATATTAGATTAGGTGCGTCCTTCATTGAGGAAGAACATGAAATTAAAATGTCATCCTTTATGGATGGATTTTTAGGATACAATCAAATCAAGATTGCATCAAAAGATAATAAAAGATAGCATTTACCACTCCTTAGGGAATATTTTGCAATAAAGTTATGTTGTTTAGCCTCAAAAATTTTGGGGCCACATATTAGAGAGCTATAACTATCATATTTCATGACATGATGCACAATGTTATCGAAGATTATGTCATTGAAATATTGGGTAAATTAAAGACCCATGTCGAACATCCAATAATACTAAAAAGGATATTTGAAAGGATTCATGAGTAAAAGATCCAATTCAATAAAAAAAAGTGCATCTTTGATGTCATTTTAGGTAAATTTTTAGGATTCATCATCTCTCACTATGGAATTGAAGTTGATCTTTCCAAAGTACAAATTATTACCGAGATGCTACCACCTTCCTATTTGAAGCAACTCTATAGTATATAGGGCAAATTATAATCTATCAGATGCTTCATTTTTTAGTTGGCTGACAAATACCATTCCTTCACTCACTTACTAAAGAAAGGTGTTAGATTTCTTTGGGATAAAGACTGTTATAAAGTCTTTCAACACTTAAAGGATTATCTTACCAATCCACTTATTTTATTACCATTAATTACAAGAAATCCATATTTAATGTACTTATCTAACATAGAAAAATCCTTGGGGGCACTTTTAGCTGAACATGATAATAATGGGAAAGATCACGCTCTATACTTTCTAAGTCATAAAATAGTCACGTATGAACACAACTATATGCCAATATAAAAATATTTTTTACTTATGGTATTTGTAACCTAGAAGTTACATCATTACATGATTAATAACAAGACCATAATCATTTCCAAAGTAGATCTTCTCAAGTATCTACTATCTAAGATAACTTTACGGGGTCACATGGCTAAAAGGATCATGCTATTGAGTGAGCTGGAGATTGAGTACTTTAACTAGAAATCCATCAAGGGAAAAGTACTTACAAACCAACTTGTTGAAACTTGCTTTACAGATATTGAACCACCCACTTTTTAATTCCTAGATGAATCCATTATGACTATCATAGAAACACCTCCTAAGGAGAATCATTGGAAACTATATTTTGATGGGTCATTAACATCACATAGATCAGGGGTAGGCCTATTTTTTATTACACCCTAGAGTAATTTATCCCTAAATCAATCGGTATCATCTTTCTTTGTACTAATAACATAAATGAATATAAAGCACTTGTTATAGGGCTTCATCAAGCATTACAATGGAATATTCAACATCTCATGGTTTATGGTGATTTTTAGTTAATCATCAATTAGTTTATGGACCACTTTTAGACCAAAGATGACAAGCTGGTGCCATATAATGCCATGGTGGACACTCTCAAACAACATATTTCCAATATATAATTTGAACACATACTTAGGGCTAGTAATAAGGTAATAGATGCCATGGCTACCATTATCTCTTTGATTCACCACATAAACAAGGAAAAAGAATATCAATTCCTCATTGAAAATAGTCTAGCACCTAATCATGAACCTTCAACCATCACAATGATCTATGATATTATTGGTCCTAGATCTATTTGGTACTCAGAACTTTATAACTATCTTCACAACCATTCTATGCCACCAAACCTATCATGCAAACAAAAAAACTTTTACATATCAATCCTCTCGTTATACTCTACTTGGCCTAAGCCTTTATCATTTAAGCTTTGATATAACTCTGCTTCATTATTTAAATTATACATAATCCACATTAGAGTTGAGGGGAGTCCATGAAGGAGTATGTGGATCCCACACTAGTAGTGCCATCATAGCTAAAAATCTCTTTCATACTAGTTACTATTGGATAACTATGAAAGTAGATGTAGATGTTTATGTAAAAGTGTGTGAAAAATGTTAAAGGCATGCCAATCAAATTCATGCCCTAACTAGGACATTAAAACCAATTATTACAGATTGGCTATTTTCAACATGGGAACTTGATCTTATTGGAAAGATTAACCCTACCTCATCTAATGTCCATAAACACATCCTTATAGCCATTAAATATTTCACTAAATGGGTTGAAGCTATACCCCTCACTTACATGATTATAAAATAGATTTTCAAATTCATCTTATACCATATTATCTACTGCTATGGTATTCTATTTGACATTATATTTGATAATGGTGGATTATTTAAAAACAAGGATATCAAACCACTTTGTGTTGAGTATAACATCACTCAACATTTTTATATTGTATATTCCCTAGAAGGTAATAGCCAAGCAGAGGCATCTAAAAAGACCATTATCAACATACTTGAAAATATTATTAATGATTCTGGGTATGATTGGCACCAACAAATCTTTCATGCCCTCTAGGCAATCATACTAATTATCACATTCTAATAAGAGCCATAGCATATTCCCTAGAATATGGCATAGAGGCAATTATTCCCATCGAATTTGAGTTACCTTCTCTATGTACCTCATTGAAACACATCCTAGATGATGAATACTATATATTTTCTCACCTATAAGAGCTAGAGTCACTTGATGAAAAATAGATGGCCATTATCAATAGTTTTCAATCATATACCAAAATTAGTTACATGGTCAATACAAATGACAGGTCAAACACAAAGAGTTTTATCTTGGTGATCTTGTTATCAAAGAAAACCAAAATAATACCACAACCAAGAAGAAGAAAGGCAAGTTCAAACCTAATTGGATAGGCCCATATGTCATTATTTCTAACTATGGCTCTAAAACATACAAGCTTGCTACACCAGATAGATATGGACTTGATGATCCCATGAGCATCTCACACCTTAAGCATTATTTCATTTTAGGGACCTAAAATATTGTATATGAGGCTCATTTACATTATACCATACTGACACTTTCCTTGTATCATATTATATACCATTCTACAATACCTTCACTATTGACCAAATTTATTTTTACCCTCCCTACCCAACCTTTTGACTTTGATTCCACTCCATTGGTTCTTTGGGAAACTTCAACAAGAATATTTAGATAAATTTTCATTAGTTGATTTAGTATTATAGACAAAGGCAATATCTTGTCCTAGTATGACAATGGTTTGGTAATTACATTCTTCATTTTTGACAGTGGTTTGGTAATTACATCATTTTTAGTATTACTAATTACAACCATCTTTGGGTAAATTAGTATCATTAGCTTATGCCATTTTTTCCTAATTATAACCATCTATTGTAAAATTAGGATCAACACCTTTCTCATATATTGCCACATCACCATGCCACTCTTATGTTATAATGTGTCATTTGATTAAATTCATAAACTTGTTACTTCTTATTTAGATTCCTCCATTGTAAGGTGGAACTATAGTGACTTGAGTTCCCATTAGGACTATCTAGGTAGCACTCAATTCACATTGAGGTCATCTTAGTAACCCTTTTCTAATGCTCTTATTATTTTACAAATAGTTTTAATTTGAATGCTCTCATTATTTTGTGAGTTGGACCATTCAGTATCTCATAATTCTTGATTGATATGAGATGCTTCAAAAATTACAAATACATTTGTAAAATATTTTAGAAAATAGTAAAAAACACATAATCGTGAAAATTGGCTTAGAATTTCCATATGAGATATAAAGTTGTCAATTTTTTTTGGGATGGGCCATCTTATTTATTCATTTTATTTCTAGACCACCTGGATATTTTTCATCCCATTTCTGGGAGAACTACATCAACTTGAGGTTCAAATGGACTATGTAGGTAGCACTTCGATACATTGGGTATCTTAGGTTACCTCATCCACACCTTACTTTATTTTTGACCACTTATTTGTCTTAAGGATCCTGGGACTCCTAGCTATTTCATGAATAACCACTTATCATTTAGTTTGTCCATCCTTCTTGGCCTTTAGTTGTACACTCTCACCATTTTACAATTTCATATAGTGAGCATTGTGTATTCAAATTTGATACATTAATGATTACTTGGATTTATTTTATGCTCTCACCATTTTGTGATCAACCATTTCTTATGCTCCCACTATTGTGTGCATTGTTAATTTGAATTTGATACCCTACTGTAATCTTAGACTTTTCTTATGCTCTCATCATTTTATGAGATCATTCTCATATTTCCTCTACAACACAATCATCTTTTCTTATCATCATTTTTTTCTATCCCATATCTTGGGAGAACTACATTTTGGCCTAAAGTTCATGTTGGATCCTATGTCTATGGAACTATGTAGGCATCATCCACTTGCCTTGTGCATCTAGAGTTATCTCGACTACCCCTTCTTTTTATTCTATCTCCCCATTTTTTTTTATCTTTTTCATTGTCTCCTATAGCTTAGGGGCAATACTTGTCCTTTTCTTTGTGTCATTTCTTACCTATAGCCTAGGGGCAACCTTATGCCATTATTATTATGTTGTTATACATGTGTCATTGGTGTCTAGTTTAGGGATCACCTATCATCATAAGTAAAACCTCTATAATACATGAACAAACAATTTATTTTCTATTTGGTCTCATATTGTTAACCTTTATTTATGTTTATTTGATTTCATTATTGTGCCTTGACTTAATATATCTACATTCATTAGGTGATTCCTTGTGCATTATACTTAAGTCCATCCATATTCATACATCAACATTGTCATCATGGTTTCTATCATTAGTGCATTATTTTCACTTGTCTATGGGATCACGTGTGAGTCTTTGTGCATAGTTTGGCTAAATTACCATGGTGTTTTATATCATGGTGCATATAATTTCATGTTAAATAAAAAATAGTTCAGTTGATCTAACAAGTAATGATGTTACAGTACTTCTCCTTGGTCACCAGAAAACTTATTGATATAATCCCAACATTACCTAAATAAAAAATAATTAAATCATAAATTAATTTTAATCCTTGCTAGTTAGAAAATGTATCTCCATACTAGTAGTTTGCCTAAATTCACATTCTCCTCTGTACCAACTTTATTTTACTCTATGATTATGGATTCAGTATGAAATCCCCCTTTTTAATTTTCCATATTATCCCCAATCATAGTACCAATGATTATAACTACCTTTGGGCAAATCATTTTGTTTCAATCTATCAGGATATTAATGATTATAACTGCCTTTGGACATATCATTATCATTCTCCTGCCCTACTAGGTCAAGTTTTCATTTTGTTAATGATTTTAAACACATTTGGGAAAATCATTATCTATATTCACCCAATTGGGTAATTTTTCATTATAATAATGATTATAACCTCCTATGGGAAAATCATTATTTTCCACCTTGTTATGCCAAAACTTATAACCACTTTTGGGCAAATCATCATTTTTTATTTGCCTAATCGAGGCATTTCACTATGCCACTGATTATAACTAACTTTGGTAAAATTAGTCTTATCCACCCCTTTTACCTTTAGATCCCATCATTTCCTTCTTTTTGAGGGACCATTTACCGATGTTACTTTTTGCCCATTCCCTTAAGGTGGCATCCAAGGCTCATTCATCGCCTCCTATAGAATTGGGAATTGAAAACCTTTTCATTATTTGAGAAGAAATTATTTTCCCTATAGCTTAAAACACCTTCCTAAATAGGATAAAACTGTAGACACCCCATTCTAACCATAACTATCTCCCAACTAGACTTCAGACTACTTTCTACTAAATAGTGTAAATTAAGCTTAAGAATAACTTAACATCTCAATTTTGTCCACAAATCATAAATTAGTGCTCATAACCATGTTAATTCATTCCTATTTTAGGTATTATCCCATATACAATAATAACCTCTCACAAATTCATCCCCATTGACCTTGTGACTTAAAAACTGGTAGTTTAGCCTTTGGACCCTTTAAGCGGGGCACTTGAACAATTTTTAAAAGAGATAAAATAGTAATGAAAATGAATCAACTAATTAAACTAAATTAAAAGCTTATCTAAATAATCCATTTGCAATTAATGAATATCTACAAATGTAAATTTAAAAAATTAAAATATCAAGCTTCTTCATCATTGATTTTGTAAGTTGTCATTCTATCACAAAATATCTATTAGATATCTAAATTTATGAGCCATGCCTATTAATTAAAAATCATAATTACATATCACCTTCCTAACTCAACTAAGGTTAGCCTCAAATCACCAAGGGTTAGTTTTAACTCAACCATGTTTAATCCTAATCTAACTTAACTTAGATGAGAATTAATTTTGGAGGATATAAATAGAAGGCCTCACCTATTGATCTTAAAGCTATCTTGGTGTAAAGTTATTATGATCAAATACATGTAAAATATTTTATGTGTAATGTTATTATGCCGAAATACCTCTAAGAAATATTCATAGTAGTGTTATAATGCCCACATTCCAAGCAAAGCTAAGGTGAATGAAGGGGAGATGATGCAAGAGCACCATTGACAAAGACTCAATTATCCACAAGACAAGAAAGACAATTCCTTCAATAATAAATTTAGATATACAAGAAAGTTCAAAGGGAGTTTTTATTTTCTACTTTTAGTTATATTTTCATTGTGTGCTTATTATTTATGCTCACCCTAGCATGTAGGCAAGAAGTGTTAGTTTTAGCGCATTTTTTAATTTTATTTTCTTGATTAATGCCATACTAATCTCCCTTCTTCATAATCCTATATTACAGATGTGTGTTTTGAATGGGTGATCTTTAAGCTTTCCTTTTAGGATGAGATGAAATAATATTAATGTTATGATAAGGTATGTTCTTGAGCAATGAGATGTCTTAGATTTGAGGTAATATGGTCAAGGTGACTAGGACTTATGATATGTTAAGATTGTATTAGATTAGGGTTTAGGATTTTAGACAAATGAATGGCTAGAATTTAGTGAATATGGCTAAATACTAGCAATATGCCAACTCTATTGGGATCCAAATTAGTAAAAGGATGATATTTGATGGGTACCTAGATTAGAACTAGTAGGATGATGATTAGATGGGTGCTAGTTAAGAATAGGTAAGATGACAAGATGATAGAATACTAGATAAAAACCAATAGAGTAATAAGTTGATGATATGTAGATAAAGTAATGGGTATGGAGATAATCGATAGAGGATAAATGGATAGGGTGATAGGTAAATATATAAGGTAAGGGATATATGCTTGATATATCATAGGAAAATGTGTTATTATGGAGGGTATGGCCAATTTATTGCTCACATATGATACTCAAGGTCTATAAATGTTATAAATGGATTAATCGGTAAAGAATGAAAGAGTTGTCAAAACTCTTTAGTCAATATATCTCCAATGGCTCATTACTACATCCATTGATTTTTTATCATACACTTAAAAGGAGAAAACCAATTGTAAACAAAATAATTTTTATCCACACAGTGAGATCTGAAAAGGATTATAAAAGCATGTATATTATAAAGTAGATCACTTGCTTATATAGGCAAGGCAAAATAAGATGTAAGCTAAACTAGGAAATGTGGGATAAGTCCTCACATAAGGAAAAACTAGGTAAAGACCAATGACCTAACTAGAACATAGAAAGAATGAGTAAAAATATACTCTAATAGCCCCCCCTCAAGTGAATCTAAGGATTAATAATAAAGGATGTAGTGTGAAGTCACGTGTCCTTATGGATGCTAATCTATCATGTTAGATTATACGGATGTCGAGTCACTCTAACCATCAAGTCAAAGTAGGAATGGTGTTGAATATAAGAATAATTGAATATGAACACTGCACTCTAAAATACTTGGTAGAATGATGAACCTGAAGAAGAATCCTTTGAACACCCTCCTACAAGATGGTGGGAAGTGAGAATAAAGACTGCTGGAATGTCACTGGCAGGGATACCACACTGGTGTCACTATAAAAATCACCAAGAAATCCATGTAGTGAATTACAAAATCCTCATGGGTATGTGCATGGAGTTGGGTGACAATTTCATGGACATACCCAATATTGAGTACACATTATAACATAATGCATACACATTATTATTATAACTCTTACGCATTATGGCTTGAAATAATTGAGCATAATGTGTATGTGTTATAATGGTAATATGTATTCATTAATTATATTTATAGGAATGCATGCATATTCCTTTCAATAAAGGTAATGCATATGAATTATGTAAACTATAAAATTAAAAAAACCCTGAATTGTCATTTATAATATGTGCTTAGCATTCATGTTTTACTACTTGGTGTTCATGTTTTACCCTCTATCTCTTCTTTTTGCCATCCATCTCATATTTTACCCTCTGGCTCACATGGAAATCATTTTTTTTACTCCCTCATTCATGAGATCGATGATGCCACCATGAAGAAGAGGTAAGTTTTGTAAATTAAATCAAGTTTTTTGAATTTTTTATAAATGTTTTGCATAATTTGATCTATAATTTTTATCTAACAGGTAGGCATGCTCTATCAACATCCTCACCATTTATAGATAGTTATAACCATATATATCATTATAAACATGAAAGATACATGAAAAGTGAATTTATGTAGGATCCACTTTGATAGTATGCTAAGGAGTTGGAGCAAGAAGTTTGGAATCAAGGATTGACATGATATGCAACAAATGGTCTGCTAGGCATATCCTCATATGAGGAAACATGGTGACCCTGAGAGTTTTTTTTCTTCAATGCCAATATATCATTTTTAAATTTATGAGTCAAAGGGTTAGTTGAAGTTTTTCATTTGATTTTGAATGTATTATTTTTTAGGTTATCGACCATAACTATATCATCTTATATTTAAGTATCTTAGTTTTCTTCTATTTATAAATTATGTGGTTAATTTATTTGTAGGAGAATCTCCCTTCATATACTTGTGTGTTAAATAAAAATCATTTGTTATTTTATAGATTAGGCATAGTTATGACAGAAATATTATGTATCATTTTTTGAATCAGGATATGAATTATATCATGGGTTCATGAAGCATTTTTTATCTAAGTCAATTGAACTAAGATGGAATGTTCATCTTTGGCTAGTTTCAATCTTTCCTCAAATTTAATTCTCATCATTTGCTAGTTTATTATGGAATCTACTAGTAGATGATGAAATCATATATCTACTTATTCAACCTAAGTTTCCAAATGTAAAATGATGTACTCATAAAATAAAGATTTTTTTAATTCATTAGGATGTTGTTTACCATCACTGGTAAGATTATGAAAATTTTTCCTTAAGTATTTGGGTAAATAATGGATTTGAAAACCTGGGGATAATGGCTTTATAGGTGGTTATCATGGTATTGTTATAGCTACCATAACTTGGAAATTTATTTCTCTTGGTACTAATACATCAGACAAAGACACTGACAAGTTTAGAGTTTGGACCTCTCTTATCCACTCTAGAGAAATATTGAAATTAAACTACTCTTTCAAGTCAAATAATGGATCAATAATAACCTTATTTATAATATACCTTTTGTATCTTATTCCAACCAGAATGGAAAAAAAATTGGCCACAATTTGACAAGAGGAATTTATTCTATATTTTTTTTTGAGACATAGGAACAACACCTGTCACACTAGGTGATAGGTGGAGTTGGAAGCATAGAAACACTTAGATGTTCCCCATGGTGGACACAAAAAATTATTGATGAAAAAATTGGCACATTATTTGGAGAAGAGGCTCCCTTTACTGAAAACAAGAATTTTTTTAATAAATCTATTTACAATAATTACAAGTTGAAAGGAGTATTGAATTTTACTAATTTCAATCAAAACAAAAAATAAAATTAAAGAAGGTGAAAAGTCACACATGAATGAGAAAACACAACTTTCATCTTACCCATGACAAAAAGTCATCCTGGTAAGTATAATGTTTCTTTGATAAGAAAACATGTATGTCTTAAATTGAGAGATAAATATTAATATAATAAAAACACATATGCTCAAATAAAACATTAGACACAAAGTTTTAGAAGTTATCATATGTTCCTCATTGGAAGAAGAACACAAAGTTTATTTATCCTTCCCTTTCATAAAAACATTACAATGAGCATCGTACACCATTTGTACAATGTATATATCTCCTATTTATAGATATAAGAGGGAATGGTCTGGACCTTCACATCCATCATGATTTCTAGCATTTAGATTTTTATTCTATTCTATTTTTCATTAATTTTCAAATTTATATAAAATAAAAATACAAATTTTTGGAAATAAAAGTTAGAAAAAAAATAGAAAATTGGTTGCAAACATTCTAGGAAGTCTTTACGAGAGTAAAAGTTGCTTTGCATGGATCTTGGGGTGAAGGAGCTACTGAACTAGAGATTTTCCTCTTCTCTATGGATATTTTGAATATTCTAAATTTCCTCGCTACTTTTGTATTTAAATCTACTATATGAATTATAACAAGTTTGAATTATTTTAGCCATTAGGTACATACTATCAACATGATGTTTGGGACTTATAAAATCTCAAGAAATTGGGGTTTTGTTGCTCAAGTGAGGCATCTATTTTATTAAGCATCATCATAGAAAATATTCTAGGAATGACGATAGGGTCAAGGATAAAACTTGCATTATAAGGCATATAGATTATTTGATTCAAGTTCAAAATAATTTTTGCATATGGGATCTAGGTGATATTTTGAGATACAGTAATGTTAAAGGCTTTGATGAGATTAATATTATTATTTCTAGTGAATTCATTAATCCCATGTATTTGGATGAAAAGGAAGTTTATAAGGGATCATATAGAGTATATTGTGCTTTCTAATGAATTTGATGAGGATCAATGCTCATGATTCATAGATCACTCTTTAGAGCCAAGTGATACACTTGAATACAATTCTATGGAGATATTCATAGTTATCGAGGTAGTGAGATGTTTGATGTTGAAAGGTGGTAAGCAAAATAGAAAATATTTTAATCCCTGTATATGCATAAAGGGTGATTGTAAGCCAGATTTTCATATGATTACTTTACCTCAGGGTAAAAATTATCCATGGAAGAGCTTGGTGCTATGAGACTTAGGTTTTGTTGAGAATATGGTTCCATAATTAAAGAGTGATTAGGAAAAATATCTTAATTTTTCCCACAATCATCTTGATTATCAAAATCAAGTTATGGATCTTGTCATATCAAAATTAATATTATATGGAGTTGATCGTCCTCTAGGTACTTGTAGTAATCTCACTAAATGGACTCAATTGATTAATTAAATAAATAATAATGAGCATTATATGAAGGATACAAAACCAAACTTAGAATTTAGTAGATATGAATGTGGTTTTACAATCACAATAAAGGGTAAAGGATTTCAAAGAATATTTTATGCTAGAGTTGGTAGGTAAGAGGAAATGAGCTCCAAGAAGTTAACACTTCCCATTATAATAACCCATCCATTCCCAACTAATATTGGTATATGACCAAATCATTTTTGAATAGGAATGGCATAATAAATCATAATGAATTCTTTAATATTGAGAACTCTTTTCCTGGGATGGTTAGAACTAAAGATAGTCAATCTCTAATGAATGATCCACTTTGTGGAAAAGGGAGAAATCCATTTTCTTTATAATAACATAATAAATAACAATCTAGAGTCATATGTGATAGATCAAAGTTGTTTTTTCATGGAAGAGGTCAGTTGAAGTTTGAGAGCCTAGCTGGAAAAGATAATTTCTTATTCTCCACCAGTAATTAGTTTGATATTCCTTTTAATAGTAGAAATAAAAATTCAAAAAAGTGTTCATACAGTGACATTGATGAAATAGATTCATTAGTTAGGGTGTTGGATTATATTTCTCAATCTTATCTATAATATTTATATTTTATTTTCAATATCAACAAATCTAAGTTTTGAGCCCTGGGATGAGAAAGAAAAAAACTTAAAACTGTTTTAGACAATATAATTATGAATGGATTTGTTCATGCTCTTAAAGACCTCACTTTCCTAGAAAAATGTTAATGGAATTCCCTTATAATTTAAAAAACCCATTTAAGTGTAGGAGATAATAAGGGAACTCATATATCATTTCATGACATTTTTAAAAATTGTTTGGATGTTCGATATATGTGGGATGAGAATAGAAAATTAGGGGAGTATTATCTTAATTGTAACCATAATTATTTAAAAAGAATTTTGAAGGCATGTGGCGAGAGTGGAATAAATATTAAATTAATGGATAAAATACATTTTACTGAGGATTTATAATATGTCAGGAAAAAATTGGTGAATATTCAAATGAACTTGCAAGTTGGAAAAATCCACTTAAGATCTCTTTCAAAATGTTTGGCTGATTTTGATGGATTTTATTCATCTATACACAAAAATGATATTATAATGAATTATTTTTTATGTATTATGAGTAAATACGAAAGGCCAAAGAATACTAAACCACATATTTAAAAAATTCAAAAGAATTACAAAATTGTTGAATGAAGGTTATCCTCCACTACACTCTTGCCTTGATGTTGTTAAAAAGGGAATGAAATGAGATATTTTATAAGTTACAATTACTGGTATAGTCCAAACAATAAATGATGTTCCCCATTATGTTAAGTGTGCATTATTTAACTCAACACAATCATTTGAAGAGGTGGTAAACTCAACACAAGAATCAATTGGTTGGATATATCATGCAAAATTAGAAATTGTAGAAGTTGAGGTATATAAAATTAGGAGGTGATACAAATATTCATCAAGGAAAAGATGACATTATTAAAATATATGTAAAGTGTCAAACATAAACATGTCACAATTGAAATTATAGTGAATGAACTCTAGTTGTAAGTGTGGTCATTGAAAGATGACAATATTCATATCAAACAAGAATTATCATATGTAGAAAAGGATAAAGATAAAATCAAAATAAGAATTGTATGGAGTGAAAATAAAGATAAATATTCTTAGCAACAAATTATCTTCTACTAGAGCGTAGGAAAATAACCTGTAGAATGATGTTTTACAACTTTAAGAAGGAGAGGAGCTAATAAGTCAATTGCAAGATAAAACTAAGCAGAATACATTGTTGTAATAGAAGTAGAAGGATTGCATGAAGACCTATAATCTACCCAGATAGACAATGTACTATTAAAATATGAAAGTCAAAAGATCCATTATACACACTAGTTCAACATAATATGGTGTAATAAAGTAGAAGAAATAATATGGGAGCCTTTTCAAAAATACATAGATTTCTTTGATGTGAACTAGAAATCTACTTGTAAAGTTGTTTTATGATCTTCAACTTCATGTCAAGAGCTACAAGGAGGTTTATGATTATTTCAATATGGATATTTAAGTTCAAAATAGGGATAGTTTTCAAACTCTTTCTAAATCCCAACTATTTCATATCTCAAATATCATGAATTAACTTAATAGGACCACTGGAGAAGCATTCCCTAATAGGAGGATTCCATTTCCTCATTATATCATAGAAGTGTAGTAGAAGTTAACTACATCACGAGGAGGGTTGAGGATTAGAAATTATAAACTTCCAAGATTGATTTTAGATCCTAGTATTTGATAATTGGTCAAGAATTTCTTGAGGACAAGTAATTTTGGGAAAGGTAGATTGTAATGTCCCTTTTTTTGAATTAAATAAATTAGAGGACATGAAGCCAATCTTTTATTTCTTGTAGGATAAGGGGAATTAATGATGGAAATAATTTAATAATAATTCATTCAAGTTGTCCAATGTTAATTTATGATATAATATGGAAAAAGTAAACTTAGGAGTATTATTATTAAAATGGATCAAAAGCTATATTAATTACATGGCAAAAAAAATTATTAAAAGGATAGAAAGGTAATAATTGGCTAAAAGTATTTTAAATTATTTTAAGGTTAGGGTGAAATTGGAAAAGTGAATGTATAAAATGATAAGTGGGGCAGAAAAGATTATTCATTATTCACAATCGGATTCAAAATTGTTTAACTTTTTCTTTAAGGATAGAAACCCTCCATTAAAAATAGCTTTGAGGATGAAAACTATCCAACCTCTAGAGGTGACTCTATCTAGAGGTTGTAATTACGTGGATAAATAAGATATTTCCATATTAGTGTTCATTGAAACTTAGTAACAATTTTTATAATTTCCTAGAAGGGTTTTAGAGTAATATACCAAGGTTTTTATATTGCCTTAGGGCAAGGGAATCACACTTCCAAGAAAAATAGCTACACCTAGGGTTTGGCCATACCACTTTAGTTGTTTATTTATTGCTATATCTACCTTCTAATAGCAAGGTATTGACTTTTTAGGGCTTACGATACATAGCCATTGAGTTTTTATGTTTGTCATACTTGGGCATTGACTTTTCTACATTAGGGTGTGACTTTGATAAGTTGGTCAATAATGTTTAATGGCTTCCATACTATTTTAAAGGATACCATACTACTAGAACTAGTGTTTGATGATATCATACCATTTTGAAGGTAATGGTGCAAATACAACTAAGGTTTAATGCTATCGTACTATTCAGGTGTCATTTTTAGCTAGGCTTTTTAGGAAAAATCTAATCTTATTCCTTTGGTGTTGTCTTACTATTCTAAGACATTTCCAGCTAGGGTTTCAAGGAAATATTCTACCTTTATGTTGTTCCATGTTGGGTTTTAGTGGAAATATCAAGAAAAATTAATACTCTAGTTTTATTATGCTATTTGTATCTTCTATAATTTTTCTCATAATGGTTTATATGTATGTAATTGACTGAAATAAAGAAACACATTTATGGATTTTTCTAGGTTTTTTAAGTTCCTTGATGGGTATTTCATGGTTTTTTACATAGGCATTCTAGATATGGAGATTTTGGACTTGGGAATTTCACATTTGTATGCACAAACTAGAGTTTCAAGTTTATTTTACACATGTTAGAAATCTAGGTTGCAACCATAGTTTGAAAAATTAGCATCAAATATTAGAGTTATATAGACAACCCAAAAATTTTAGTCATAGAATTCTTGACTGCTTCCATAATCCCAAGTTATGGTTTGAGAACTTTGGGAAATCTAGATACTAACAAAACTATTAGCACTTCCAACAACTACACACAACCTGATTGCTTCCTCCCACAATAAATCCATTGTGGGAGATCACCTAATCTTTGGCATTAGTATTTTTTCATGCTCAAGAATTTTTAAACTCCAACTACAAATGGTCCCACTAATTTTAGCCTCTAAATTTTTGTTATGGGAACCATTGGAACTTCTGTCACTGTTGAAACTGTCGAAAGTCCTAAAATCCTAGTATACAACCCAAATGCAAATATTTATTATGGGAACTATCAATAACTTTGACAATTACAAGTATAGACTGCAACTCTAACATAAAAACATGACAACTATAATGAAGGTCAAAGATTCTAACAATATTCTAAAGGATGTGAAATTTAACCCCAAGAAGTGTGGCACTAATCATTTAAAAAATGGACATCATTTTTGTATGATGTCACTCCCACATCAATCAAAATTGAGGGGGAACACCCATAATAAGCTTTATCATCTTGGTCATATGGTGTGGCCACATGAGGGGAGCACCCGTCTTAGCCCTTAGCCCTTGGTCATTTGGAAATCAAGCCTTTGGTCATATTCAACTCAAAAGTGTTTAAATTTTTCTTCATGGAGCCATAAAATTTGTTTGATTAAATTTAATAATAAATTTTTTCAAGATTTTGCTCCAAGGGGCCTTAATGTTTTTTGGGGAAGTTGAATAAAAAAATTTCACCACTATTTTTCACCTAAAATTTTCATGTGAGCTGAAAATTTTAAACAACCATAACTTTTGATCAGTAACTCAAATTCGAGTGACATCTTATTCAAAAGTGTTTGTTTCTTCATGATCTAAACATTGGTGACAGTTTTTAGCTCCTTAAAACTTAAAATTTTACACTCTTGGAATCATTATCAGTTGATTCTAATGTCCCTTAAGTTCTTTCATACTTATGCACATCTTACTCAAGATGCATTCTCTATTATGTTTGATGCCTTTATGAGCATGGTTTTATTTTAAACTCAAGGGGGATGTTCAATCTAATAGTTTTAAGGTGTACTATGTGGTTTATGTACTTTTATTTTTTGAATTTATTCTTTACTTTATGCAAGACCTATTGTATTGCATTATGGATTGCTAGTCGTTTCCACATCTTACAACATTCAATCATCATGAATGCAAAACAACATGTTACTTTCTCTAAGAAAAAAGGCTTCTACAAGATAGCTATGAACAAGAAAATTGAACTTGAAGTGAATGTAGAGAGAAATAAATGGTTTAATAGATGTGATCAAGACATGGTTGTCTTAGTTTGTTTATTTCTCCTGACTTACATTTTCATATTGAATCTGATAAAACACCAAATGAAGTATGGACCACACGAGAAAAAATCTTTAGGAAGTAGGATATGAAAAGAGGTCATAAACTAGAGAATGATCTAATCAGTTTGAGCCCGGGTGAATTTGACACTACAATATTACCTTAATAAATTCAAATCTCTAAGGTTCTAGTTACAAGAATGTGGAACTGATAAGAAAGATGATTATTTTTTTTCTATCTACACTATTAAAATTGGGTCCAGACTATTATGTGTTAGTGTCCACTTTCCCTGCCATCAAAAGTACCCTTGGATCTATATGGACAACATCTTATTTAGATAAATTTGTTTTCAAGTTGACTTTGGAGAAAGATAGGCTAATATTAATGGTCACAATGAATTTGTTGAAGTATCATGCGCTTTTTGCTAAGAAAGATAAGCATCTAAAAATAGATAAAAATAAATAAAATAAAAAGGATCAAGAGAAGGATACAAATCTTCCCACCTATAAACCAAATAATGGGACCTCTTCTTCCAATGTTGAGCCTAAGAAAGGTTGGTCAAATGTGGGTTTTGATTGGGGAAGCATGATGAAATAAAATGTTTAAAGAAGCATATTGACCAATTGGCTAAGATGTTTGAGAATCATAACATCAGTGTCCTTGATTCAACCATTCATAATTTATCAACCCATGAATCTTCTAATGAAAATGAAAATGGGAAAGAAAACTAAAATGAGAATAGTAAGGGGAAATTAAAGGGCAAGGACCTAGTTTAAGTTGTACCTCTAACTCTTATATGGGTCATTGACTCTGGTGATTTACATCACATGGCCTCTTTATAGATAGCGTTCAATTCCTTAAAACCATGTGAAATATCTTCTATACAATCAAATGATGACACTTCTATAAAAATTTGGGATAGGGTTTGTTGAATTTAGTGGTTGAACATTAAAAAATGTTCTAAGTGTTCCTTGACTTTTAATTAATCTCCTATTAGTTTACTAGATCACTCACCTTGGTCCAGGCATGTGAGTTGAGTTCACCCCAAATTTATTGTATGTTAAAGAGATACAAAAAGATACTATATTGGTAGAGGCAATGGTCAATCATTAAACTCAAATATATAATTTATTTCACTTTTGTCTTGACTCTCCTTTGGATTATTCTTCATACTTGCTTAAACTTGAGGACATTTTTTAGCCTAAGCATGCCTCTAATATTGATTACTTTTCTTCTAATTTAGAAGAATATAATATTTATATAGACATATCTTCACCATCTCCTTTTCACCTTCCAGATAATGAGGATTTATTCTATGATCAACCTACCCCTGATCTGCTTAAAATATTATAGGGAACAAGTATATTGATCTAGGACACATCAAACATTAGGTAGTTTAGGCCATATTTTTAGTGAATTCAATAGTCCTTTGTTGTCTTTGCTCCTATTGCACCATCAATGGGTAAAATCATAATAGTCTGTTTCATTTTTTGGCATAAAGATGCCACCTACACTTTCATCTTCTCCTCAAAATATCTTGAATTTGGATAATTGCAATCAATCAACAAATATATTTTATAATATATATACAAATATGTAGTGCATATATATTTTTATAATATTTCTAAAAATCATTAAATATTTTTTAGGATTTTTAATTTATTTATTGTATTTTATTCTTTTTTTTTGCCTAGCTAGTGGGACATGGTATTATACTTTGATCCCATTGCATAGAGCATTTGGATCTCATACTTTACATGAGGAGAACATTTCCTTGTATAGGAATCACACCTTGGTTGAAGATTCATCAGGCACTTGGTAGACACATTCATTGTTCCAAGGTGATCCACTCTTCATTACATCTAATTCTAATCCAAAGTCACTTTTGGTAACTCTAATGTAGTATACATGATGGCTACATGTAGTTGTAGATTCTAGTGGAGGTTTTTAGCCCCTTATCTTATGTCATCTGTTTTAGGTGAGAAATTTTATCTTACAAGTTTTTCCCCTTTCCCCATTTTATGGGTTTTGCATTATACTTGGGTACCTCATCAGGGCTTGTTGCTGACACCTAATTTTATTACCCATCTAAGCTTATGCTTTAGAGGGGGGGTGTTAGTGTAGGTTTTTCCCCACTTTTGGTTTTACTTACATAGTTCTTAGTTAACATTCTTAGGGTTGTTAAGGTCATTAAGGAAAAACACTTAATGTGTTTTCTAGTTGTGAGTTGAGTTTCTACCTTTATTGTGACCTAATACCTCACTATATAATGTAGTTTTTTTGTATTGTCTGGCTAATACATATGTTAAAGAAGCTTTTGATGCATTTAATACAACTTCTATTGTGGAAATATTTGTCTCACTTAAAACTAGGGTATTTGTACAATCTCTAACATTAATTGATCTTGGAATATTCTTAGATATATGTATATACACACACACATATACACATACACATGCACATACACACACATATGCACATACACACACATATACACATACACATGCACATACACACACATATACACATTCACTCATACATACATACATAAATACATGCATACCTACATACACATATTTGCTATTTTTTTCTCTAAAATATAGTTCACAAATTAGATGATCTTATCTAAATTTTTAACAAAGGGTTTCAAAAAATATTACATAATGCTTAAAAAATGAGGGGTCGTAGGTTGGCTATTTACTATATTTTTGTAAAAACAAAATTTTCTCTTCAAAAAATAGATGTTTGACTTACTTATACTTAACCAATTTTTTTAAAATTATTGTTTTGAAAACTAGACTTGAAATGCTATGATTCATGTTCTTATATCATATTTAAATTTTCAATGTAGCCACCTCAAATAGTATATATAAGTTAAGATTTGCTAAATTGGAAAAACATTTCCATGGGTAGGCCCCTTTTTGTCCCCCAACTTTATGTACTTACCAACATCAACACATAACTTTTAATAAGAAAGACTAAGTAGACATATCACAGATCAATACATAACTCAAGATTAAAACAACATATCACACATCAATACATAGATTTTAATAAGAGGGAATAAAACTACATCACGACACTTGTTTGTGTAGAGTCACTAAAAATATTTTCAATGACCCCATAAAAAACTATTGATAGGGTGAGGTAAGATTTACTTTCAAATATTAACTTTTCATGCACCTATTGGTACTCTTTCTAGGGTTTGAAAAATTAGTTCAAGACATATGTCCTATAAATATAGGGGAATTTCAGTTGCAATCATGTTAAACCACATACTCTATTCCTTATATTTTTAGAACAAAATAGTTATCTATGTTCTTAGAAGGTAATTTTTATTTGAATACGGGAAATGATTTAAATATCTTATTTTATAGGGCATCCTTTCTCACCCTCTAATTAACTTAAGTAATAATCTCTATAAGGGCCTCAAATTGTTTATTTTATATTAGCAAAAATGGAATCCTTGAATATTACATGTATTTTCCCTATTTAATAAGAAAGACTAAATGGACATATCACAGATCGATGCATACATATATTCATTATTTTTTTAATATAATATAGTTCCCAATGTAGATGATCTTATTTAAATTTTAAGTAAAGTGTTTCAACCAATATTAAATGATGCTTAAAAAATGAGGGATCATAAGTTGGCTATTTACTATGTTTTTCTAAAAAAGGATTTCCTCTTCAAAATTTAGATGTTGACTTGCTTAAACTTAACTATTTTGTAAAAAAAATAGTGTTTTGAAAACTAGACTTGAAATGCTATGATTCATATACTCGTATCATATTCAAATTTTAAGTGTAGCCATCTCAAATAATAAACATAAGTTGAGATTTGTTAAATTAGAAAAACGTGTCCATGAGTAGGGCCTTTTTTGTCTCCCAACATTCTGCCCTTACCACATAAACACATAACTTTTAATAAGAAAGACTAAATGGACGTATCACAGATCAATACATAACTCAAGATTAAAATAACATATCACACATCTATACATAAATTTTATTTAGAGGGACTAAAACTAAATCATGACACTTGTTTGGGGAGAGTCTCTAAAAATATTTTCAATGACCCCATAAAAATCTATTGATAAGGTGAGGTAAGATTTCCTTTCAAATATTAACTTTACATGCACCTATTGGTACTCTTTCTAGGGTTTGAAAAATTAGTTCAAGACACGTGTATTATAAATATAGGGGATTTTTAATTGTAGTTATGTTAAACCACATACTCTATTCCTTTTATTTTTAGAACAAAATAATTGTTTGTGTTCTTGGAAGGTCATTTTTATTTGAATATGGGAAATGATTCAATTATCTTATTTTATAGGGCATCCTTTCTCACCCTCTAATTGCCTTAAGTAATAATCTCTATAAGGGCCTCACATTGTCCATTTTGTATTAGCAATAATGGAATCCCTAACTATTACATGTATTTTCCCTACTTATAGGCCTATTCATTTCAACCTCAAGTGGTATTTTGAAAATCAAGTAAACCATCTAATCTTCCCTCCAACCTGACACTGTTGCCCATCATAGGCAACCTTCATATTGTATCCCATATTCCTCATAGGTGTATCTCCAATCTTACCCACACATATGGCTCTATAATGACACTCTATTTATGTTCCCTCCCAACCATTATAATTTCATCTTCACACCTGGATGCATGGTGTTTGGTAGAAGATAGGGGAGAACACCCCAAGTTTTTCCATCAATTTCTTTGTGGAAAGCACAAACCAACATTTTGATTTCTAAAGTCATAGCATTGGTTGATTAATGGGATCTCACTAAATTACAGTGAAATGATAAATAGTTGGCTGCTAGATGTGGTTGGCATGGCTCTGTTAGGCATTCATGTTTCTTCATGATTTGGTTTTGGATCAGATTTTTTTTTTTTTTTTTTGTGTGTGTTAATGTAGGTTATCTTACTTCACAGTCACATGGTACTATATGTTTCCTCTACTCAAGAGACCCTCTCTATCTTGTATGTGACCTTTTTATTTGTTGATAGAGTTTAATGTTAGTAAGGTGGTAGAGTTTCGTGTTGGTAATTTTTGTTTTGTGGATTTGGCTTGTTAGCATCTTGTTTACAGTTGATGTAATAGTAATATAAATGTATTTAATCTTTTAACATAAAAATAAGAAGAATGAAAATTATGAAACAAAATATTTGAGGAATAAAGAAAACGTATTCTAACTAAATATATTTAAAGGAGATATTCCTTTAGGCTGAGTTGCTAAGAAAGTTAACTAGGGATTTTATGGTTATAACACTATTTTTTAAAACTGTGGTTGTTTACTTTAGTGTAGGGCACAACCTAATTTAATATTGAGACTTGAAATATGCAATAGCAAATTGTTGGAAATAAGCCACATCTAGATTGATGATGGGCTAGCCATAGAGGGACCAGTAGCTCAGTTGGTAGAACACTCTAGCAGCAAATGGAATGTCTTAGGTTTGAGTCCTAGCCGGTCCATATGAGTTGTAGCTAACATGTGGCGAACTAGGGTAGGAGCCCCAAGCACTTGCATTGTGGCTTAAGGGGGGTGTTGTAAATAAGTCACACTTGGACTGATGATGGGTTGGCCATAGAGGGGTCAGTAGCTCAGTTTAGTAACTCAATTGGTAGAGCACTCCAGTAGCAAATGGAAGGTCCTAGGTTCGAGTCCTAGATGATCCATATGAGATGTATGAATGTTTAATACTACAGTAATATTAGTTCACACATGTTACTGTTTTAACCAATATCAAAAACTTGCATGTTGGATATTGTATGTTTTTCATATATATTGAGAACAATATAAGTGTATTTATGTCATTATTTTAGATTACTAATCTACATGTTGAGTTTACCACTTGTCCCTTTAATACAATGGAAATTCAAAGTATGTTTGCATGTTCCAGAAGTTATTTTACTTTCCAAGATTTATTTATGTAGACGCGTTTCATGGGAGAAAAACATACGCAACTAAAGACTATTGATGAAGAAATAAAATCATTAATTCAAGAGGAGAAGCCAAAATGTTCAAAAATAAATTTCTTTTAGACAATATTGCTTCCTTTATAATTCAATGTTTGCAATGGCATGTGACTTGCCTTCATTTCTATTAACATTATTGATTTAATTCATGATCTATGTTGTGTTTTGATACATATAATTTAGTTTTGGTACCGAACTTTTCTTGTTATTTTTGTACATTTTACACCACCAGTTGCTAAGCGCCGGAACATGATGTGACCATTTCAGTACATATTCACTCTCTGTTATCAATTTGCATCTTTTTTCTAATGTTCCTTCACTTTTTTTTTTCAAACTGTACTAAAATTAATAATTTATAAATAATAAAGGAGACTAAAATGATATATCACACATCAGCACGTAACTTTCTTTGAATAAGAGAGACAGAAATGGCATATCATCGTCAGTAACTATTAATAATCTAATGCAACACACAGCATCACGACATTTTTTTGGGTAAGATTGACTCTACAGGTTTGAAAAAGTAGGCCAAGACACGTGTGGTTGGTAATCTAATCTTATCCGCCTACCTTTTATGAATTGCAATCGCCTTAAATCACTTACTTTGTTACTTAGCTTTTCAGAACAAAATAATTGCATGTGTTCTTGGAAGGTTAATTTTATTTGAACAGGGGAAAGGATTCAAATATTCCTTTTATAGGGGGTCCTTTCTCCCCATTTAATTGCCTCAAGCAATAAGCTCTACAACGCCCTCACATTGCCCATTTTATATTAGCAACAATGAAATCCCTGATTATTACATGGATTTCCCTGCTTATAGCCCTATTCATTACAGCCCTGGTATTTCGAAAATCAAGAAAAACATCCGATCTCCCACCTGGCCTACACCATTGCCCATCATAGGCAATCTTCATATTATATCCCATCTTCCTCACAGATGCTTCTCCAACCTTGCCCACATATATCGCCCAATAATGACCCTCTACTTGGGTTCTCTCCCAACCGTTGTAATTTCATCTTCACACCTGGCTGAGCAAGTCTTGAAAACGCAGGACCACATATTTGCAAACCGTCCTCTAATGGGAGACGATAACCACCTTCTAAGCCCTCAGAAAGTTTCATTATCCCCATATGGCCCATACTGGAAATTCATGCGCAAATTCATCATCCAGGAGCTCCTTTCCCCAAAGAGAATGAAGTCCTTAGCATCCCTCAGAGCCCAAGAAGTGTCTTCCATGATACAATCTGTACTACACAAAGCTTATGCTAACAGTGTGGTGAATCCCTGTGCTGTAGATGTATCCACCGAGGTGGGTTTTCTAAGTAATAATATTATCTGCAGAGTGTCATTTGGGAAGAAATGCAACGAGGCTGAGCTGGGAGGAAGAGTATTCAAGGAAGTTTTGGACGAAGTGCTTGCTCTCTTAGCAGGTATTAATTACAGGAATTGCATTCCTCTGTTGCGTTGGCTTGATATGCAAGGGATTGGGAGAAAACAAGCTGAGCTTACTAAGATTTTTCACGTGTTTGTGGAGAAAATTGTGGATGAACACATTGAAAGGAGGAAGAATTGGAGCACTAGTTTGGAATGTGAGGACTTTGTGGATATGCTGCTTTCGTTGTCTGAAGATGACTCCATGGAGATCAAAATTACACGAGACAATATCAAGAATGTCATCATTGTATGTTTATTCCCTTTTTATTTTTTGTTTGTTATTTTGTCTGTTATTTTCTCAAATTGTGGATAAAAAATATGTCAAATCTGAAATTTTGATTGATTGTTGAATTTATTGTGTAGCTACAAAAATCCCCTATTTTCTGCGACTAAAAAATGCGCTGACTGAATTAATATATTTTGATTCCTATTTTTTTATTGAGAAAAAATATATAAATTACATTTTTACGATTTAATTATATAAATGAATGTAATTTATATATATTTACATACTTTTCTTATATGCAAACCTTTGCATTTTTTTTTTTTTTTTCAGTTATATTTACATTTCAAATTGATAGTTTCTGATAACATAGGAGAGCTATCCTTTGAGTGTCATGTTTTTTGTTTTTTTTTCGGTTTACATCACAATTTTGTTTTCAGGACATATTGGCTGCAGCCACAGACACTTCAGGAGGAACGTTGAAATGGGCAATGTCAGAATTGTTGAGAAACTCGTCAACAATGAAGAGAATTCAAGAAGAGGTTGATTCTGTAATAGGATTGAATCGTATGGTAGAAGAACATGATCTGCCTCATCTTCAATATCTCCAATCAGTGGTGAAAGAAACATTCCTCTGTTGCAAGGGATCCAATTGCCTGGGAAGAAGCCAATAAATTCAAGCCAGAAAGATTTTTGGGAAACCAAATTGATGTGAAAGGTCAAGATTTTGATGTGATACCATTTGGTTCAGGCAGGAGAGGATGCCCGGGATTAAATTTAGCTTTGTCCATGATCCATCTTGGCCTTGCACGGTTGATACACTGCTTCAATTGGAGTCTTCCTGAAGGTGCCTCTCCACAAAAGTTAGATATGTCAGAAGTATATGGTATTATCATGCCAAGGGCAGTGCATCTTCATGCCATTCCAATTCCCCGCCTTCCACTAGATCTCTATGACCAAAAATTCTAATACTAATTTACGGTAAATTTTTTAAACTAGCAACATCATTTCTAAATACCAATGTCACGCATATTATATTCGGTTGGCACTACCCCTCCCCTCTCTCTCTCCATATATTTATAAATAAGAGCACCTAAAGGTGGTGTTGTTGAAATATGCACTTGATCGTTCAAGATTTAATCCAACCCAACACTTTTTAGTTTTAAAAGGTTTCATTATGTTGAAAAATCATAAATGTATATTATATTTTATAGTTAATTTTTATTTCTAAATGAAATAAAGGTTACGTAACAGTTAAAATTACAATCATACAATTATCAAATTATTGTGATAGCTTTTGATTAGATGAGGACGTATAAAAAATCAAATATCTATTTACTATATTTCTTTAGCATTTTGGTCAGTGTCTTGCATGTGGACATAAATGCCATCGCTTAGATATAAATATAATCAACATGTTTTGTGCATTATATGATAATACCTATTTTGTCTTAGTCTTCAATATTTATATATTAGCAATTGCCCCTATGGTGCAAGAAAAGTCGGAGGTTCCTTCACGTTGAATTTTCCCACTATTTTTGTTATATGCGATATCATTTCTCTGGTTTCTTTGCCTTTGCCATTGTCACTGCCAACCAGATGGTCTTCATCAAAATAATATTTCTTACCATAGAGAATTCTCCATATGAGTACTTGTGCAACGGAGCAAAGGATCTTGGTGAGGTTAACAAGAATTGTACCCCAACCAGACATCTCCCATACTGAACAAATGGCGAGAGACACTTCTTCCTCTCATATGGATCTGAAAGACTTGATTCTCTTGGCATTCAACCACTCGACCACACATACTTTTCTCACATTTCTTTGACCAAGTCAAATAAACACACTGATATAATGTGGAAGTAGTTGTCGAAAGTCCATTAAATCTACAAATGACTAATTCAGTGGATAAAGTGGTCTGATACTGAATCAAATTTATAGAAAGACAAAGGGGAAGAATCTTGAAGTTGTCTACCTTGGTGCAAAAGTCATTGAAAAACAACTAGGATCCATAGAGAATGCTTTAGTTTTCGCTTTAAATCCACTACTACTTTTGAAAGTAGAACACAGATACATAAGATTTTCCCACAAAGGGAACAAACCATAATTTCGAGTCCTATCTTGTTGACCCTTGATCTCATGCCAATAGGAATATCTAAAGGTGTCATTTCTACTCCCCTTTCTTTCATCATTCTCTGCACATTTTCCTTCTCATCCCACCTATGAACTACATCATATAAGTTTGATGGCAGCACATAAGGCAGGTCATTTTGAGGGTCCAACTCAAAAAAATGCCCATAATAAATAAATAAGTATTATATAAACAATAATTAGATCCCATTTGAATAATAAGTGGTCACTCTCCCCTATTAAATCTTCAAGTTTTTGTGGTGCTTCATTCTACAAAATAAAAGCTAAACAGGAGGTGACTACCATACCTTTTACCTAAGTGGTTCAACTTGAAGATGCAAATTTTCCTTTGAGTACAATTATGTATAACTATTAAGACATTTAAATTTGCAGTAAAATTTGCACAACACACCGGAATTGACAAGATTCTTGAAAAGAGTTGCCTCCCTTTTGGTTCCATGGGACTACACCTTTAAGTCAAGGACCCACATGGTATTTTCATGTTTAAAAGTATATTGTTGTACATTGTTATAGCATTTAATTTTTTGCCCTTTTTGATTATCATATTTTTGAAATCATGAAATATAGGCATTTATTTTTGAAATACAAAAGATCGAAGAAGATTTGAAAGAAAGTTACCCAGATATTTTAATGAAACCTGATGAATTCCATAGGTATCCCATCCCCTTTCTATTATATGCTCCCTTCTCCCTTTAAAATAATTACACCATGCATATGGGATAAAATAAAAATTGCCTTCCAATTGTGGTTTCATTGTTGCTCCTGCAATTATCCTAGCCCAACACAACACAGCATGGCATTGCCCTCTATTGAAATATAAAATCAATTACTGAATTGTTTGCAAATTATAATTCAGACTTAGAAAGCCCTTCTACACTTTTAACAAACTATAAATATATGTTTATTTCCATGTCTAGATAGGATATATATAATGTATATATATTGCATTTCTATTTCTTTTTGGGAGTATGAACCACTTCATGTCTGTTTCCTGCTATGTAGTACCAAATCACTCTGCACCACCACCTCCCCCAAACTGCCACCAATCAAAACTAGGTTGTTTATTAGGGAATATGTCATTTTGTCATGACATGAGATGAATCTACAGGGCCTTGCCCATTGTATAAGCCTCCAGCTTAATAATGTAATATGTGTTGAGTTTATAGTTATATAAGTCCAACCAAAAAATCATCTTTTTAAATAAAATTACACATTAGTTAGCCTATGTGGTAGATATTAAATTCATAAAATGGGTTATATTGCAGCACAAGTAGGTATACTTTGGAACATGGATTGTAAATTAATAGTTTCACTAGGAAAATTATATTTGTAAATATATACTAAGAGCCAAATTTCCAAAACCACCATAATTAGATATAAGCATAATCTCCATACTTTATGCATTATATGATAACATATGTTGTCTCCTTATATTCAACCTCTATATGTAATGCAATATACGTTGAGCTAGTAATCATGTAAGTGGAACTAAAAATTCATATTTCCAAATATCATGCCATGCAGTACCCTAAGGGGTAGATGTTAAATTGACAATACATATTGATACAACTAATATAGATCTCCAAAAAATCCATGAAAATAATTATTAACTATCAAAATTAGTTGTTGGAAGCTTAAGACGTAGAACAAGAAAAATGCAAAGTAGGAATGACATTGCCCACTAGAATAAATACAAATAAACCACATCAATCAAGTTTGTATATGTTGGGTTGGACTAGAACTTAGTTTATTTTTAAAACTTCTATCTTTTTAAAAGGGTGAGTGGCATAACAACAAAAATTATCATAAATAACTATGAGTAGAATTCATATTTATACTATATTGTAATGAAATAGGATGATGATTGAGTGCAAATAGAATAATTTTCAACATTTTGACCCTAAAAGGGAACTAGTATCAAAGAGATACTTAAAATAAGTTCCCATAATACTTGTTTGTTGTGATGGTCTTGCAATAACTAAGGCACAAAAAGGATAATATGAAGATGATTAGTCTTCAAGATTGGGCTTTTCTTATTCATGGTTAAACTTCCAATAGAAAAAGGGCTTTAATACAGTAATCATATTACATCTCTAATGTTTGCAATCATTACCACCCATAAAATAATAATTAAAGTGCTAGATAGATACTTAAAATAAGTTATCATTATATTTTTTATTGTGAGCCTTGGTATTATAATAATTATATGCTATGAAATAAAATTTCAACATGTTCAAACTTCAAGGCATGATTCTCGGTTGATGGTTAAACCACTAACAACATTACAATGCATATTCTACATACTAACAAATTGAGTATCTAGGAATGATAGAAATTAACAATTTTATTTATTATTGAATGCTAGAAATGAAAGAGTTATCAAAACTCTTCAGTCAATATCTCTCTATTGGCTCATTACTACAGTCATTGATGCTTTAGCATACACTCAAAAAAGAAAATCAATTGTAAACAAAATAATTGTTATTCACATAATTAGATCTGAAAAGGATTACAAATCATGTATATTACAATGTAGATCACTTGCTTATATAGTCAAGGCAAAGCAATATTCAAGCTAATCTAGGCAATGTGGGACAACTCCCCACATAAGACAAAACTAGGTATAAATAAATAGCTTGGAATCTAGCAAGCATGAGTAATAACATACTCTAACACTCCCACTAAAGAGAATCTAGGGGTTAACAATAGAGAATGTAGTGTGAAGTCACGTGCTCCTATGGAGGTCAATCTATCATGTTGGAGTACATGAATGTTGATTCACTATAAGTGTTAAGTCACAATAAGAATGGTGTTACATACAAGGATCAATAAACATAAACATTATGTTCCAAAGTATTAGGTAGAATGATTAACCTGAGGAAGCATAGCTTGAACACCCTCCAATATGATGGTGAGAAGTGAGCACAAATACTGGTGGGTTTACCACATTAGTGTCACTAGTGGGGATACCTTATTGGTGTCAATATAAGAATCAACAAAAAGGCTATGAATTCAAGTAATAATCCTCATATAGGTTCTAAAAAATAAAGTGTTTCAATAAGATACCCATGTACAAAGGATAAATCTAAAAAATACTAAAATAATTGCAAAATATAACTCTTATAAAGTGGAGAAAAGAAAGAAAATCTATAGGAAAAACTCCTCCCCAAAAGAAAGAAAATAAGAAGAGAGAGATAGAAAATCCCCCCAAAGATGATGCTAAAGTATTATGCACTTCAAGTACTCACAAGTCATAAAAGAGCTCAATATTTATGAGTGTTTTGAATCTACTACTTGATCACAAAAACAACTGACACTAGGATTCACTAGAATAGCTTCAATCAAGAAGACTGTTAATAGTGACAAAAGTACAAAAGAGTACTTCATGTGCAAGGAACACTCAACACTAAGAAGCAAAATATACATCATAACCATCATACTATTCACTAGGTGGAGTGGATAAAAAAGGTCTACGTGAGTGGTTTAAATCCACTATTCAAAGATAGAACAAACTAATATTGTATACACCAAAATATCTCCATGTCATTCTAAAAGAGACTATTAACTATCATAAAATTAGTGTCAAAGATACAGATAAGGTCTCTCGAAGAGGATGGCCCATAGTGGTGATGGAAGAGACAATCAACTTAAGAAGTGAAAAGGTGCCCAAAATAGAGCACACAAATGTATAAAGGTAGATAAGGTTGAATCAACAAACCTCCCATGACACTTTATAAATCAGTGCATGTACCATATAATCCACACATAAAAAATACCAAATGGATACAAAGAAGACATTGGACTTCACCAAAATAGCTCCAAATGAAGACACTATTGATCTACTAAATAACCCATCAAGATAAGTGATCTAAAAACAAGGGATCAAAAAAGTGTCCCCATAGAATCAGTTGAGGCACTAAGAAAGGGGCCTTGAAAAGACATGACACAAACTACCAGTGTGTCAAAGTACTAATACATGTCATCAGCTGATGGAAGAGTGTAGTAAATGGAGAAAAAAGCCATAATATATGCAAACACACCACAAAAAGATCAATAGCCAAAAATAACAACATGCAAACCACATGCAAAAGGATGTCAGGCTCAACCAAAAAAGCATTTGAGATAGTGCATGTATGAAGTACAATGAATGTTCCATGGCACAATAAACCCCATATTAGTGACAATGAACTCTCAAAAATAGTATGTTATACTCAATTGAAAATGCATCCATGAGTGCAACAAATGATGATAATGCAATCTAGAAGAAGCACAAAGGAAGTTTGTGTTATCTGTGAGGGGGTCTGACCTCATACTAGACTGAACTTCTCCCTCCAATCTTTGAAAAATGAAAGAGATAAGGTACATGTAAAAAAATGAATATTCCCTCAATAAATTATCACAAAATAGCAAATGAGTCTCCACTAAAATGTCACCATAAACCATAGCAAAGGCAAGACAACCAATGTGAAGAGACCCCCCTAGAATGCATCACTTTATATTTTAGTGAATTTTACAATGTAAATAAGACTAATGCATGGAAAATTAAAAAATATAAAACTTTGAAAAATATGGCACTCAATTTTGAGCTACTGATCAAAAGTTATTAAATAAATAATTTTCTATAAATGAGGCCTATTTAATAAAATTTGCAATAAATTTTAAAAACAAATAGTATGGCTAAGGTGTACCTAGCCTTCCATCAACTGATTAGAATTGATATGTAACCGATAACCTCCTTAAATTAATATAAGTTAAAAATCATGCCCCTATACACCCATGTATGCACTAAAGTGACAAATAGGCCACATAAGGAATAAATACAAGGAGTTTAAAGAATTAAAAGACTATTTTAAATGAAATTTAAAACATGCTTTAATTTTATTCATTTTAGGGCATCTGATGAAACTTCCAACTCCATAAATGAAGACAATTGACAAAGAGAATCTGAAATTTCTATAATATTGCTAGTATTTTTTCTCTGATTTGATTAACTACCAACTCTTAAGTGGTTCAAAATTTTGAAGTTTAGCAGTCCCTCTATAGTGATGTCCCCTAAATAATGAATCACCATCAGCTCCCCAATTCCAATGTTATGTAAAATCTAATCTTCAATACTAGCTAGAATGGGCTTTACAACATGAAGTAGCCCCGATCGTCGAGCCAACACCAGTTTAGTATAATGTGAATCTAGTAATGCAACCAACACCAAATTGGAGCTTATGGTGGATTAGGA
This sequence comes from Torreya grandis, assembly GCA_037957365.1. Taxonomy (NCBI): domain Eukaryota; kingdom Viridiplantae; phylum Streptophyta; class Pinopsida; order Cupressales; family Taxaceae; genus Torreya; species Torreya grandis. The sequence continues at coordinate 1,810,736 of JARHVA010003086.1, forward strand.
AGAAGAAATTAAAGATGATCCAATTGAATATTTTAGTGCTTTCTACACTGTATTAACCCCTAAAGTAGCAAAAATTTAGGATCAAGTCACAGTAGCAGATCAAGGAAGCATATCAACTTCCAAACCAAGGAGTCAATGGGAATGGGAGAAGGATCAACAGTGAGTGGCTAGATAGGGGATGCCATGAAAATATTTAGGATTAGGTGGAGGCTTCATGTAGGTCCATCATAGGGGATGAAGTCTTCCCCTTATAGCATCACATCTCATACACCACAAACACTAAACTAAACATTGGAGTGTTATAGAGCCAAATAAATAATTATTTCCACCAAATGAAGAATAAATAAATAAGAGGAAGGTGAAAGAGGAGGTCAATGTAAAAAAATATCCTCACCCAACAACTACCATGGTAGCCACTACCACTCTTAAGCCTCTCATGCACCACCACGGTAACTGCCCAATCATGACACCCTACTACAGTCCCTTATGTCACCACTCCTTATAATCTCTCCACCCTTTGGAACCTTCAAAATGGCACCCAAGTATAAAAAAATCCAAGTAAAAAAATGTCCATTAAAAAAACCATCTAGGTAGAATGGTCTAACATAAACTTCCTTGTCTTCTGAGGGGTGCCAAGCATCCCCAAAAGACTAGGCAAATGGGAATGATGGGTGCCAAGCGCTACCAAATTTTTTTGACTAAGATATATTAAATAAACATATATCTTAAAAATTTGTAAGGACTCAAATTTGAAGTTACAATTAGAGTAAGATCTCCCAAAACATTAATGGCCCAACAATAACACTCAAACAACCTAGTTTTAGATTTGTGCTTGGTGAAATTGGATAAAACTATAGATTTTTGAGCCAATCTTTCACTTTGATTTGAAAGTGGTGTAGATCTACAAAAATATTCTAACCTATAGATCTAATCTCAATACAAGATCAACACAAATATTAAGGTTGTCAAAGCAATAATAATTCCTCTGGTTTTTTTAATTGTTATTTAAAAAAGCATCCCTAAAATTTCATAAACCTTCTAAAAATGGAAGATAAACACTTATACTAACATAGATCCCTGATGCAAACCATTGAAACCCATTCAAATATTCATAACAACATTCATATCTATAGACCTATATGACATAGAAGTGTTACTAATGCATAGATCTCAATATATAAGCGATCAAAATGTGAAGAATCCACGAAAGACATCCAAGACAATCTTGGATATGCCAAAGCTGAGTAATGGTTCCATACTAGCTGAGTATTGACTATTGGAGGGTGGAGTTTGTTTCATGAAAGAGTTATCAAAACTCTTCAGCTAAGATATCTCTAGTGTCTCATTACTATAGCCATTAATGCATGAGCATACACTCAAAGAAGAAACCAATTGAAAACAAAATCAATTGTTATACAGAAAAAGAGATATGCAAAAGATTAAAAAGCATGTATATTACAATGTATATCACTTGCTTATGTAGTCAAAGCAAAATAATATGTAAGTTAAACTAGGAAATGTGGGAGAACTCCCTACATAAGATAAAACTAGGTAAAGATAAATATCTTAGAACCTAGAAAGCATGAGTGATAAGATACTCTAATAAGAAATGTACCACAAATGTAGTATAGGAGAGTGGATGATTTTTACAGACAATACACCTAATATTTGGTAATGAATTATTATGCAGCCTATTGAAAAAAAACCTAAAATAAATTAGACTATAGTGAATTATACTTACAATAAACTATGATAATATAGCCTAGTTGACATTTTTATTTAAGCATTTATAATAAATGATCATTTTTGTAAATGATATTTTCATATGAAATTGAAAATAGATTCATTATGGAAAAATAATAATCTTATGAATTTGGGTAGCGAATAAATTTATTTGTAGTGTTCTATTATTCATGCTTTATTTTTATAAAAAATTGATCATAAACTTCTTTAATATGTACAGATGTGGACACATGGAAACTAGTAAATGAGTTTTTAAAACCAAAAGATCAATGCAAATATATAGTCTCCTTAAGACACATAAAGCCACACCATTAGGGCATTACTCCATCTCCTCATACGCTATAATACATTACCACCTGTCTCTATTTTATTTCGTAATACTATAAAGCCTAAAGTTGATTTTGTCATATGAGATATTTATTATATAGCATGACTCTGATCACAATATTAAATTAAATTGAATAACTCAATGATTCCATGTAGCCCCATTTTATTTCAATGTTAAAATTTAAAATGAAATGTGTATATTTATTAATATATGTAATCAAATGATGCCACTTATCTAATCGAGTCTTGAACAATCTAAACTTAATGAAAAGTTGAAGCTTTTGAGCTTTAGATTTTATATTTTTGATAGATTTAAGGCTTCCAAATCATGTTTATTTGTTAATTTATCTATCAAAGAGATGTTTATTAAATTTTCTTCTATGAAAATTGAATTGTTCACAAATTTAAAAGGTTTCCATGAAGTGATGTTTAATATTATATAATATTGTTAATTTAATATTTATTATAGCATATTAATACATGTGTGTGTGTGTGTGTGTGTGTGTGTGTGTGTGTGTGTGTGTGTGTGTGTGTGTGTGTGTGTGTATTATAATAATAAATAAATTTATAATAATTATATTAATTTATATATTATATTATCTTAATATATTTTAATAGTATATTACATGATTATTATAATATATATTACTTGATAGTGCATAAAAGTACCTAAAATAAATTACCTTACGTTAAACGTGTGCTTACAAAAGGGTGTCAATATGTCGTTAACCATCGATATCCAAAAAAAGTTCTATTTATTGAATTTAACGTGGAGTCATTAGATTCATTAAAGGTAATGAATCTTGGAAAATCCTTCTATGCAATTGTATCTCTTCTGGATCTATTTATTACAAATCTAGTTAGAAAATATATTGGCTTTCATACTCATCTTGTTACTTTTAATCTTGTTAAAATTAAAAGATTTTTTTTGGTCAAAAGTATTTGGAAAGCCTATGAGGTTGTCAGTTCCCATCTTTAATTAGTTGTTGATGGTTTTCACAATGGTCTCTCTTTCAATGACCACAATATTTGGTGGTCCCCCATCATGACCAATACTAACTTGTTATTAGTTGAATTGGCTAGTATAAAAGATTTGAGGATTTTTAAAAATGGGATACACACTATAAAGGATTTAGTTACTACTTGTGATAGGGATCCATGGCCTATGCTAAACTACAAATTCAAATTTAAACAATGCCAACTTACCAACTATAATATGCATTCAAGAGTTAATGTTAGATATTATGTTACATAAGTTGGGCCTCTAGTGGCCACATTCTTGGTGGAAATACTATTTGTCGAATTATGATACTCATTAAAAGAATTATTATTTAGGTCTCCTCTTTCAAGTTATGATCCCATTTTATTTAGCCCTTGGCAAGGTCAATAGGCATTGTAACCTTGACTTTTTTTTTAGGACCTGGCTTACTAAGATTGATTAGATTTGGAAAGCCAAACTAGAACCCAAGCTTGCACATTTATTATCATGTTTAGTTTATCAAGGCCTTCATCCCGAGTGTCCCCCTATGATCATCTTAAATATTTTAGACACAATTTTTGGCCTTGTCCCCAACCCCAATTATATGATCATCAAATAAAGTCCCTACCACATATATATTGATGAGTAATTTTCAAAATAAGCCCATTTTCAATTATTAAGAATGAATAAATCACTCTACTAGGATTTTTCATGGTTTATGTCTACCTGCTTGCATCTTTTTCCTTCTTGTGTCATACCGCTAAGCTTGCATGATTTTTTAGGGCTAAAACACATTAATTGCACTCAACACACCACCCTTTTGGTTGGTAGGACCTATATTTCTGCCTTATCCACACTCAAATTTATATTTTGATGTTGGAGATGAAGCTAATGGAACCCAAATGAGTTTAGAATTTTTTTCCAAAATTCTACAATGAGGTAATCCCTCTGCCCTCTCCCTTCCAAAGGTAAGTATTCCTATTGTTGTTATTGAACAATGTTGCAAGTGGTATGAAAATTGTTCTATTATTATTTATTTTGTTGGCCACATCTCCTTAGAGGATTACCTCCACTAATGGCACTGCAACCACTAAGAGCCACTAAGGGTCCATGTTTTTGGAATCCAAATCATTACTAAAGGTTTTTTCTTATTTACATTTAAGGACCCTTCTAAGAATCAATTAATGCTTATGAAGTCCAATGTTTGGTTCCTTCATAACCAGCTTATGATTTGGTCTTCTTGGTCCTAGGATTTTAAGGTTTCTAAAAATTCTACCCTTCATGTACCTATTTATGTTGAGCTTCCTAGTCTATGAGTCTACCTTTAGGATTTTACCTCCTGAATCATTACTCCATAGGATGTGTGGTGATGATTGAACCAGATAGGTGGTTCTCCCCCACCCTAAAAAATGAATCTATGTGGAGGTTGTCCTATCCAAGGAGATGATAGTGTTCATTCAAATCCAGGTTAGGGAGACCTAGTGGTCACAAAAAGTTATATATTAAAACCTTCCTAACACTTGCTTCTACTATTAGGCCTCAGACTAGTACATCAAGGATTATCCTCATATGGGTCATCCAAAGCCTCCTCAGTTACCTCCTTAATCTGAGAAGCCAAAATTGATAGACCAAGGTGATGGATGGACTAGAGCTCACCCCAAATGTGCATTGTGACCTAAGCCACAAAGTGTGATGCCCCCTTCTAACCCAATTCCTCTTAACCCACAAAATATTTCCTTAGCCTCCTAAAATTCTAGGATGTCTAACCCACAAATAATTTCTTCAACTCCTCCTAACATCATTTTATTTGTAAAAATAGAGGATACCTAAAGATCCCTTACCAACATGAATCCTAGGGTTTTAATCTCTTTGGAACCTTTGGATTTTTTCTTAGAATCACTCAACTTTAAAATTAAGGGAAAGTCTCATACTTGTGTTCTGAAAGGTTTGGGTGGATTGAATGCATGCTTCTTTTGTAAAAAGGAAGGCCATCTTAGGAAAAATTATTTGATGTTGGATAATAAAAGTAATATCCCTAACAGATAAAAAGAGGACACCCCAAAAGATGAGACTATTTTGGATAATTTGTAGGTATATGAAAATCCTCTATTCAATAATGTACCACTAAAAGATAGTATTTCCACTATTGATGCTGTTGACACACATGGACCTAAATTTCAAGGTGATTATGGGTTGGAGACCCCCCTTGAATCTTAGATGCATGCACAACCATAGCCTAACATTGATAATCCATCGTTAGACTTGATAAATTGCCTCCTTGATAGCCTTAACAATGCTTTTCTGGAGAAAAACTCTCTTGAGGTCCCTCCCTATAAAAAATATGTGGCTATCCTTATTGAGGCCCCTATTTGGAATATCTCATATTCTAAGGTCTCACATGTGTGCAAGCCTAACAAACCTTTTAATGAAGCTATCTTGAAGGCTATCTCCCCAGAGAAAAAGGATTTTGATCTACCTACTAGTGAGATGGATTTATTAGATGGAGATCCTTTAGCAAAAAAGAAATTTGTAGGGGTGGATAATTGTATGTCCAAAGGTGGAGGGAAAAGGCTTAAAATAGACTTGATCCCTAATCTGGTTGAATAGACCACAACCAAGGAGAAAAAATTTGGCTAAAGAGACAATCCATAATGTTCAGGACCCCCTATCTAAAAAAGGCAAGGAAAATAAAGTATTGAACTACTTTAATATGATATATAATAGTGGGGCTGAGCCCCATGGTTAATCTAATTGACCTCTGATTACCCCCTGGTATATATGTAGATTGTCATTTGAAATGTGAGAGGGTTGGAATCCCTAGATAGAAAATCAGTTGTACGATAGTTCAGACTATCAAGAGATAATTTAGATTTTCTCTTCTTATAAGAAGTGAAGGCTATTGGTACTTAGCTATCCTTAGTCCTAAACTTTATCTGGACTAATTCTCGTCAATTCTACACTAATCATCAAAGAGGGAAAGGTGGGGCCTCTATTTTGGTTAACCCTCAATGGAAATATTGAATTGTTGATCATGGCGTATCTCCCTGCAATAGAGTGATCTAGGTACTGATAGAATGTCAAAACTAGACATTTTGCCTTTGTGTAACATATATGCCCAAAATAACTATAGGGATTGAGCAGACCTTTTGAATTAGTTGGCCATAAATCTTAAAAATATTCCTTGGGTATTTGGAGGAGATTTCAATATGGTGGAAGATAAAGAGGATAAAATAGGGGTGATCACCTAGCATGGAAAAGAAATCATCTTTTTTCTGATCTAAGTTTAAAAGAATACATAGAATCGGTGATCCTCTCTTGAAGGGTAAAAGCCTTAGTAGATTAATTTGGTATACTTGGTACATTAATTAAAGTAGTAGAATAAAGAAGCTTATATCTTGGTTGAGGACTGATTCAATTGATTAGAATTAGATTTGTAATGAATAAAGAAGCTTTGATTAATTTTCAATATTGTAAATATGTCTCTATATTTAAATTTATAAGTGGTAGAATAAGTGACTTGAGCGTGCCTTTATAACAATTAAAAATGAGAAACCACATGATAGGAAGCAAAAATACTTGGAATATAAGATAATGTAGGGTTTAATTTTTAAAATTGGCTATTAGAAGGATGAGTCCCTATTAGTAGATTAATTTGGTATACTTGGTACATTAATTAAAGTATTATCAAAAGGTGATACTCAAGACTTGATAGATTTTATTTGAGTATAGAGATGCTATGGATAAGGTCAAGGATGGTAATGTGGTGACAGTGCTACCCTTTACTATGTCCGACCACCACCCCATTGAAATGACATTTTAATTGATTAGTGAGGAGAATAAAGATTCCCTAGAGTTCAAAGGGATTTACAAATTCAATGTGTCACACGTGGATGATAGGGAATGTTTGGAGGGCTTACAAGTTTCTTGGAATATTGGTAAGTTTGTGTGTAACTCTAGTTCAAAAGTTAGCCTTTAGAATTCTATTATGAAAATTAACAATTTTTTTGAAAGAACCTATGGAAAAATCAAAGCAAAAAAGTGTAGAAATATTTCAAAAGATACTTAAGATAAACTTATCCAAGCTGAAGGCTCACTATAGGTTGACCCGATCAATGGTTTTTTTCTTAAAGAGATTTACCTATTGAAACACCAAGCTCATCAATCACATTTGTACATTTATATAGGAGCACAGGTCTATTCTAGACTAACTTGGCTAAAGCTTAGAGATAGAGGATATAAATTCTTCTTTAAATTTTTGAAATCTAAGCACATAAGAAGCAAGATCAAAGGTATCAAAGTAAATGGGCAGAATTTTCAAGATGTTACCAACATAAAAGGAGATTTTTTTGAGTTTTACTCTAACCTTTTTCACTCTGATGGGTCTAGTAAATGTATTGAACAGAACATGGCCTTATGTGAGGCATGCATTCCTAAGAAGGTTTCACAAACTCAGGGATATTTCTTGGAGGCTACCATCTCACTCGATGAAGTTAAAAACACTATTGACTCATTAAAAGAAGATAAGTCACCTGGGGTGGATGGATTCCTTCATGAATTCTACAAAGTCAATAAGGAATGGATTTCCAAGGACTATTTGGAGATATTCAATGAGGCCATTAATACCAACACACTTGGCATAGACATTAATAGAGGGGTAATTAAGATTATCCCAAAGGATGGTAATCTATCATCAGTTAAAATTAGAGACCAATTACCCTTCTCAACATCTCCTAGAAGATTGTGGAAAAGGTATTTATGAGAAGACTATCTTCACTTCTACCCTCTATTATCTCAAAGACTCAAACTAGCTTTGTTGAAGGGAGATTCATTTTGGATAATATAATCACCAGTTGCAAAGGAATTTACTGGGCAAGAGATTCAAACTAGGATGTAGGAATGATCTTACTTGACTTTAAAAAAGCCTATGATAGAGTTGAGTGGCCTTTCATTGAGATAATGTTGCATGCCATTGGATTTTGGGATAGATTCTATAGAATGGTAAATGTTCTCTTCAAGGATGCTTCGATCGTAATTAAATTCAATGGTGAGCTAAAAAATTATCTTATGATTTAATGCTCTATTAGGCAAGGATGTCTACCCAGCCCATTGCTCTTTTTTTGTGTGGTGGATACATTACATTATCTTCTTAGGTTCTCTGATATTGGGCCTTCAACCAAAGGTATCTCACTCTCAAATAATAAGTCCCTAATCGATGTCATGTTTGTCGATGATACATTAATTTTTGTCACCTTAGTGTAAAATAAATTGGCTTAGGTTTCAAAGAGAATAGATATCTATTGATCTACCTCTAGATCTAAAGTTACAATGCATAAATCCTGTTGGTTTAGTGTTTTTTCCCACTAGGTTTTGCCTACATGATTATATGGCCATTTTATGTTATTTAAGCCTCCTTATGTTAGTTATAAAGGGTCCATAGTCTAATTATATTTAATTTTAAATAGTTAATTAGGAAAATTAGGGGCTTCTACATGTTGCTTTAATTTTCCCTATATGTACCCCATTTTTCCTTTTTGTAAGGTTAATGAAGAATCTCTCAATCAATTGACTCATTCACTTTTTACAATAGACAGGTTAATGCATATTTTTCCTCTCTTAGAATTTTGGATCTCTCACACTACGTCACAAGATTCAACATTGATTGCATGAAATCATTTTAGAGATCTTGGCACACTCTTTCATGTTATCAGAGCCTTCCTAATAGCCTCATGCATCAGACTCATTGGTAAGACCCTGCATGCATTCATCTTGATAGTTTTTCTTCTATCCTGGCCACCATTTTTGACCTTGGAGGAATTTTATTAATCTACCTCAAAACTCATGTCAAAAGGTCATTGATGAAAAATCCATTTGTATATTTTTTTTGGGTTTTTTGAGATCTAAAATGGGTTATTTAAATTTTTTTGAGACTGATTGTCCTACACCACTCATTAATGCAACACCATATCAGCAACTCATGGGTATTCTTATATATCTCACACACTCTACACCTAATATATCTTATTCAATTGGTTTGGTCTCCCAATTTATGCAAGAACCATACGAGTCAGACTAAAAATTAGCAAAGTGGATTCTTCACTACATTTAGGGTTTGCACAACTTGGGGATACACTACAGAGTAAGAATAGAGGTTGATTTGATCAAATAGATAGATTTAGATTGGGCTAAAGATATTTAGAGTCAAATGTCCACTTCAGGCTATAGTTTCTCACTTGGTTTGATTTTAATAAGTTGGTAAAGTAAGAAGCAACATGTAATTGCTTTATCATCTACAAAAGTATAATATAGAGGGGCTATCAATTCCACCATTGAAGTAATCTGGATTTAAGGGATTCTCACTGAGTTTGGTGTCTAGTATCATAAGCCAACAATCATATTGTGACAACCAAAGCACTATCTAGATTTTCAAGAATCTAGTTCTCCATCAAAAGACCAAGCACATAGAGATTCACATGCATTTCATCAGGGAGCTTATCAATGAGAATGTCATTTATATTCGATACTATCCAACATTAGAGTAGATTATAGATATTCTAACCAAGCCTTTCATAGAAAATAATTTTTTTTATCTACGAGCTCTCATTGGGGTTAGGGTTACTCCACCTTTTTCTTCCTCGTATGGGCATTCATCACTATGTACATGGGTACCTAATTAATATTTCAATGTCATGATCTACTTCTCATCTCACCTAAGCTACGCTTAAGTGGGGGGTGTTGGTGTAGTGCTTTTCCCCACTAGGTTTTGCCTACACGATCATATGACCATTCCATATTATTTAATATTCTTTAGGTTAGTTATAAAGGGTCCATAGGCTAATTATATTTAATTTTAATTAGTTAATTAGGAAAACTAGGGGCTTCCTCATGTTGCCCTAATTTTCCCTATATGGACCCCACTTTTCCTTTTTAAAAGGTTAAAGAAGAATCTCTCAATCAATCGACTCATTCACATTTTTCAATAGACAAGTTAATGCATATTTTTCCTCTCTTGGAATTTTGGAGCTCTCACACTAACTCACAAGATTCAACACTGATTGAATAAATATGTTTAGAGATCTTGGCACTCTCTTTTAAATCTCATATTTTGGGGTGACATGAACAACCAACTAACTGGTTGGCATCATTTGGTTGGAATTGCAAAGGACCAGAAGAGATGGTTAGATACCTAGGTTTTTCTTTTACCTTAAAACCCTCCTTCAAAAGTATGTTGAAATGGATTTTGATAGAATCAATAAGAAAACTGTAAAATGGTAAGGTCATCTACTATATTTACCAGGAAGGATTCAAGTCTATCAAAAATTCCTCTCATCATACATTATGTGTTATGCCTCCTGCTGACTCTTTATTAAAACACAAATCAACATGCTACAAAAAATTATAAGAGATTTCCTATGGTCAGATGGGAAAGGGTTGAAGCAAAGGCATATGGTCTCATGGCAATTTTGCTTGAAAACCAAAAATATTGGTGGATTGGGCCTAAAGGACCTTCGGCTATAGGGAATAACTTTAGCGGTTAAGTGGATAATCAATGCCTCCATTGGTAATGAGCACTAGAAAGTCCTAGTTAGGAATAATATTTTGAGAGGCTTTCCCAAAGGAAAACCAAATTAGACAGGGTTAAACATTGTTGATTTGTTCATAAGGCCCTTCATAGTCAAAGTTGTTGGCTTGCCTATATTTGCATCTATTTAGCCTACTTGGGATGTTGCCAAGCCCATCATTGTTGCTAAACATGTATTCAAATAGTTTGGGACTTTGTGTCAGGGATATAGATCACTATGGTGGAATTTGAGTGTCAATAAGACATCGTTAGCGCTCACCAAGGAATACTCTACCTTTGACTAGTATACTAAGGGGTTGATGAGATTTAACGATCTGTACTCCCATGTGGGATGGGCTTATTGGTCAGAGTTCAAAGATAGATTCTAGTTTCCAAATTCTTAGTAAAGAACATTCACCTTGTTCCAAATAACATTTAAGGGGAAAATAACATGGTGTTCATGGAAGATTAGGGTGTTTTCTAGGATAGTATGAAGTGGAAAAAAGGCTTGCCTATACTTGAGTATATGTTTTAGATGCTTTACAAGAAACTTTCCTTCTCTAATTCCCCCTACCTCAACCTCAATCATATTTGGTATATACTTGATCCTTTGCATTCTTGGCGTTTTAGGTTTGATGTGATTTGGGCCTCTTGTCTTAAACCCAAGAAGTCTTGTTTTTGCTAGTTACTAATGTATAAGAAGTTGGTTGTTGGTGTTGTTTTGAACAATTGTGGTCTTGGTAATCCTCTTTGCTCTTTTTATATTGATGTTAAATTTGTTGATCATTTTTTATTTTCCTTTCCTTATGCTGCTAAGTTATGGAACTATTATCTTAATTGGCTAGTTAAACATTGTGTTTAGCTATGCTTGTCCTAAATTTAGAGTTCACCCTTTTTTCATAAATTTTGGCTTGTATTCTCTACTAAAATTCTATGGTTTTTATGGAAGCAAAGGAAACTGGAAGTGTTTCAAAGAAAGGCTAGAGTGCTTACTGACTTCACAGTTGAAGTCATCCTTCATTTTTTGTCCCTTACTATCTTGGTAGCTTAGGAGAGGTTGTGACTAACAAGGGCCATGTGCTCACCTTTCCATTATTTTGGGCATTATTGAGTATTGCAAAAAGTAATAAGATGAGACTACACTCCACATGTTTTCCTCTCATTGAACCCAAGCCTTGTACACCCTGCCACCCTGAGAGAGGCCAAAATAGTCTGATATTAATGAAAACTTATGTCATTTTGAATTTTACATGGGGTTAGGGTGAGTCTTTATTAACCAAGTGTAAATTTATTATGATCATAGGTGCATAATGATTAAAACTTGGGAAAATAAATTATGAACGTTCAAGCCACGTTAGACTCTACTTGTGTTCATGAAAGCCTTGAGGGATTAAACGTGTCAATAAAAGGTTGAACATGAATTAAAATTTATGTTATGAAACAAGTTTATAATTAGTAGAGTCATGGGTTAAACATCATAGTGACTAATGGTGGTAGAGTTGGTATTATTGGAGTAGTTCCCAATAGACTAATTTTGATAAAAATAGATTATACAAGGGAGATTTTTATTTCCAAAAACTATATTTTAATAGGTAAAAATTAAGCATTTATTTAACATAGGAATTATGATTCTTTTGGCTATCAAGATCAAATCCAAGACATGATTTTTATTAATTTAGAGTTATTTTAGGGATAGAAGTTGCATCATTATTATTCCTCCCTATGCTATATTATAAGCCAAAAAAAAATGATAAATGGGCATGGTTGGTTTATTGATAATGCATGAAAAACTCTAACATGGACTATATATAATATTTATATACATATTATATTATAGATCCCACACAAGCCAAATTACAAGGGATATGCACTATAATAATAGAGAAGAGGAGAATGAAAATAAGTTAGGTAATGATCACATAAATGGTAGGTTCAGAGAAATTGAAAACACTATAGATCAATAGTAATAACTAAAAGTTATAAACCCTATTAACAATGATTAAAAATGTCAATGTCAAATGTAAATGAACCAAGTCTAGATAGAAAAATGAAAATTGATAGGATAAGGATGTGCTCCTCCACATGCCTTCCTCTCATTGAGCCTAGGCCCTATGCATTCTGCCACCCCACAAGAGGTTGGGAGACTCCAACCCTGACAAAGACTTAAGTCTTTTTGTATTTTACTTGGGGTTAGGGTGAGTGTTTATTGACTAAGTGGCTATCACTTGTGACCTCATGTGCATAAAGAGTTAAATTTGGTTGATTAAATTATGAATGCTTGAGCCATGTTAGACTCTACTTGAACTTTAAAAACCATTGAGGGTTTAAATGTGCCAATAAAAGGTTAGATATGCATTAGGGGCCCCTATAAAGTAAATTAAAGGCTATAAAATTGAAAATGGTCTCGATAATGAGATAAAAGGGTCTAAAAGAGTGAGAAAAGGGTGTGGACCAAGTGAGTTCCAATGATTTTACAAAGTGAATGCCACATGGGTGCATAAATAATTATTTATACAATGTGAATGTCATGGTAGAGGAGTCACTAGTTGAGATAACAGGTAAATGATTGGGGATCAGTCCCAAGTGGTAAGGATGGTTGGTGAGTTAAATTCTTAGGCATTATGGATTGTCCAAATCATATACTTAAAAGGGGGACACTTAATAAGAAATATAATCTATAAATGAAAAAAATTTTCTAAATTCCTTCCAACATTCCTTTCACCCTCAGGGCAACTTCTAGTTTTATATTTTCACATGTCAACCATATGGTTATATTAAAAAATTTAGGGTCAAGTCTAATGCATGGATTATATGAAGCTGAGAGTTATATATAATCCCCATGTATAAGAATTCCATGTCTCTTATAGTGGTGATCATAGTGGATTCAAGCCCATATCTCTCTCAAATGCAATATTTAACATGTAAAATATTTAAAATGTAGAAGCACCTTACGAAGTATATTATTATTTTCTCATAAAAATAATAAAAAAATCATAGCTTTAGGATGAGATGATTGGGGATTTTGCTTAAAATCACATGTCTTACCACAACTATCTACATGGAACCAAGAATAGTGTTGTATGGTGTGTGGCATAAGATAGGGTCAAACACACCAAGTTCTGTAGTAATTGCCATGTGCAAAGTACAAGATGATATTTCCCTTGTTTAAATCATATTCTTAGTTGATTAATAGGAGCTCATTGAATTACATAGAGATGATAAATAGTCGGTTGCTACATGTGGTTGGCATGACTCTGGCATGCATGCATGTTTTGGTTGTGGCTCATATTTATTTTGTGTGTGTTAATGTATGTTTTATTACTTCACATTCACATGGAACTATATGGTAACTCTACTCAAATAATCATATCTATCTTGTATATGACCATTTTATTAGCTGCTAGAGTTTTATGTTTGTAAGGTGCTAGAGTTTCATGTTGGTAATTTTCTACTTTGTGGATTCTACTTGTCCACATCCTGTCTATAGTTCATGTAATAGTCATAAAAATGTATTTAACATTTTAACAAAAAAATAATAGGTATGAAAATTATGAAATATAATATTTTAAGTATATAGAAAACATATTTTAACTAAATCTATTTAGGAAACATATTCCTTTAGGTTGAGTTTCTAGGAAAATTAACTAAAGATTTTATGGTTATAATACCAATATTTAAAACTACAGGTTGTTTATTTTAGTGTAAGGCACAACCCAATTTAATACTGAGACCTAAAAGATGAAACACAAAATAATACAAACTTTTTCATCCTACAGTAATCTTATTTCATGACATATTAATATTTTAACTAATATGGAAAACTTGTGTGTTGTATAGTGATGTTTTTCAAATATATTGAGAACAATAAAACTATATTTATGTCATTATTATATATTACTAATATACATGTTGATTTTACTTATTTTCTATTTTATACAATCAAAATTCAACATCTGATTTCATGTTTCATAACTTATTTCACTTTTTTGGTTTTATTTATGCTAATGATCCTCCTTGAAGAAAAGCATACTCAACTAAAGACTATTTAAGAGTTACTGATGAAGAAATAAAATCATTAGTTCAAGAGGAGAAGCCAAATTTTTCAAAAATATATCTCTTTCAGTCAATATTGCTTCATTTATTATCTAATGATTCTAATGGCATGTGACTTGCCTTCATGATGTAGAAAAAATAGGCCAACCTTCTGGAGGCCATAACTTTTGACCTGTAGCTTTGTTTGAGATTTTCCATGTGCCAAAATGACCATCTCAAAAATTTAAATTCTTCCCTAAGTATCTCTATCCACTTATATTTTATTTATGTATTTTTCAAAGGCCAAACATGATCATCTGAGGGTCTAAAATTAATGTTTAATGATTTTTTTGATAATTTTCTATTTTTAGAAATTGTATATTTTTAGGACCAGACATCAACTTCAGTTGAATTTCATCCCATATGCTAATTTTAGTATTTATTGTATTTTGGGAAAATTTTATATCTGTATGTGCTTTCATGTGAAACTTACTATAAATAGCGGCTACTAAAAATAGACATTTTTTTAGATTTTATTTTTTTTAAATTTTTGCATGTCAACTCTAATTTTTGAGTTGAGGCTTATTTAAGCATGGTGTGGGTTTATAAATATTTCCAAGTCATTAAATATAAATCAATTCTAAGTTATTGTTTCAATATCTTAGCCTATTGGTATTTTGTTTGTCTTGATAGTTTTTAGGTTCATTATCTGGCATCAGAGTAGGTTCGAATCTTGGAGCAGTAAAGAATGGAAAAAGGATGAAGAGGTGTTCTATAGATAAACCATACTATATAAGATCTATCAAGATAATTTTTAAAATTAATAGAGGTTATCACTAATCATTAGAGAAGACAAGGTGGTGATGAGGAAGACATAGATCGTGATGAAGTTTAGCAAGATCAGCCACCATCGATGGAAGATAGGATGGTTTAAGATTTATAAGGAAGGAATGAAGGAATCAAGGTTGATGTTATATATTATGGAGGTAGTTAAAAACTAGAGGAGTTGATATATTAGATGAATAACATAGAGAATCTCTTCGAGTAAAAGACTAAGAGAGAAGACAAGAAGGTAAAGTTTGCATGCACAAAATTGAAAGGTCATGCAATGATTTGGTGGGATCACCTACAAAAAGAGAGATAGAGAAAAGGTAAAGAGAACTTTAATACATGTAAAAATATTGATAACAATCTAAGGGAAAATTTTATTCCTGTAGATTATGCACAAACTCTATACAAAAGATTTTAGAATTTGAGGTAAAAAGATCACAATATACAAGAGTATATAGATGAATTTTACAAGCATTCCATATGAGTGGGGCATGATAAAATAGAAGAATATATGGTTTCAAGTTATTTAAATGGTTTGAAATTCTATATTCAAGATGAATTAAGCATGCATAGAATACTTAACATAGAGGAGGCTTATCAATTAGCTTTTAAGGTAGAAGAAAAACAAAATAGATAAAATTTTAGAAGGACATCTCCTAGTCCAAGAAAAGGTGGATCCCCTCTAAATAGGAGATGAGGTGGCTTTAATGCCAATAAAGATGAATGATCATGTGGTGCATAAAGTCAAGATGAAAGTAGGCAAGGGTTTCAATACCAACAAAGAGGAAGAGGATTTCAGAGAGGATGAGGTTATGGTGGTGCTAGAGATGGTTTCTGAATCAATGTAGATCTTATGTCTATTATAAATGTGAATAAGAGAGGAATAGATCATTTGAGTGTCCACACTATTAAGATCAAGAAATGAGGCAAGAATATCACCCAAGAGTGACTCTAGTTGACACTAAGATAGAGGATCAAAATACTAAAGTTTCACCTATAGATGTTGGAGAGAATACCATGATGAGAAGAACAATGATCGCTCCAAGCAAAGAACAAGTACAAAATAAAGAAGGTGGTGATGCATGGTTGTGATCAAATATTTTTTGAAAAAGATGTACTTTGGGTGGAAATGTATGAAAAGTAATTATAGATGGTGGTAGTTGTGAAAATATGGTTTCTAAGGAAATGATTGAGAAACTAAATATGCAATGTGAAAAGTATCCTAATCTTTATCATAATTTATGGTTTAAGAAATAGAATGAAGTTATAGTAGATAAAAGGTGTTTAATCAAGTTTTCTTTAGGAAAAAATTATAATGATGAAATATAGTGTGATGTTATTCTAATGGATGCATGTCATGTGTTATTGGGAAGACTGTGGCAATTTAACAAGAAAGTAATTCATGATGAAGCAAAGAACATGTACACTTTTTGGAAAGGTGGTACAAAGGTAGTTTTGTTACCTCTTAAAGAGGCAGAGAAGATAGAAAACATACTCTTTACTAAATAATTTATTCAAGATCTAAACATAGTAAGCTACTATTATCCATTAGTAACAAAGAATGAAGAAAAAGAGATGGTGCCAATACTAATAGAAGCAACAAGAGTGTTGAAAGAATATGTAGATGTTATGCTTGATGACTTACCAGATAGTTTACCACAAAAGAGATATATTTAGCATCATATTGATTTGATTTCATGATCATCTCTACCCAATCAAGAAACTTATAGGATAAGTCTAATAGAACATGTAGAATTAAATAAGTTACTAAATTGCTAAGGAATAAGGTGATAAGAGAGAGTATGAGTCCATGTGCAACACCAGTGTTTCTAGCTCCAAATAAAAATGGAGGATGGAGAATGTGTGTCGATAGTAGATCAATTTAAAAAATTATAATAAAGTATAGGTTTCCTATACCTTGGTTAGATGATATGGTGGATGTGCTTATAGGAGCAAAATAATTTACCAAGATTGATCTAAGGAGTGGTTATTATCAAATTTGAATTCATGAAAGAGATGAGTGTAAAACTACATTCAAGACTAGGGATGGATTATATGAGTGGATGGTGGTGCCATTCAGATTATCTAATGCACCTAACACATTTATGAGGGTGATGAATACAATGCTACGAGAATATATTGGTAACTTTTTAGTTGTTTATTTTGATGATATTTTGATATTCAATAAGACTAAAGAAGAACACTTACATCATTTGAGAATGGTAATGTATTTTTTAAGATAGGAGAAGTTCTATGTAAATTTAAAGAAGTATAGGTTTATGCAGAACAATTTCGTATTTTTGGGATTTGTAGTTTTAGCAGATGATGTGAAACTGGATGAAGAAAAGATAAAGGCAATTGTTGAGTGGCCTATATCAAGAAGAATTATAGAGTTAAGAATTTTCTATGGTTTATCAACTTTTTATAGAAAATTTATTAAAAAATTTAGTAGTATTGTGGCACCAATAATAGATTACATGAGAGGGAAGGAATTTGCATGGAATAGAACAGCCACAAAAAGTTTTGAAATTTTGAATAAGATTACATAAAGACCAATTTACCATTATTAGATTTTAACAAAGTGTTTGAGGTTGATTGTGATGGTTCATTTATGGGAATTGGTATTGTGCTAAGTCAAAAAGGAAAGCCAATAGCATATTTTAGTGAGAAATTAAATGAGGTAAGAACAAAGTATTCTACTTATGATGTTGAACTTTATGCAATTTTACAAGCATTAAGACATTGGAAGCATTACCTAGTGCCTAAGACGTTTATACTATTTATAGATTATGAGGCTTTGAAGTATATGAATACATAAAAGATGTTGAATAGTAGGCATGCAAAGTGGGTTTCTATCTTGTAGGGGTATAATTTTCTATTGAAGCATAACTTAAGAAAATAGAATCAAGTAGCTGATGCATTGAGTAGGATAGTAGGACTATTAGCTACTATGGTGAGTGAAGTAGTTGGATTTAAAGTTATCAAAGAATTATATGATATTGATCCATATTTTGGAAAGATAGTTAAACAGTGTAAGAATCTATTAATAGGTGGGACATATATTTTTCATGATGAATATTTTAAACATGAATTTTATCTTTTCATAGGGAAATAATTGTGCATTCCAGTTAGGTCTCTATGAGACAATATAATAAGAGAATTACATAGTGGTGGTTTGGCTAGACATTTTGGTAAGACAAGACAATAGCTTTGGTGGAGGACAAGTATTTTTAGAAAAAGATGAAGAGAGATGTGACAAGGTATGTTTCAAGGTGAATAATATGTCAGGTGTCTAAAGGACATGTACAAAATACTAGACTATACATGCCATTACTAGTTCCAAGAGGACCATGGATATATTTGAGTATGGAGTTTGTGTTGGGATTGCCAAATACACAGAGAGGTAATGATTCATTTTTTTTTGTTGTAGACATATTTTATAAAATGGTTCATTTCATTTCATGTAAGAAAATCAGTGATGCCTCTAGAGTTATAGAGTTATTTTTTAAGGATATTATGAGATTGCATAGTGTTCCAAAAGCTATTACATCAGATAGGAACACAAAAAGTTTAAGTCATTTTAGGAGGACTTTGTGGAAGAAGATGGTTACTAAGCTACAATTTAGTAGCGAATATCACCCATAAATAGATGGATAGACAAATTTTTTGAATAGGAGCTTGGAAAATTTGTTGAGATTCATAGTGGAAAAGAAGCCCAAGAAATGGGACTTGGATTTACCACAAGCTGTGTTTCCATATAACAGTTCAGTGAATAGATCAATAGGAAAGTCACCTTTTCAAATTGATTATGAGATAAATCCTATGGGTATTTTAGATTTGGTATAGTTACCTATTGTAGATCAAATTCGTGATGATGCAAAATAATTTGTAGAGCATATGCAGTAGTTTCAAGGAGTAAGAAGAAAGTTACAAGAAATTAATGAGAAATATAAAGCAACAGTAGATGTCAAAAGAAGAGCGAAAGTATTTGAATAAGGATAGTTAGTAATGGTTTACTTGAGGAAATAAAGGTTTCCAAAAGTCACGTACAACAATTTGAAGTATAATAAAATTGGGCCATGCAGAATTGTGAAGAAAATCAATGATAATGTATATGAAGTAAGTTTACCACATAATTTAGATATATATTTAGTATTTAATGTATTATATTTATATGAATTTCATGGGGAAGGTGAGAAAGGTGACGAATATTAAGAGGTAAATTTGGAGCAGCAGGTTCCAAAGAAAAATAAGGGAAAAATAATGTAGGTTTTGGATATGAAAATAGTGAACACAAGGCAAGGGAATTATAACAGGTATTTGGTGTAGTGGGAAGGATTAGATAGAGAAGACAAAACTTGGATTATAAAATGGGAGATGAATAATATTGATAAAGACAAATGATAGTAGTATAATCAGGCCAACTCATCAAAGCTAAGTTGTTTTCAACTAGAGGAGAATGATGCAGAAAAAATAGGCCAACCTTTTAGAGGCCATAACTTTTGATCCATAGTTCTATTTAAGCTCTTCCACATGTCAAAATGACCATCTCAAAAAGTATGAGTCTGACCTAAGTTGATATATCTAATTAGATTTTATTTTTATATTTTTTGGAGGCCAAACGTGATCATCTGAGGGTCCAAAATAACATTTAATTATTTTTTTGAGAATTTTCTATTTTTAGAAGTTGTATATTTTTATGAAAGAATGTCAAATTTAGTTGAATTTAATCCTATAGGCTAATTTTAGTATTTATTTTATTTCAATAAATTTTTAGAGCCATGTGCACTTGCGTGTGAACCTTACTATAAATAGTGGCTGCAAAAAATAGACATTTTTTTTAGATGTTTTTTTTGAATTTTTGCATGTTAAATCCAATTTATGATTTTAGGCTTATTTAAGTATGATGCGGGTTTTTAGATATTTCAATTCATTGAATATGAATCAATTCTTAGTTATTATTTCAAGATCTTGGCCTATTCATATTTTACTAGTCTATTTTCATTAATTTGTGATATTTTTTAGGGTAAAATTAATTTTTTAGTGAGCCTTAATGAAAAATTTATGTCAATGTTTTTTATTGACACAAATTGTGGTAAGCACATACATAATACATTTGAAAATAAAAAATTGTTCTAATTTAGTGGTTTTTTTTAGTGATGCATGTTGTGTCAATGTTTATGTCAAAAACGTTTCCTTTAATTAAAATATGCATCATCCAATTTTATTGATGTAAGTTATGTATTAAATTTTTTAAAAATTACATCATAACCAATTCTTATGGCTACATCATGTGGTTGGGTGGCTTCATTGTGCAGTCAGATAGTTACATTATGTAATTGGGTAACTACATCATGTAGTCAGGTGTATGAATCATGCAGTTAGGCGACTACATATTGTATCAGATGACTGCATATTTTTATTCTTACTAGATATAGGGATGTTTTTATTTCTCAAATTGTATTCACCACGTGCCACCTCATAATTTTATTACACTATTATATTCCTTCCAACTTGATTCACCACCATTACAAAATTGATTCACTGAGTGAACTCCAAGTATTTTTTAATATAGACCACTAAAATTTTGCCTATATTGACCACACAAGTGTCCAAAAAAATGAGTCCTTATGTAAAATGTGGCACAAACATTTCCAACATTTTTATAATAACTGCCTCCAGAAAATCAAATTCAAAATTTTGATGATTTTTTTTAATAAATCCATATGGAAGATCATTTGAGAAATTTTATACAAATCCATATATCATTTTTATAAACTCTTATGGAAGTGTTTATTATTTTCCTTTTATTATCATCACAACTTGTGTGGCCTAGGGGTTATAGCTAAGCATATTTGTTCACTCATCTCTTTTAGAATTACTTAGCTAAAATTATCAAAACATTTGGATTATTTTCCACTTATTCACACTTATTATTCAATGTA
Source organism: Torreya grandis (assembly GCA_037957365.1). Taxonomy (NCBI): domain Eukaryota; kingdom Viridiplantae; phylum Streptophyta; class Pinopsida; order Cupressales; family Taxaceae; genus Torreya; species Torreya grandis. The sequence goes on from JARHVA010003086.1 coordinate 1,832,151, forward strand.
TTTGAAGTGTGTGTTACTCAATATTTCTTCAATATGTATCTATTTCATGAACATCATGATGCGCCTTATGATAAAACTAACAATACCTTCCAAGAAAAATATAATAAACATCCACAGGCATTATATTACATAATACTTCATCTTTATATGTACCAAATTTTAAAACTTTCTATGCATTCCTCATTCACTGTAAACTTGATGTCACTTTACAAACTATGAAATCTTATATGGATTTGGATTTAAATTTATCTTTAGACCAGTCCTACCTACTATTTCTTTCCAAATAATATTATCATATTTACTACCACTATCAAATATTAATCTTTATGATAAATGATATGGGATAATCTCATCTAAAGACCAAATTAGATGTTCTCAAATATTCCCAAAACTTTATACATATCTAAGAGCACATTGAGAGATTTCCAATGCAATTTTAATGGTGTCAAATGAACATTGTATGAAAAATTTATTATCTATTGAAGGTAGAAACAAACATGGGAAAAAATAACATTGTTCTGACATCATCAATTGATTGAGCCTATATAGCCTAACACATGGACCAATAATACCATAAAACATGGCATTCATAAATCTCCACTAATTTTTATGAGTTCTAATGCAATTTACACATAATATATGGATTCATGACAAGGTTACAAGGGATGAAATTTATCTCTTAAACATATTTTGATTTTTCTCCCCACCAAAGTGGGATAAAACATTATCCAAAGTTCTAAAAAAATCCTCCTCGTGAGCTAATATGTGGGAGTTGGAGTAGGGATCGACCCCTCACCTCACTTGGCCTATTTTTAAGGCCCAAAAATAAGCTACACCATATTTGTCAAACTAAATTCAAGACTTTGTATTTATCCCTTAATTTTGGGATTTCTTTCCAAAAACAAAGGATATGAGGCATATTCCATGGGGATTTAAATCCCTAACCATATGAAAAATGATAAGGCTTTAACCCATAAATCAAGAGCCTAGAAAACATTATAATAGGCTTAATATTTTAATTTATAGTAGATAATAAATCTTGTAATATTTAAGCCCTTGTAATGTAGAACAAGAGGAGAAAGCAAAATTTCTATGTCTAATATTACATGATTATCATATTAAAGGCCAATATACTATTACACAAATCTCCTATAGACATTACAAGGAGTTTTATCCCCTTATTGGGAGTCAAAGTAAGTTTGTTATTATATCTTTATAGAGTATAAATTACAAGGAAAGATCCATTTCATAGACCTCCAAGAGACATTACAACAAACTTATGTAGCCATTCATTTTGTAGGGACAAACAAGAGATATTCCAATAGATCCAAATCTAGAGCCATATCTAGAGCCAAATTCAGAGATTGGCTCAAATCTAGAACTAGATCCAGAGCTAGAATTCCTAAAGAATACAAACACTTGTTTACAGATTGAGACCCCCTTATTGGGATAATTTGATGTAATAAATGGTATTTTTTCATAATTATAATTGACCATTTCATTTTTTTTGTGGACTCAAATATGTATCCCAATTTTTGAGTGAATTTTGTTATCAATTCAATTTTTGATTGTCTCTATTCTTTAGTAATTTATTTGAGTTTTAATTTTTAAATACTAAATTTTAGTCACTTACTCCAATTTTCAAGTAAAAAGGTAAGAAATTGAGAAAGTCATTAGAGTATCCATGAACTAGGATTTTAGTGAGCTTGAGGATGAACTACAATTTTTGGATCAAGTTTGGTATTAGAATTTTTTTTCATAGGGTCTAATAACACCTTTTCCAATTTAGACTCTTCCACTTGTGCCACTTATAGTTTGGAAGTGCAGGATTCTTGGTTATAAAAGTATAACCATGGGCAAAGCTTTAAAGATAGAAAGACTTCAAGATCTTTAAATTATAAACTAATAGATTTAGGAGGATAAGTACATTAAGACAAAGATTGTATCCTTTAGAGGAAGAGATACAAGATATTCAAGGTAAAGTGATCTAGGGGGAATATCTCATGGGAACCATTTATTTGTTGCAACTTGAGTTACAAGTCAAGGGAGAGATTTTGGAAAATTTATATGATGGTGAAGGAGTAGAGGATAAATAAGATTCTACCATGCAAAGGAGACCATCCTCTACCATAAATGTAAAAACCATGACTAAGGTACGCATAGTAAGTAGTTTACCATGTTCTCTATTTTCCCATCAAGATGTAGATGCTTCTTTTGGTGAATTTGTGAAACATACTCAGTGTATTAGTTCCATGTTACTAATCAATATGGGTTTTGATGGAAAGATCCTTAACATCGATGTCCAAGGAATGAATAATCTCATATGGATTGAGGAAAGACATTGTTATGTAAGTTAGATATTTTTTAGTGGCAAAGGAGAGGTTGGAGAATGATCCAAGACAACTGAAGTAAGACATGCTTCAAAAATAAAAGAATTCAAGCCACTAGCTCTTAAAAATAGCTCATACATGGGAAAGGCACACTTTCACTCCATGAAGGTGAGAGTGAATTCAAGATGGAATCAATAAAGGGACATCCTTCAATCATGGGAAAAGCATCCAACAAGAATGTTAATTATCTCAAATAGATATGAACATCCATAATGAGGTGGTAATACATCTTCCCATCATCATAATTTCATAAAGGACAACCCTAAAAGGTATGGAGAGCATAATTATTCCATGTTTACTTTAATTATGAGAAGAATGGCCCTAAAAAACAAAAAAAAAATCATATGAATATCTATGCTCTTTTTGTGGAATTAATAATAATTTTGTACCCATGTATTGGAAGAGAAAGTCCATCCTGAAGAAGACCATGCCCTTCAATAGGAAGGTGAATCATTGTAAATAACACTCTCCATGTAATAATGTGGAGAATGTCAAATAGGGATTATTATACAAGAAAGTGGGAAATATTTATTTCAATCATTTTAATATGAGAAGCCATTGCAATAACAAATGTTGGAAGCTTTATCCACAAATTATTCTAAATACATACAATAAGGAAGTTGTGCAATAACATACAAGGAGGTTGTTCAAACCCCTACAAATAAAGAGGTAGCACATGAAAGATTTATTTAAGAACTAATAATATTAAATGAAGATTATGGATAATCCCTTTTATCCATATAAGATCACATCAAGAGAGAGCAAGCCAAAGAGGAGAATCCACCAAAATGGATCTGTAAGAAATTATTTATTTTAATGGATAACATATTTGCATATATAAATTTAGAATGCTTATGTATCATATCCAAATCACTTTTTGGGTTTTCATGTTTGAATAAGCATGAAGGAAACTAACCCCATTGTGTGGAGGTAGACCACTCATTAAGGGTGAATATGGAGTAGACAGCCAAATTGAGAAACACATTATGAGCATCCCTAGTATAATAGGTTTTATCATTTTCTATTTTATATTCTCATGTTCATGTTGAAATTATTTTTAGCATGTTTTTCTTACCACGTCTTGTAGAATTTGGCAAGATGGGTAAAGAGGCATTCCATTGAGAGATAACTTCAAAAAAAGGTTATCCAAGTTAGACAATAATTAAGAGGCATGTTGATAAGTTGAAGTGTAATTCCAAGATGGAGATTAAGTGGCTTAAAATGAACATGAGAAGTAATTATATGCTGATTAACACTCAATAATAACACTATTATTTTATGATTGCATGTTGGCATTCATTTTATTTCATTAAAATATGTTCTTTCAATGTATTTGTAATTACTGTGTGCACATTTTCTAAATACGCTAATTTGGGAAATGTTTGTAAATGAAATTGTGTTTATAATCCATATATGTTGAACTTGATTTTAAGATCCTAGAAGGTAAAATTGTACAAGTGGTGATTAGTTATAACACCACTTACTTATTATGCAATGTAAATTTCTACCCTTATTGAGAGTGTCGAGTAGCAAGGAGAATGTAAATATTATTTCCTAATGGGAGATATTCACCTTAGCCTAAAATCTATGCATTGAAGTGGCTAAGAGAATCTATCAATAAGAAAACCAAAATACCAAGAGTGATATAACATCATTTGGTAGATTTCAGTTTGGATAGTCAGCCTCTAAAAGAGAAAATATTAGCCTCCCAAAGAGATGATTGAATCTCCTATGATCTTGGATCAAGGTGAGAGTTTTTCTTATATTGACTATCTTTTTCTTGAATTACTTGATGAGTTTTGGGAAGATGGTTTTATTGACATAAGAGATATAAATTTATAAATGGGTACCTTCATGTATGAAATCAAAATTTTGGTGGTCCAAAAGATTTTTAGTCAACAAAAGTGATATGATAGGATATACACCAAATACCAAATCATATGGTATTAAATATTCCTAAAAATATTTGTACATCTAAGATCTTGTTGAGTGTTTTTAATGTAATTTGAATGGGATCAAGTGAACATCCTATGTGAAAGTTATGGCATATTAAAGGTGGAAACAAATAGAGAAAAAATAACATAGTGTTGACATCATCATTTGAGGAGACTTATATGGTCTAACACGTGGACCAATTATAGCCTTCAACATGGAATTCACAAATCTCGACCAAGTGCTACAAGTTCTAATTCAAGTTCAACATAATAAATGGTCTCATGACTAAGTTACAAGGGATGCAATTTATCTTATAAACAAAATTTTATTTTTATCACCACCAAATTGGGATAAAATAACCAAAACAAAACCTCCTCATGAGTAATATGTGGGAGTTGGATTAGGTCTTAACCCCTCACCTCATTTGGCCTATTTTTAAGGCCTAACATCAAGCTATGCCATATTTGGAAAACTAAATGCAAGACTTTGTATTTATCCCTTAATTTTGGGATTTCTTTTTAAAAACAAAGGATATGAGGAAATTTCCAATGGGATTCTTTTCAATAACCCCATTAAAAATGGTTAAGGCTTTAAAACATAAATCAAATGCCTTAGAAACACTATAAAAGGTTCAATATTATAATTAAAAACATAGAAGAAATCTTGTAAGATTTAAACCCTTGTAAATAAGAAGAAGAGGATAAATCAAAGTTTATATGTCTAATATTATAGGATTAGACTTTATTCTAATGTATTCAAAATTCACACATAGGTTATTACTATTTTTAAAATGATCAAACCCTAGCTTTCTCACCCTTGTATTGATTGTGAAAAAAGTGGGTTAGTGGGCTCACAATGTCAAGTTGTCCCAAAGACCCCTCTTTCAATGGAATTGCATACATAGCTAATAGACCTCATAATTATGAAATCAAATTTTTGGTGGTCCAAAATATTTTTAGTGGACAGGAGTGATATGATAGGATATACACCAAATACCAAATCATATGGTATTAAATATTCCTAAAACTATTTGTACATCTAAGATCTTGTTGAGTGTTTTTAATGTAATTTGAATGGGATCAAGCGAACATCCTATGTGAATGTTATGGCATATTTAATGTGGAAACAAATAGAGAATAAATAACATAGTGTTGACATCATCATCTGAATAGACTTATATGGCCTAACATGTGGACAAATTATAGCCTTCAACATGGAATTCACAAATATTGACCAAGTGCTACAAGTTCTAATTCAAGTTCAACATAATAAATGGTCTCATGACTAAGTTACAAGGGATGCAATTTATCTCTTAAATAAAAGTTTATTGTTATCACCACCAAATTGGGATAAAGACACCAAAACAAAACCCTCCTCATGAGTAATATGTGGGAGTTGGATTAGTTCTTAACCCCTCACCTCATTAGGCCTATTTTTAAGGCCTAGCATCAAGCTATGCCATATTTGGAGAACTAAATGCAAGACTTTGTATTTATACCTTAATTTCGAGATTTCTTGTTAAAAACAAAGGATTTATTTTTATCCATAACCCCATTAAAAAGAGTTAAAGATTTAAAAAGTAAATCAAATGCTTTAGAAACACTATAAAAGGTTCAATATTATAAATAAAAACATAGAAGAAATCTTGTAAGATTTAAACCCTTGTAAATAAGAACAAGAGGATAAATCAAAGTTTTTATGTCTAATATTATAGGAGTAGACTTTATTCTAATGTATTCAAAATTCACACATAGGTTATTACTATTTTTAAAATGATCAAACCCTAGCTTACTCACCCTTGTATTGATTGTGAAAAAAATGGATTAGTGGGCTCACAATGTCAAGTTGTCCCAAAGACCCCTCTTTCAATGGAATTGCATACATAGCTAATAGACCTCATAATTATGTAGTGATAAACATAAACATGTAGTGACTTATATTTTAACTTTGAAATTATGGATCATGGGCTACTCTTTGAATGAATCAAACCTATGGAAATATTGTTCCTATAAATTTTATCAAAATATGGATGAATAGGTAAGTTTACTCACTTGATATTATATATATACCAATCCATTTTATAAATATCTCACACTAAATCACTTAGGCTGACCTTTAGGACATGTTTCATTTACAAATTGCATGAATTTTGGACAGTTGACACTTTGAAGGAAAAGTGAACAATTGTATTGAGGTAGGGGTTTATCTGAGACGTAAGTATCGATCAAGCTAGAAACTAGGGACAAGTCTAAAACTATCATTGAAGGATAATGATTAGGTTTAGATGTTTTTCATAGTTTAGAAGTCCTAATGATTAGATAATAGTGGTTAGACTAAGAGATAAGAAATTTAGGCATGAGGACATAGTGAACATAATCCTTTTAGTGGTGAGAAAGTTTATAACTAAAAAGTATAACCATGATGGATATTTACCAAGTATACAAGACTAGATTACTACATAGATTATATTTTATGATCTACACTAGGCAAGTAGCATAATTGGTAAGTTTTTTATTTTTTTTAATGCAATAACATGGCATACACACCTCTATTATGTTTGAGTTGGAGTATATGTGCCATAAATCTAATAAATCTACATAAAAATGGTGTAATGTATATGATTCTGACCCAAGTGTATATCTAAAGTATGAAATTAAATTGGAGATAGTGAAAGTGTGGAGTTCATGTCTTCTTGATATACTCCCACTAAAAACCATATATATTGAGTAAGTGTATAAGTGTGGAGGTCATGTTTTAATGACATGCCCCCACTAAAATTTTAAGAACTAAAAAAATGTGGAGGTCATACTTCTATGACTTGACCCTATTGATATTCCCCCTACCCCACCTCGCACCCCCTTTCGAGGTGAGGAAAATAGAATATGGTAGGTACCTTATTTCAAAAGGATAAGGTAGATATATAATTTATGATAGATTCATGTATCATATAGGGATAAGATGTTGAAGTAGAATCTCTTAGTATGTGATCACATCAAGATTTAATATGCATGATATAGATCATGGCAATATATAGAGTAAAAATACAAGGTTAAGAAAAATAAAGCACAGACACAAAACCACTCAATTTAATTTAAAATAATGGTCTAATGAGACCTCATACAAGGGGCACATTGAAATTCCACATAATCAAACAAAATGCCATATTCAAATGTCCAATTCATATAGAATGACAAATTCAGATATCTAATTAGCATATAATGGAAAAGGGCCCAACAAACAAGGAACACATTTAAATGTTTGAAAAATAAGACAATAGAAAGAAATTGAATACACTCATCTAAGTTAAAAATATATTAATCATAAATAATCAGCATAATCATATCATACTAGTCCCTACATATATGTTCTAGAAAAAATAATTATGTAACATATCATATCAATCACACTGTCAAAATAAAGAACATTGATATAGGGATGTGTAAGTGTTAGTATATAAACTCAATCATGATAATTTAAAAATGATAAAATAATATGTAACCTATATCAATCGTGATAAAAAAAAGTAAATGTCCCTACTGTACTATAAGATGTGGGTAGAGATGAGGTCTGACAACTGTAATTTCATATACATGTGCCTAGGTATGCATGTATCACACTCAAATATGCATGAAACATGTGTATATATTATTTAAATGATATGTGATATACCAACATAAATTAAACAACATAGATTCCAAGGAGCTAATAAAACATGGGAATGGTAAATATCTTTATATTTTTGAGTTTTGTGATTTTTAAAAATATTTTATTATTATTATTTTTTTGTATTTCTCAAATATGTAGGTATAATATTTGTGAAAGTTCATAATTCTCATTATATTCTTGAAATGTTTCCATTAAATTGTAGCTAGGTGGTATAAGCATTTTCCCGAAAAAATTGTAACTATTAATGGGCCCAACCAATTTGGTTTGAATTTTTCCTTTTTGTATTTTTCTATAGTGGTATTCTTTTGATTTTATTTTAGTACCAAGACACCCAAAACAAAATAACATGGTCTAACCTTTTTTAATTTTCCCATTTTACAACATCTTGATAAACCTATAAATGTTCAATAGCCCGTGTGCATTTTGCACTTAGTTATTCCAATTGATGTAATCATTTTTATCGATATTAGTTCTATTTTATAAAATCCTTGAGATAAATATATAAGTATCGTATCTTAATTTCAATAGTTATAATTTACTATGTACCATAAACCAAATAATAAGGTGAGTCCTGAGTAGGTGTGCAAACAATAGTGCAATATGCCCATAAGTCATACAATAGTGCAATATGCCCATAATTTACTATGAACATTACACTATGGGTAATAAGGTGTAGAAAAGTTGTTCTTAATTTTTTATTTGTTGCGAAAGTGCTTCACTTTTTTATTTTTAAATGGTGACCCATTGTCGATAACTATTAAGAATGGTATTCCAAAATAGGAGATATAATTGGTCATGAAAACCTAAATATGTTATCCTCTATGTCAAATTCAAATGGAATGGCCTCCACCTATTTGGAAAAATATTATATAGTTTTGATTATGAATTTTTGACCACCTATAGATATAGGATTTATTTTTACAATCAAATCAAAAACCCCATAAGGAGAAGGGCCATGGTGAAATAATTGGTTGTAACTCATTAGATGAAACATGATTTAAATTTTTATATTTTTAGAATTGTAAACATAATTTGGTATGTTTGATACATTCATGTTCCATTGTAGGCCAATAATAAATTTGGCATAATATTTATTTGTATATGGATCTGTCACTAAAGTGTCCTCTAAACTCATTAGATCATGCATTTATAAGAGTGTGGTTTGTGCTCTATCTTTTTTTAGGGAACAAATTAATCTCCCATTAAATATTCATTTGAATAAATAATTTCCAATAATAACATAATTAATTTCCTCTCATTGTAACCTACATTTTTTATTTCATGTAAAATAATCTTGTATGTATGCATGGTATAGGAAATTGTAAATGTCATTTTACCATTTTGTATTTGTGGAATTTCATGTGATTACAAGAACTATTTAAGCATACATTTGTTTGATGTAATGGAGGGTTTTCATAATTTATGTATTTTAAATATTATGCAATCAACACTAATATTAAAATTTAATGATGTAGTACTATCCATGGCATCTTCTTGATGGTTATCTTCACATGGGATATTGTCAAATGTTTCTTTTAATTTATCCACCATGTCTTAGTATGGAATCAAATTATTATATTTGTTTTATTATTGGTTGTTAAATTGATTGAAAACCAACTTAGAGTCATTAAAAACTTGAATATCCTTGATATTAAGTGTTTTATAGACAATTTGATTATCAAGGCCTCATATTCTATTACATTATTTGTGCAAGAAAAGGCTAATTTATAAGAGAATGTCAAATAGTCACCATTAAGGGTAAATAACATGATACCCACACCCAAACCTATCATACATCTTGATCCATAAAATAACATTATCCATGTATTATGGGACACATTAGATGTTAAAAACTCATCACTAAAAGCCTCGATAATTGGGAAGGTATATGGTAATGGAGTCAATGATAGTTGATTGGCTACAACATAACATTTTACTAATTTTTGAGATATAAAAGTTAGATTGAATTATGTGAGTTGCATCACCCATTCAAATATTTAGCTAGTGAGGTGGGTTTTGTTCATGAGAAACTTCAATGGATCTTCTTTAATTATAACATGAATCTCATTGTTTCTTAAATAGTGTAGTAATTGTTGCATATAAAATAAAATGTTTGACGCAATTATTTAATTATGGTATATTTGCATTCATAATCAAGCAATGGATGACTTATGCAATAAATTGATCACTTAAAATGGTTTTCCCTATGGGTTTTCCTCAAGTTACTAACCAAAAAAAAAAAAGACTTCTTGGATTCAATGATATGCCATGAACATGACATCTTTCAAATAAAATTTTTAGATGTTCATGGTGACAATCTCTTTTATTTTAAATTATTGTGAGATAATTAAACTATATGATTATTATTATTTTATTAAAAAAACTAGAATACAAATATATTACTCTCTTGAAATTAGCTCTGATATTGATAAGATTGAAAGACATCCTCTTGTATGTAAATGTTCCCAAAGGGGTGGTGAAAGTTATTTTTTATTGATCTTCCATGGGAAATTCAACTTGGTTATATTGAGAGAAACTATTAAGCATGAATATCATTTCAGAATTGGTGACCACTCATAAAATCTAATTCATGATTGGCAAGGGGTAATTGTCCTTGAGAGAAACCTAATTTCAATTATGAAAATCTACATAGATTCTAACCTTACCATTGTTTTTCCTTATAGGTTATATATTGTCTAGCAATGTAGATTGATGAATTGGGAAAATTATCCTTATATCCAACATTTTATTTATCTCTTTAGAGATACTACCTATAATTTTGGGGTTGTAGTGTCACATTTATATTGGGTTAATAATTGGATGCAATAAAATATTGTATCATATACTTTTGGGTTTGAAATATTAAATTATTTTTAATTCATCATTATGTAGGTATCAGGACCCATTTCTTCATGTAAAATATCTTCTTCAGGGTAATATAAAATATGTAGGTTTAACTTTTGCTTGTGGTGAAAGTTTTAAGCTGGATTTCTTTATAGGATTGATAGCATAGGTCCATTCCAATCGAATCTCCCCTCCAACATCTTTGCATAAGGTTATTATCATAAACATACTATATCTTTGGGGGATATCTACCACTGAGATGGTCATCTTGACTGTGTTATGAGGAATTGCCACTAAGGCTACTTGAGTGTCTATTATTTGTCGAATTAGAGGAACTTATTTTACTTCCATGTTTAAATAATGGACAAATGTTTAGGTTCATGTTAGTCCCAAGGTGTGTGCTAATTTGGTATCCATTACATTATTTAAATCTTTAGAATCAATTATGCAATTATCTAGCTAAAAACCTCTAATGAATAAAGAAACATGGAATGGGTTAGTGCTTTCACTACATTGAGTAGATATAGTCATATAATTTTTTAATGTTGAATCAACCAATTCAATACATGTTAAATGAGATTTGTTATTATAACCATCACCTCTAATTTGTATTTGAAAAATATGTACCTTGATATTTTGAGGTGTTATTTTTGATCAAGCTAATCAAGGTTTGAAAAGGATTTAATTTTGTAAATATAAAATCTTTGTCTTATTCATGTGATAAATGATATCAAATGTAGGTGAACATGTAGGACTGAAATCATCATTGGTGCAAACACTCAAATGAAACAAAGGACTTCCCACATTCTCAATTTATTTACACTTTTTAGACTTTTAGAAAGGTGTATTTCTATTGAGGACAAACTTAGGATAAGTTGTGTCTTCAAGATCCTCTTTAGCCTTCTTCTTATCAAACTATTTATTATTTTATGAAGATCTTAATTTATCATTTTGAGATCTAAGAAATATGACATATGATTTATTGTTGATATCCTCAAATATGTCATCATCATAATAATAAAAAAGTTCATAATCAATATATCCTACAATGGATTCACCATTGATTTCTTAAATTTTAGGATCAGAGGTGACCAAAACACCTTCTTCATATGGTTATTCAATGGTAAATAATTGAAACATCCTCACCATTTATAGATAGTTATAACCATATATATCATTAGAAACATGAAAGATACATGAAAAGTGAATTTGTGTAGGATACACATTGATAGTAAGCTAAGGAGTTGGAGCAAGAAGTTTGGAATGAAGATTGCCATGATATGGAACAAATGGTCTGCTAGGCATATCGTCATATGAGGAAACATGGTGACCCTGAGGGGTTTATTTCTTCAATGCCAATATACCATTTTTGAGTTTATGAATCAAAGGGTTAGTTAAAGTTTGTGATATTATTTTGAATGTATTATTTTTTAGTTTATTGACCATAATTATATCATCTTATATTTGAGTATCCTAGTTTTCTTCTATTTACAAATTTGTGGGTAATTTATTTGTAAGGAGCAGCTCCCTTTATATACTTGTGCATTCAATAAAAATCATTTATTATTTTACAGATTAGGCATAGTTATCACTAAAATATTATGTATCATTTTTTGAATTAGGATATGAATTATATCATGGGTTCATGAAGCATTTTTTTATCTAAGCCAATTGAACTAAGAGGGAATGTTCATCTTTGGCTAGTATCAATCTTTCCTCAAATTTATTTCTCATCATCTACCAGTTTATTATAGAAGCTACTAGTAGATGATGAAATCATTTAGCTACTTATTCAACCTAAGTTTCCAAAAGCAAAATAATGCACTCATAAAATAGTTTTTTTTTCTATTCATTAGGATGTTGTTTACCGTCATTGGTAAGATTATGAAAAAATTTCCTTAAGTATTTGGGTAAATAATGGATTTGAAAACCTAGGGAAAATGGCCTAATATGTGGTTATCATGGTATTGTTATAGCTACCATAACTTGGAATTTTATTTCTCTTGGGACCAATACATCAAACAAAGACACTAACAAGTTTAGAGTTTGGACCTCTCTTATCCACTCTAGAGAAAGATTGAAATTAAAATACTCTTGCAAGTCAAATAATGGATCAAGAATACCCTTATTTCTAATAGACCTTTTTTATCTATTCCAACTAGAATGGAAAATAAATTAGCCATAATTTGACAAGAGGAATTTATTCTATGTTTATTTGTAATTGACATAGGAACAACACCTGTCACACTAGGTGATAGGTGGAGTTGGGAGCATATAAACACTTAGATGTACCCCATGGTGGACACCAAAAATTATTGATGAAAAAATTGGCACTTTATTTAGAGCGGAAGCTCCCTTTATTGAAAATAATAAAAATTTAAATAAATCTATTTACAATAATTATAAGTTTAAAGGAGTATTGAATTTTACTACTTTCAATCAAAACAAAAAATAAAATTAAGGAAGGTGAAAAGTCACACATGGATGAGTAAACACAAATTTCATCCTATCCATGACAAAAAGTCATCCTGACAAGTATAATGTTTGTTTGATAAGAAAACATGTATATCTAAAACTGAGAGATAAATATTAATATAATAAAAACACATATGCTCAAATAAAACATTAGACAAAAATTTTCAGAAGTTATCATATGTTCCTCATTGGAAGAAGAACACAAAGTTTCTTTATCCTTCCCTTTCAAAAAAACATTACATTGAGCATCGTACACCGTTTGTACAATTTCTATTTCTTTTATTTATAGATATAAGAGGGAATGGTTTGAACCTTCACATTCATTATGATTTCTAGCATTTAGATTTTTATTCTATTCTATTTTTCATTAATGTTCAAATTTATATAAAATAAAAATATAACTTTTGGAAATAAAAGTGAAAAAAAAATAGAAAAGTGGTTGCAAACATTCTAAGAAGTTTTTACGGGAGTAAAATTTTCTTTGCATGGATTTAGCGGTGAAGGAGCTACTGAACTATAGATTTTCCTCTTCTCTATGGCTATTTTGAATATTATAAATTTCCTCACTAATTTTGGATTTAAATTTACTATACACATTATCACAAGGTTGAATTATTTTAGCCATTAGGTACATATTATCAACATGATGTTTGGGACTTACAAAATCTCAAGAAATTGGGGTTTAGTTCCTCAAGTGAGGAATCTATTTCATTGAGAATCATTATAGAAAATATCTTAGGAATGGTGATAGGGTCAAGGATAAAACTTGCATCATAAGGCATATAGATTATTTGATTCAAGTTAAAAATTATTTTTGCATATAGGATCTAGGTGATATTTTGAGATACAATAAGGGTAAAGGCTTTGATGAGATCAATATTATTGTTTATATTGAGTTCATTAATCCCATATATTTGGATGAAAAGGAAGTTTATAAGGGATCATATAGAGTATGTTGTGCATTATAATGAAGTTGATGAGGATCAATGCTCATGATTCATATATCACTCCTTAGAGCCAATTTATACACTTGAATAAAAGTTTATGGAGATAGTCATAGTTATCTAGGTAGTGAGATGTTTGATGTTGAAAGGTGGTAAGCAAAATATAAAATATTTTAATCCCTATATATACAGAAAGGGTGATGGTAAGCTAGATTTTCATATGATTACTTTATCTTAGGGTAAAAATTATCCATGGAAGAGCTTGGTGCTATGAGACTTAGGTGTTGTTGAAAATACGGTTCCATAATTGAAGAGTGATTAGGAAAAATATCTTAAGTTTTCCCACATTCATCCTGATTATCAAAATCAAGTTATGGATGTTGTCATATCAAAATTAATATTATATGGAGTTGATCATCTTCTAGGTACTTGTAGTAGTCTCACTGAATGGACTCAATTGATTAATTAAAAAGATAATAATGAGAATTATATGAAGGATACACAACCAAACTTAGAATTTAGTAAAGATGAATGTGGTTTTACAATCACAGTAAATGGTAAAGGAAATGAGATCCAAGAAGTTAACACTTCTCATTATAATATCCCATCCATTCCCACATAATATTGGTATATGACCAAAGCATTTTTGGATAGGAATGGCATAAGAAATCATAGGAAATTCATTAATATCAAGAACTCTTTTCTTGGGATGGATAGAACTAAACATAGTCAATCTATAATGAATGATCCACTTTATAGAAAAGGGAGAAATCCATTTTATTTATCATAACATAAGAAATAACAATCTAGAGTCATATTTGATAGAGCAAAGTTCTTTTTTCATGGAAGACATCGGTTGAAGTGTAAGAGCCCAGCTAGAAAAGACAATTTCTTATTCTCCACCTATAATTAGTTCGATATTCTTTCTAATAGTATAAATAAAAATTCAAAAAAGAGTTCATACAGTGATGATGGAATAGATTCATTAGTTAGGGTGTTGTATTATCTTTCTCAATCTTATCTATAATATTTATATTTCCTTTTCAATGTCAACAAATCTAAGTATTGAGCCCTAGGACGAGAAAGAAAAAAAAATGAAATTATTTTAGATAATACAATTATGAATCGATTTGCTCATGCTCTTGAAGACCTCACTTTCCTATAAAAATGTTGATGGAATTCCCTTGTAATTTTAAAAACTCATTTAAGTGTAGGATATAATAAGGTGGCTCATATATCATTTCATGACATTTTTTTAGATTGTTTGGATGTTCGATATATGTGGGATGAGAATAGAAACTTAGGGGAGTATTATATTAATTTTAACCATAATTATTAAAAAATAATTTTGAAGGCATGTGGTGAGATTGGAATCAATATTAAATTAATGGATAAAATACATTTTACTGAGGATTTATAATATGTCATGAAAAAATTTATGAATAGTCAAAAGAACTTGCAAGTTGGAAAAATACACTTAAGCTCTCATTTATTCAAAATGGATGGCTGATTTTGATGGATTTTATTCATCTATACACAACAATGATATTATAATGAAACAACTTTTTAATAATTATGAATAGATACAAAATTTCAAAGAATACTAAACCGCATATTTAAAAAAGTTAAAAGAATTAAAAAATTATTGAATGAAGGTTATCCTCCACTACACTCTTGCCTTGATGTTGTTAAAAAGGGAATGAAATGAGATATTTTATAAGTTACAATTACTGGTATATTCCTAACAACAAATGATGTTCCCCGTTGTGTTAGGTGTGTATTACTGAACTCAACACAATCATTTGAAGAGGTGGTAAAGTCAACACAGGAATCACTTGGTTGGATATACCATGCAAAGTTAGAAACTATAGAAGTTGAGGTATATAAAATTTAGGAGGTGATATAAATATTCATCAAGGAAAAGATGACATTATTAAAATATATGTAAAGTGTCAAACATAAACATGTCACAGTTGAAATGATAGTGAATGAACTCTAGCTGTGAGTGTGGTCATTGAAAGATGACAATATTCATCTCAAAAATGAATTATCATATGTAGAAAAGGATAAGATAAAATCAAAATAAGAACTACATGGAGTGAAAAGAAAGATAAAGATTCTTAGCAATAAATTATGTTCTACTAGTGTGTAGGCAAATAACTTGTAGAATGATGTTTTACAACTTCAAGAAGAAAGAGAGGAGCTCATAAGTCAATTACAAGATCAAACTAAGTAGAATACAATGTTTTAATCTGAAGTAGAGGGATTGCATGAAGTCTTATAATCTACCCAGATAGACAATGTACTATTAAAATATGGAAGTCAAAAGATCCATTATACATACCAGTTCAACATAATATGGTGTAATAAACTAGAAGAAATAGTATGGGAGCCTTTTCAAAAATACATAGATTTCTTTGATGTGAACTAGAAATCTACTTGTAAATTTGTTTTATGATCTTCAACTTGATGTCAAGAGCTACAAAGAGGTTTATGTTTATTTCAATACAAATATTTAAGTCAAAATAGGGATAGTTTTCAAACTCTTTCTAGATATCAGCTAATTCATGACTCAAATATCATGAATTCACTTAATAGGATGATGGGAGAAGCATTCCCTAATAGGAGGCTTCCAATTCCTCATTATATCATAGAGGTGCAGTAGAAATTAACTACATCACAAGGAGGGTTTAGGATTAGAAATTATAAACTTCCAAGATTGATTTTAGATCCTAGTGTTTGATAACTGGTCAAGAATTTATTGAGGACAAGCAGTTTTGGGAAAGGTAGACTGTAATGTCCCCTTTTTTGAATTAAATAAATTAGAGGAAATAGAGCCAATCTCTTATTTCTTGTAGGATAAGGGGAATTAATGATGGAAATAATTTAATAATAATTCATTTAAGTTGTCCAATGTTAATTTATGATATAATATGGAAAAAGTAAACTCAGGAGTATTATTATTAAAATGGGTCAAAATCTATATTAATTACATCGTAAAAAAATTATTAAAAGGATAGAAAGATAATAATTGCCTAAAAGTGTTTTAAATGCTTTTAGGGTTAGGGTGAAATTGGAAAAGTGAATTTATAAAATGATAAGTTGGGAAATAAGGATTATTCATTATTCATGATTGGATTCAAAATTTTTTAAAATTTTGATTTTAGGATATAAACCTTCCATTACAAATAAGTTTGAGGATGAAAACTATCCAACCTCTAGAGGTGACTCTATCTAGGGGTTGCAATTACATGGATAAACAAGATATTTTCATATTGGTGTTCATTGAAAGTTAGTAATGATTTTTAAAATTTCCTAGAAGGGTTTTAGAGAAATAGACTAATGTTTTTATATTACCTGAGGTCAAGGGCATCACACTTCCAAATAAAAATTGCATCACACTTGGGCATTGACTTTTCTACACTAGGGTTTGACTTTGATAAGTTGGTCAGTAATGTTTAATGGCTTCCATATCATTTAAAGGGATAACATACTACTACAACTAGTGTTTGATGATATCATACCATTTTGAAGGCTGTGGTACAAATATAACTAAGGTTTAATGCTATCATACTATTCAGGTGTCATTTTTAACTAGGGTTTTTAGGAAAAATCTAATGTTGTTCCTTTGGTGTTGTCTTACTATTTTGAGACATTTCCAGCTAGGGTTTCAAGGAAATATTCTATCTTTATGTTGTTCCATGTTGGGTTTTAGTGGAAAAATCAATAAAAATTAATACTCTAGTTTTATTATGATATTTGAATCTTCTATAATTTTGCTCATAATGGTTTATATGTATGTAATTGACTGAAATAAAGAAAAACATTTATGGATTTTTCTAGGTTTTTTTATTTCTTTGATGGTTATTTCATGTTTTTTACATAGGCATTCTATATATGGAGATTTTGGACTTGGTGGGAATTTCACATTTGTATTCACAAATTACAGTTTCAGTTTTATTTTACACATGTTAGAACTCTAGGTTGCAACCATAGTTTGAAAACTTAGTATCAAATTTTAGAGCTATATCGACAACCCAAAAATTTTAAATTGATCTTATAGAATACATCGTCATCCAAAAAATTTTGTCACAAAATTCTTGACTGCTTCTATAATTCCAAGTTATGGTGTGAGGACTTTGGGAAATCTGGACACTACCAAAACTATTAGCACTTCCAACAACTACACACATCCTGATTGCTTCCTCCCATAATAAATCCATTGTGGGAGCTCACCTAATATTTAGCATTAGTATTTTTACATGCTTAAGCATTTTAAAACTCCAAATATAAATGGGCCCACTACTTCTAGCCTCTAATGTTCTGTTATGGGAACTATTGGAACTTCTGGAACTGTTCAAACTCTTAAAAGTCTGAAAAATATATAAAGTTGTTGTAATCCTAGTATACAATCCAAATGAAAATATTTATTATGGTAACTATCAATAACTTTGACAATTACAAGTATAGACTGAAACTCTAACATAAAACCTTGACAACTATAATGAAGGTCAAAGACTTTAACAATAGTCTAAAGGATGTGAAATTTAACCTCATGAAGTTTGGCACTAATCATTGAAAAAATGGACATAATTTTGTAATGATGTCACTCCCACATCAATAAAAATTGATAGGGAAGACCCATAATAATCTTTAGCCTCTTGGTCATATGGTGTGGTCATATGAGGGGAGCACCCATCTTATCCCTTAGCCCTTGGTCATATGGAAATCAAACCTTTGGTCACATTCAACTCAAAAGTGTTTAACTTTTACTTCATGGAGGCATAAAATTTGAATAATTAAATTTATTCACAAATTTTTTTCAAGCTTTTGCTCCAAGGGGCCTTAAAGTTTTTTGGGGAAGTTGAATAAAAAAATTTCACCACTATTTTTCACCTAAAATTTTCATGTGAGCTTAAATTTTTAAACAACCATAACTGATCAGTAACTCAAATTTGAGTGACATCTTATTCAAAAGTGTGTGTTTCTTCATGATTTACACATTGGTGATATTTTTTATCTCCCTAAACCTAAAAATTTTACACTCTTGGAATCATTATCAGTTGATTCTAATGTCCCTTTAGTTCTTTCATACTTATGCACATATTACTCAAGATGCATTTTCTGCTATGTTTGACATCTTTATGGACATGGTTTTATTTTAAACTCAAGGGGGTGGGTCAATATAATAGTTATAAGGTGTACTATGTGATTTATGTACCTTTATTTTTTGAATTTATGCTTTACTTTATGCAAGAACCTATTTTATTGCATTATGGGTTGCTAGTCATTTCCACATCTTACAACATTCAATCATCATAAATGGAAAACAACATGTTACTTTCTCTAAGAAAAAAGGATTATACAGGATAACTATGAACAAGAAAATTAAACTTGAAGTGAATGCAAAGAAAAATAAATGGTTTAATAGATGTGATCAAGACATGGTTGTCTCAGTTTGTTTATTTCTCCTAACTTACATTTTCATATTGAATCTGCTAAAACACCAAATGAGGTATGGACCACACTAGAAAAAATATTTAGGAAGTAGGATATGAAAAGAGGTCATGAACTGGAGAATGATCTCATCAGTTTGAGCCCAGGTGACTTTGGCACTACAATATTTCCTCAATAAATTCAAATCTCTAAGGTTCTAGTTACAAAAATGTGGAATTGATAAGAAAGATGATTATTTTGTTCTATCTATACTATCCAAATTGGGTCCAGACTATTATGTGTTAGTGTCCACTTTCCCTGCCATCAAAAGTGCCCTGGGATATATATGGACAATATCTTATTTAGATAAATTTGTTTTCAAGTTGACTTTGGATAAAGATAGGGTAATATAGATGGCCACAATGAAGTCATTGATGTCTCATGCACTTTTTCTAAGAAAGATAAGGATCTAAAAATAGAGAAAATAAATAAAATAAAAAGGATCAAGAGAACAATACAAATCCTCCAACCTACAAACCAAATAATGAGACCTCTTCTTTTAATGTTAAGCCTAAGATAGATTTGATCAAATGTGGGTTTTGATTGGGGAAGCATGATTAAATAAAATGTTTAAAGAAGCATATTGACTAATTGGCTAAGATGCTTGAGAATCACAACATCAGTGTCCTTGATTCAACCATTCATAATTTATCAACCCATAAATCTTTTAAGGCAAATGAAAATGGTAAAGAGAACCAAAATGAGAATAGTGAGTGGAAATTAAAGGGCAAGGACCTAGTTGAATTTGAACCTCTTACTCCTATATGGGTCATTGACTCTAGTGTTTCACATCACATGGCATCTTCATAGATAGAGTTCAATTCCTTGAAACTATGTGAAATGTCCTCTATACAATCAAATGATGACACTTCTAAAAAAAATTAGGATAGGGTTTGTTGAATTGAGTGGTTAAACATTAAAAAATGTTCTAAGTGTTCCTTCACTCTCAATTAGTCTCCTATTAGTTAACTAGATCACTCACCTTTGTCCAGGCATGTGAGTTAAGTTCACCCCAGATTTAGTGTATGTTAGAGAGATACAAAAAGATACTATACTAGTAGAGGGAATGGTTAATCATTAAACTCAAATATATAATTTATCAAACTTTTCTCTTTACTCTCCTTTAGATTCTTCTTCATACTTACCTAAACATGAGGACATTTTTTAGCCTAAGCACACCTCTAATATTGATTACTTTTATTCTAATATAGAAGAATATAATATTTATATGGATATATTTTCACCATCTACTTTTCACCTTCCAGATAATGAGGATTTATTCTATGATCAACCTACCCCTGGTCTGCTTCAAATATTATAGGGAACAAGTATATTGATCTTGGACACATCAAACATCAGGTTGTTTATGGCATAGTTTTAGGGCATTCAATAGTCCTTTGTAGTCTTTGCTCCTGTTGCATCATCATTGGGTCAAATCATAACATGCTATTCCATTTTTTGTCATAAAGATGCCACTTATACTTTCATCTTCTCCTCAAAATATATTGAATTTGGATAATTTAAATCAATCAATAAATATATTATAGAATATATATACAAATATGTAGTGCATATACATTTTCACAATTTTTCTAAAAATCATTAAATATTTTTTAGGATTTGTTTTTTTAATTTTTTCTAGCCGGTTAGTGGGACATGGTATTATACTTTGATCCCATTGCATAGAGCATTTGGATCTCATACTTTACTTGAGGAGAACATTTCCTTGTATAGGAATCACACCTTGGTTGAAGATTCATCAGGTACTTGGTAGACACATTCATTGTTCCAAGGTGATCCACTCTTCATTACATCTAATTCTAATCCAAAGTCACTTCTGGTAACTCTAATGTAGGATACATTATGGCTACATGTAGTTGTATATTCTAGTGGAGGTTTTTATCCCCTTATCTTATTTCATCTCTTTTAGGTGAGAAATTTTATCGTACAAGTTTTCCCCCTTTCCTCATTTTATGGGTTTTGCATTATACTTGGGTATCTCATCAGGGCTTATTACTGACACCTAATTATTTTACCCATCTAAGCTATGCTTCAAGGGGGGTGTTAGTGTAGGTTTTTCTTCACTTTTGGTTTTACTTACATATTTATTAGTCAACATTCTTAGGGTTGTTAAGTTCATTAAGGAAATATGCTTAATGTGTTTTCTAATTATGAGTTGAGTTTCTACCTTTATGTTGACCTAATACCTCACTATATAATGTAATTTTTTTGTAATTTTTGGCTAATAAATATGTTAATGAAGCTTTTGATGCATTTAATACAACTTCTATTGTGGAAATATTTCTCACTTAAAACTAGGGTATTTGTACAATCTCTAACATTCATTGATCTTGGAATATTCTTAGATATATGTATATATATGCACACATATACATATACACATGCACATACACATGCACACATACACATTCACTCATACATACATACATACATACATACATACATACATACATACATACATACATACATACATACATACATGCATACATACATAAACGTATTTGTTGTTTTTTTCTAAAATATACTTCACAATTTAGATGATCTTATCTAAATTTTTAACAAAGGGTTTCAAACAATATTAAACAATGCTTAAAAAATGAGGGGTCGAAGGTTGGCTATTTACTATATTTTTCTAAAAATAAATTTTTCTCTTCAAAAAATAGATGTTTGACTTACTTATACTTAACTATTTTTTAAAAAATTATTGTTTTGCAAACTAGACTTGAAATGCTATGATTCGTGTTTTTATATCATATTTAAATTTTGAATGTAGCCATCTCAAATTATATATATATATATATATATATATATATATATATATATATATATATAAGTTAAGATTTGTTAAATTAAAAAAACATTTCCATGGATAGGCCCCTTTTTGTCCCCTAACTTTATGCACTTACCAACATCAACACATCACTTTTAATTAGAAAGACTAAATAGACATATCATATATCAATACATAACTATTCTCAATGACCCCACACTTGCATCAATAGACATAAAGAGGGAATAAAATTGCATCAAAACACTTGTTTGGGGAAAGTCACTAAAAATATTCTCAATGACCCCACAAAAACTATTGATAGGGTGAGGTAAGATTTACTTTCAAATATTAACTTTTCATGCACCTATTGGTACTCTTTCTAGGGTTCAAAAAATTAGTTCAAGACACATGTCTTATAAATATGGGGGAATTTCAATTGCAATCATGTTAAACCGCATACTCTATTCCTTATATTTTTAGAACAAAATAATTATCTATGTTGTTAGAAGGTAATTTTTATTTGAATACAGGAAATGATTCAAATATCTTATTTTATACGGCATCCTTTCTCACCTTCTAATTAACTTAAGTAATAATCTCTATAAGGGCCTCACATTGTTCATTTTATATTAGTAACAATGGAATCCCTAAATATTACATGTATTTTCACTATTTAATAAGAAATACTAAATGGACATATCACAGATCGATACATACATATATTCATTATTTTTTTAATATAATATAGTTCCCAATGTAGATGATCTTATCTAAATTTTCACTAAAGGGTTTCAACCAATATTAAACGATGCTTAAAAAATGAGGGATCATAAGTTGGCTATTTTCTATGTTTTACTAAAAAAGCATTTCCTCTTCAAAATTTAGATGTTGACTTGCTTAAACTTAACTATATTTTTTTTTAAAAAAATAGTGTTTTGAAAACTAGACTTGAAATGCTATGATTCATATTTTTATATCATATTCAAAATTTTAGTGTAGCCCTCTCAAATAATAAACATAAGTTGAGATTTGTTAAATTAGAAAAAACATGTCCATGAGTAGGGCCTTTTTTGTCTCCCAACATTCTGCCCTTACCACATAAACACATAACTTTTAACAAGAAAGACTAAATAGACGTATCACAGATCAATACATAACTCAAGATTAAAAAAACATATCACACATCTATACATAAATTTTATTTAGAGGGACTAAAACATCATCATGACACTTATTTGGGGAGAGTCACTAAAAATATTTTCAATGACCCCACAAAAATCTATTGATAATGTGAGGTAAGATTTCCTTTCAAATATTAACTTTACATGCACCTATTGGTACTCTTTCTAGGGTTTGAAAAATGAGTTCAAGACACGTGTCTTATAAATATAGGGGATTTGTAATTGTAATCATGTTAAACCACATACTTTGTTCCTTATATTTTTAGAACAAAATAATTGTCTGTGTTCTTGATAGGTCATTTTTATTTGATTATGGGAAATGATTCAATTATCTTATTTTATAGGGCATCCTTTCTCACCCTCTAATTGCCTTAAGTAATAATCTCTATAAGGGCCTCACATTGTCCATTTTGTATTAGCAATAATGGAATCCCTAACTATTACATGTATTTTCCCTACTTATAGGCCTATTCATTTCAACCTCAAGTGGTATTTTGAAAATCAAGTAAACCATCTAATCTTCCCTCCAACTTGACACTATTTCCCATCATAGGCAACCTTCATATTGTATCCTATATTCCTCACAGGTGTATCTCCAATCTTACCCACACATATGGCTCTATAATGACACTCTATTTAGGTTCCCTCCCAACCATTATAATTTCAACTTCACACCTGGATGCATGGTGTTTGGTAGAAGATAGGGGAGGACACCCCAAGTTTTTCCATCAATTGTTTTGTTGAAAGCACAAACCAATGTTTCACTTTCTAAAATCATAGCATTAAGCAATAAGCTCTACAATGCCTCAAGAAATAAGCTCTTTAATGCCCTCACATTGCCCATTTTATATTAGCAACAATGGAATCCCTGACTATTACATAGGTTTCCCTACTTATAGCCCTATTCATTACAGCCCTGGTATTTAAAAAATCAAGAAAAACATCTGATCTCCCACCTAGGCCAACACCATTGCCGATCATAGGAAATCTTCATATTATATCCCATCTTCCTCATAGATGCTTCTCCAACCTTGCCCATAGATATGGCCCAATAATGACCCTCTACTTGGGTTCTCTCCCAACCATTGTAATTTCATCTTCACACCTGGCTGAGCAAGTCTTGAAAATGCAGGACCACATATTTGCAAACTGTCCTCTAATGGGAGATGATAAACACCTTCTAAGCCCTCAGAAAGTTTCATTATCCCCTTATGGCCCATACTAGAAATTCATAAGCAAATTCATCATCTAGGAGCCCCTTTCCCCCAAGAGAATGAAGTCCTTAGGATACCTCAGAGCCCAAGAAGTGTCTTCCATGATACGATCTATACTACACAAAGCTTATGCTAATAGTGTGGTGAATCCCTGTGCTATAGATGTGTGAAATTTGTAGCTACAGATGCATCAACCTAAAAGAAAAAAAAATAGAGCATCAAAAAAAAACAAAGTAGAAAGAAAAAGAAAAATAGAGCATGAACGAATTGAAATTCTATATATTCCTTGAATAGTGTTATGTTGACAAAAATTATATAGACTAAAATAACCACAAAAAAATAAAAAATGCAGTGAAAGAAGCAGTGGAAACTAAGAGAACTGGTAGATTGCATGAATGGATCTTGACACAATGCATGAATAGATCCAGTTAACTCATTAGTTAGCTTATTGTTAAAGTGAATAATTAACGCTAACACCCCCCCTTAAGTCTAACTAAGGAGATAGAAAAGGGTTAGGAAAAGAGGAAAGAGGGAAACCCCTATGGGAACAAAATCCCCCTCAAAAGAGACATTAATTACACATGGTAGCTATTGTGTTGCAGTGTTCTTCACCCCAAGAAGGTCTCGTAGAAAATGAAACTTTTGCTCAGTGAATGTCTTCATGAAGATGTTGGCACTCTGTTCAAAAGGGTATAGTACTGCAAGTCGATGACTCCATCATGTATCAATTCATGGATGAAGTGCATGTGGATTTCGATGTGTTTGGTCTGCTGCCATTATATGGGATCTCTACAAACCTTTAATGTACTCTGATTGTCACACCAAATGATAATCGGATGATGAAAGAGGATACCAAGGTCAATTAAGAAGTGTTGCAGCCAAATGACTTGAATGGTAAAGTTGACTGCACCTCGATATTCAGCCTCTATTGTCGATAAAGCAATGGTAGATTACTTCTTACTTGACCAACAAAGGGGCCCTGATCTCAAACTAAGAACATATCTTGGAGTGGACTTTCAATCAATGTTATCACCAGCCCAGTCAAAATCAGTGTAGCCAATGAGATCCAAAACACAACCTGCTGAATAATGAATCTCATAACAAATGGTTCCCTGGACATAGCGAAGTATGTGGTTGGCAACATCCAATGTGTTGTTCCCCCAAAAAAAAATATCACTCATTTCTCGGACAACATTTAAACTATTTTGGTCATACAGGCCAAAATTGTCTCTTCCCTTTTCAAAATTTGTCTTGGGCATTCAAATTCCTCATTTTTCAAGCTTCTCAAAAATCTATGGACTCTGTGGGCTTGAATCTATGGACTCTATAGGCTTAAATCTACGGACTCTGTAGGCTTGAATCTATGGACTCTGCAGGAAGAGAAATCTACAGACTCTACAGGCTAAGTTCAATGGACTTCACAGATTGATTTCTACAGACTCTGCAAGAAAGAAGCAAGCTTTCAACACTTAGGCAATCTCAAAGTTTGTTTAATGACCAGGTTCAAAAAAAAGAGTTCATCGGCAAGCTTCTAAGCAAGGATTGAACCATTGAACCTTGAACTATTTTGGTTCAATGGGCTAAACAGGTTTAAAGGTTCAACATCAGTAGCAAGAGTTCAACCACTTCCAGGTTCAAAGGCTTCTACAGTCAGGTTCAAAGGCTTTTACAAGTAGGTTCAATCAAAAGAACAAGTTTTTGAGGCTTGAACCATTGAATCGTTGAACCATTGAACCACTTTGGTTCAAAGGTTCAATGGGTTCAAGGTTTAACAAGGTCAACGCATTTGGTTTAATGAGGATCAAAAGGACTTAGCCAAATTAAAGAGAATGAACTGATTGAACTAATGAACCATTGAACCACTTTGGTTCAAAGGCTTGGTTCAATTCAGTTGGTTCAATGCTTCAGCTCACTCAGTTGGTTCATCAAACTGTTCAATGGCTTTTAGTTCAATTAAAGGGTTCATCAGCTTGGTTCAAAGCTTGGTTCAAAGGAGCAGTTCAATTCAAAAGTTCAAAAGAGCCTCCCAAAGGATAAGTGCCCTTGTGGAGGACACTTGGTCGACAAAAGTACCCTTGGAGAGGGTCGTTTTCAAGGAAGATGCAAAGGTAAGTTCTTTTAGAATTTTGTTTAAGGTAGCCAAAAGACAAAGGGATTTCCTTCGAGAAAAAGACTAAGGCATAATTCCTTTAGACTTTTTGTCCGAAGGAATTCCTTCAGACAAAAAGTCTAAAGGAATTCAAAAAGGCTGTGGGAGGAAAGCCTGAAGGAATTTCTGAAGGCCAAAGACAGCAATAATTCTTGCAGACTTTTTGTCTGTGAGAAAATGTCCATAGAAAAAGTCTACGGGAAAATGTATGTGGGAAATCTCCAAAGAACTCAAAAAATAAAAGGCCGCTGAAGGACCTCAAAGGGTAGGTGTGCTTGCGGGGGACTCCTGACTGCCAAATTAAAGGACACTTCCCAAAGCCAAAGGGTCACCTTCCCTTCAGGAGGATGCAAAACAAGAAAGCCGAAGACCATTCGAAGGGCAGATACCCTTGCGGGGGGCTCTTCCTGACCCAAAATGGATCATTTCTCCAGGCTCGAAGGGCAGTTCCCCTCTAGGAAAGCTTAAATGATAAAGATGAAGGAATTGTTGAGGAAAGTGACATGCCCACAGATGTCAAAGTTACAACAATGAAATGGTTGTTGATCCTTGTAGTTTTAAATCTATGGACCCAAATGCATTCAAAGGCTTTAAAGCCAAGATCAGTAGGAAGCGACTAAGGAACAGAGCATCAAATTGAATCCAAGACCTGATTGAATTAACTAGAAAAGGAGGAATGATGAGGAAAGACCAGAAACATTTACACATCAGATATGGTTCCAGAAGTAGACTGCCAGGTGGATATTGAAAGATGCAAACTTTCAATAGCGTGACTTGTTTTTTTGCATTGAGAAAAGCAAATGGGTAAATACCCCTAAATTTCAGCATGTCTTCTTAACAAAATTCAATGCAACATGATGTGTTATTAATCCCAAGTCCTTCTTAAAGAGGTTATATAAGGGAGTCTCTTGTTAGTGTAAAAGAATCTATCTCTCTCTAACAATCAAAAACAAAACTCTGCCAAAATTGAAAGGCACTATTGAGACTTTGAGCTCAGATTGTTGATCATATTTTTTTATTGGAATAAGAAAGCAAGGGACTTTTCAGACTTTGAGCTGTGATATCTTTATTGTTGGGGAAACTATTCTTATGTCTTTTTCCTTAATATATTTTTTGTTCCTTTAATTCAATAAGTAGAATTAGTGAAGATAGTGAGGAAGGTGTCCTGAAGCCAACTACAGAGAGACTTTGTGCCCCCACAATTTCCTTTTGTGTGTTTTCTTTCTGTTTCTATGTAAAGGACCTTGGGACAACTTTGTGCCCTCATTGTCCTTCATATCTCACTCTTTGGCAATTCAGGTGGAGACTTTGTGCTACATCTCAATTTGCTGGTTACTACATCCTTGTTTACATTTTGAAATTACTACCAGGAGTATTCTTGTGGTTTGCTGAATAATACTTCTGAAAGAAGAGGAGTGTTTTCTGTCAGTTCCCTTGAGATTTTTTCTTTGATTTGCATGCATCATCTCTGAAGAAAGAGAGATGGATGGTTTATCCTACCATTGAGTATTATTTTATATATATATATATATATATATATATATATATATATATATATATATATATATATATATATATATATATATATATATATATATATATATATATATATGTAGGGAACATCCCCTTGATGAGAGGAGAGATTAGTCTCCTTTTGATGTGGTAAACCTACACATTTGGATGACCAATCTTCCTACTTTGGTTGATAAGACCTATTTTGTTTATCAGTACGCTGATCGACAAAATAATCAACCAACAGTTTTTGGCGACTTCGCTGGGGATATAACCCATTATTCATTTATATCCTTACCATTCACCTCCACACTAATCAAGAAAGAATGCATAGTTTAAAGCCTCAAGCTTCAAACTAAAGCAAGGTCAATTCTTTTCCATTTTTGTTTCACAATCTGGCAGATTCAAGATATACATGAAGCCAAAGGGCTAAAGGTATTGTTGACCTTGTATTTAGTTTGGTACAACAAAGTAATTTTGATCTATTTCCTTCACCATCTCATCTCCAACAAACTAATATCTTTCTTCCTACTAAAGTCAGATCTCCATTTCCAGACGAAGTATCCACTTCTGCTATTGATAAAGCTTTGCCAATAATTACCCCTCTAAGATTTGTTATTCCTCCTTTTCATAGTCATATAATGGCAATTCAAGGTCCCTGGAGTAATGATTTTGGTCCTCTCAATCTTACTCCACCTCTACATGAGCTTCCATGCAGTTTAAGGAAGAATTTCCTCAAATTCTATGGTGACGGAAAAGTTCATCCTGATGAACACATTGTAGCCTTCAGCATAGCCTGTGGCATAATTGGAGTAGAATTTGAAGATGTAGTAGTCAGGCTATTTGTAAAAACATTACAAAGTGCTGTTGTAGATTAGTTTTATCATTTATAGGCTCGGTCAGTAACTGATTGGAATACCCTCAAAGATAAGTTTGAAGCCAGATTCAAACCTATAGATGATGCACATGCACTTTTAGCTCAACTTACATAGATGAAGAAAGAACCTCATGAACCAATTAAGGAATTCATAGCCAAGTTTGACAAATTGAAGAATAGAATTCTTGTAATTGCTTGACCTATAGCTGAGAATCTCAAATGCTTCTTCATTAATTCTCAGTTACTTGAAGTAAGTTTTCTTTTGAGACGTGTTGGTCAAATAGATCTTGCTGCAGCTCAACATTTGGCCACTGAGGTAGAAGATGACCTCATCTTAGTAGGGAAGAGAAGAAGAGATCCAAATAGAAATAGACCTTCATCATCTTCTAAATATTCATCTACAAGCACCACAGATCCAATGGTGAAAAAATTGGCAAACGAGTTGCTTGCTCTCAAAAAGCAAATGGCTCAAGGAATGTCTTCTGCTCCTTCATACAGAGATATGCCAAGGACATTTCCAAAATAGTCATATCAGGGCAATGTTACTAGGAATCAAGGGAAACAAAATTATCTTCCTCCTCCACAAGGAAAACTTGCCTTGGAAGCTCCTCTAACCAATTTAACAATGGGATAGCTTGAAGTAGAATCAGAGTTCTCTTTCCAGTCTTAATTGAATCAAGAAAATGACGCTGATCTCCTTATATAAAATTAGGAAGAATTAGCTAGCGACGCCCACATTGGTTTCCTGAACTAAAAGATGAACCTAGAAGCAAAGAAGAAACTTTTGATGGATCATATGTAGTGTTTACCAAGTCCAAAGACCAATCAATCCAACAAGCTGATGAAGGGAAGATAGAGAAGCAACCTCAACCAACAATTACAATTGCTAAGCGTGGAACTTCTCTGCCTTTCCAGTCAAAAGATCCAATGATCACCCAAAAGGAAAATACATCAATTTCACCTTCTAATTCAATTTCACAAACCAGCCCTCCTCCCGTCCCTTCTAAAACTCAGAAGTTTGAATTACTTTTTTTTGTACCTATCTCAATTCAGCTATTTGACATAATCAATTATGTCAAAAAAACAAAAATATAAATGTCTAAATTTGAATATTTGCAGTCCAATCCTGATCAATTGAATAAGTTGGTCTAATATGTCAAGAACCAAACCATCCCTACAGGACAAAAAGCTAAAAAGGTAACCCTTGATTTTCTAAAGAACATGCCCATTCCAAATAATCTTGTCATTACTCCTCCAGCTTCCCCTAGGAAAATAAAACCTTTCTTTGTTTCTCTGTTAATAAATGGTCACAAGCTAAGTAATTGTATTAGAGACTCAGGTGCATCTGACAATGCCATGCCTGCTAAAATAGCTGAATCTCTTGGCCTCATGCTGACCAAGACATTTGGGAGATGTTTTTCCATGGAGAAAAAACAAGTACCATTGCTGGGGCAAATCCAAGATGCTCAATTTGTATTTGTAGCATTTCCAAACAAGAGAATCAAGATGATTTTCCTAGTGGCTAATGTCTCAACATCTTATGGAATTTTTATTGGATGAAATTTTTGCAAGGATGTGGGAGGAGAACTAAGCATGGACCTATCTGAGGCAAGGATCCCTATCCAAGGTGTAATGAAGAGGTTGCTCCCTGAAAAGGAGGCAAAATACGTGATAACCCAAACATTAGCCCTCAAAGCTCAAATTCTTTTTGAGTCCTCAGGTATGGGTAACTACTTTCTATCTATAGACAAAATGCATGAAACATCTTATATAATTCTTGAAAGTGTCAACTCAGAAATCAATTCAACTAGAATAACATAAGAACTAGTAAGCTGTAATACAAATGAAGAAGGACCCTCCTTCTCTAATGACAGAAAGTCTAAAGAAAAATTAGTATCTGATGAGATATGGACTCTAAAATTCAATGGCAGTTGTTCCTCTACTAATTCAAGAGCTAGGATTGTGTTGATATCTCCTCAAAGAGATATATTTCCTTCATCTTACAAATTAAAATTTAGCAACACTAACAATACAGCCGAATATGAATCTATGTTTCTTGGATTGAAGGCTGCTCAAGACAAAGGCATCAAGTTTCTTCATGCCAAAGGGGATGCTGAATTAGTGGTTTATCAAGTGAGGAACTTATACCAAACCAAGAATTAAAGATTACACCACTATTTCAACCTGGTTTGGGACCAAATTGAAAGCTTTGATGCTTTCAACATTTCTACCATACCCAGGGAATCTAATGGCAGAGCTGATGCACTTGCTATTTCAGGAACTCTCTTAATTCCTCATTCAGATTTCAAAGAAGACAAGTATACTATTGAGCTAGTCTATAGACCAAGTGTTCCTAACAATGCTGATCATTGTCAACTATTCAATGATGATCATCAATTCATTGCCTTCCTAAAACAAAAAGACAATATCGAACAACTACGTCTTGTAAGCAGTGAATCTTAGAAGTATGAAACAACCTCTGAATCTAGTTCAGATATAAATGAAGAATTCTTATAGCTGAAAAGAAGTAAAATTCCCAAAGGCCTGGTTTCTCTTGAAAAGCTATTTGACAAGCATGATAGATTCATCAAACAACAAAAAATAGATTCAAGTTTCTCTCAGGGATTCGATCAAGTAAATCTAACTACTGAAGAAAATCCCAAGATAGTTAACATTGATAAGTGTTGCACCCATGAAGAAAGATTCAGGTTCATCACTTTACTCTGTCAATTCATGGATGTCTTAGCATATTATTATGAAGACCTGAAGTCTCTCAGACTTGATGAAATTTGCCATGGCATTCCTCTCAAGGTTGACTCAATGCCCTATAAACAAAAATCTAGACAGTACAATCCAAAAATATCAAGTACTATTCTGTCTAAGTTATAAAAAATGTTAAATGCTAAAATCATCTTCCCAATCCATCATTCCACATGGATTGCAAACGTAGTGCTTGTAAGGAAGAAGAATGGCAAAATTCATATTTGTGTAGATTTCAAGAATCTGAATCAGTCATCTTTGAAAGATAATTACCCTTTGCTATTAATGGATCAAGTGCTTCAAACACTGATAGGTTCAGAGATGTTATCAATGCTAGATGGCTTCTCAGGATATTATTAAGTTGAAGTTGATGAAGCAGACCAGCACAAGACTGCATTCACCACACCTTGGGGTAAATTTGCATATAAAAAGATGCCTTTTGGCTTGATAAATTTTAATGCTACCTTTCAGAGAGCAATGAACCTAGCTTTAAAAGATGAGATAAGTAAACTCATAGTGGTATACCTTGATGGCTTGATTGTCTTTTCAAAGCGTCGATTTGATCATGTACGTCACTTACAACAAGTGTTGGAGTGCTGCCACTAGAATGGTCTTTCCTTGAACCCCAAGAAATCTATTTTTGGAGTAACAAAGGGGAAACTCCTTGAACACATTGTGTCAAAAGAAAGAATAAAGATTAACTCAAATAGAGTCAAGTCTATTCAAGAGCTTAATTTTTGTACAAGTAAAAATATTGTTCACTTTTTTTTCAGAAAGGTGAATTTCTTATGGAGGTTCATCCTCGACTTTGCTAAAAAGACTAGACATATTATGAACATGATGAAAGGGAAGACCACCTTCAACTAGACTAAAGAAGGCAAGTTAGCATTTCAAGATATCAAGACTACCATTGCTCACGCCCCTACCTTGGTTTATCTAGATTACAACAAAGATTTTATCATATACAGCTATGCGTCTAAACACACACTTTCAATAATTCTTATTCAACAAGACAAAGAAGGTATGGAATCTCTAATTTCTTTCATGATTTTCCCTCTCAAATCCCATGAGATGAAGTATTTAAATGTAGAGAAGCATGACTGTGCATTGGTGAAAGTAGTCAAATATTTCCACTTCTATATTCTAAATTCACACACTATGACCTTAGTTCCTGACACTACAGTCAAGTCTATATTAACTTAGTAAGAGTTTGGCACAAAAAGAGGCAATTAGATTGTAAAGATCTAAGAGTTTGATCTAGACACCAAGCCAACAAAGCTGGTTAGGGGCAAAGGCTTATGCCAATTAATTGCTGACAACAAGCTAGAAGATACACGACATGAAGAAGCTGAAGTAGAAGACACACCAATAGTCCTTTTTGTCTCCACTACCAATGAGTGGTATTCAAGTATTGCTCATTTCCTTACTTATTGTGAATGTCCTACTCATTTGTCTTATAAATAAAGGTGGACTATCAAGTTGAAAGCTGCCAATTTTGTCCTTTGGGACAACGGCTTGTACAAGAGAAGCATAGATGGAGTATTCCTTTGTTATGTAGACAAAAAGCAACAAAGCCAACTTTTTAAAAATTTCCACAATTTATCCTATGGAGGACTTTTTTTGCTCCTGTGACTGCTCACAAGATTCTACGAGCCAGGTATTATTGTCCAACTCTTTTCCAAGATGCATATAAGTGGGTGAGAAAATGTGAACTCTACCAACAATTTATTGGAAGACCCAAGCTAGCTGCCCTACCTCTCAAGCCAGTGATCATAGAAGAACCATTCCAGTAATGGGGGATTGATTTTGTTGGGACTATAAACCCATCTTCAAGTGCTGGACATGATTATGTCCTTATAGCAACTGACTATTTCACCAAGTGGGTAGAAGCAATCCTAATTAAGCATGATACTTCAGAAGTTGTATGTAATTTCCTCAAGGAGAATATCATTTCTAGGTTTGGAGTTCCAACCAAAATTGTTACTGATAATGCAGTTTGTTTCACCTCCCAAGAGATTACACAATTCTATTTCCATTATGAAATTACACTCTCTCACTCTTCTGATTATTTTTCACAAGGGAATGGACAAGCTGAATCTAGCAATAAGAACCTAGTAACTATCATGAAGAATCTAGCATATGACAATCAAAGGACATGGCATAAAGCATTGGTTGATGCTCTATGGGTAGATAGAATCACACCAAAGAGGGCAATTAGTATGTCTCCTTTTCAACTTCTTTATGGTATCAATGCTGAGATACCAATCACCTTAGAATTGCCAGCCTTGAAATTGGCAAAGGTAATTGAAGATCAGACATATGAAAGCTCTCTTGACAAGAGAATCATGTGCCTGATTGAGCTGGATGAACAAAGAACCATGGTGGTGGACCGAATTGCTGTTCATCAAAGTCTGATAAAGAAACTCTTTGACCAGAAGGCCAAAAATTTTGATTTCTAGATTAGGGTTCAAGTCTTGCTGTGGGACAAAAGGAGAGAACCAAAAGGGATGCATGGAAATTTTGACTCCGTATATGCATAAAGGGTGATTGTAAGCCATATTTTCATATGATTACTTTATCTCAGGGTAAAAATTATCCATGGAAGAGCTTGGTGCTATTAGACTTAGGTGTTTTTGAAAATATGGTTCCATAATTAAAGAGAGATTAGGAAAAATATCTTAAGTTTTCCCACAGTCATCCTAATTATTAAAATCAAGTTATCAATCTTGTCATATCAAAATTAATATTATATGGAGTTGATCATCCTCTAGGTACTTATAGTAATATCAATGAATGGACTCAATTGATTAATTAAATAGATAATAATGATAATTATATGAAGGATACACAACCAAACATAGAATTTAGTAGAGATGAATGTTGTTTTACAATCATAGTAAACGGTAAAGGATTTCAAGGAATATTTTATGGTATAGTTTGTAGGTAAGAGGAAATAAGCTCCAAGAAGTTAACACTTCTCATTATAATAGCCCATCCATTCCCAACTAATATTGCTATATGACCAAAGCACGGTTGGATGGGAATGTCATAAGAAATCATATGAAATTGTTTATAATTCACCAACAAAATGGTGAAAGCTTTCTACTTAAATATCAAGATGGCACACACTTTTATCTGCCTCACAATGAGAATCATATACCATTTGTATAGTTTTTATTTCTCCTATTTATAGATATAAGAGGGAATGGTCTAAACCTTCACATTCATTATGATTTCTAGCGTTTAGATTTTTATTCTATTCTATTTTTCATTAATGTTCAAATTTATATTAAATAAAAATACAACTTTTTGGAAATAAAAGTTAGAAAAAAAATAGAAAAGTGGTTGCAAAAATTCTAGGAAGTTTTTAAAGGAGTAAAATTTGCTTTGCATGGATCTGGTGGTGAAGGAGCTACTGAACTAGAGATTTTCCTCTTCTCTATGGCTATTTTGGATATTCTAAATTTCCTCGCTACTTTTGGATTTAAATTTACTATACGAATTATCATAAGTTTGAATTATTTTATCCATTAGGTACATACTATCAAAATGATGTTTGGGACTTACAAAATCTCAAGAAATTGGGGTTCATTTCGTCAAGTGAGGCATTTATTTTGTTGTTCATCATCATATAAAATATTCTAGGAATAACAATAGGGTCAAGAATAAAACTTGCATCATAAGGCATATAGATTATTTGATTCAAGTTCAAAATTATTTTTGCATATGGGATCTAGGTGATATTTTGAGATACAATAAGGTTAAAGCCTTTGATGAGATCAATATTATTGTTTCTAGTGAATTAATTAATCCCATGTATTTGGATGAAAAGGAAGTTTATAAGGGATCATATAGAGTATGTTGTGCATTCTAATGAATTTGATGAGGATCAATGATCATGATTCATAGATCACTCCTTAGAGCCAATTTATACACTTGAATACAAGTTTATGGAGATAGTCATAGTTATCGAGGTAGTGAGATGTTTGATGTTGAAAGGTGGTAAGTAAAATAGAGAATATTTTAATCCCTGTATATGCATAAAGGGTGATTGTAAGCCATATTTTCATATGATTACTTTATCTCAGGGTAAAAATTATCCATGGAAGAGCTTGGTGCTATTAGACTTAGGTGTTGTTGAAAATATGGTTCCATAATTAAAGAGTGATTGGGAAAAATATCTTAAGTTTTCCCACAGTCATCCTAATTATTAAAATCAAGTTATCAATCTTGTCATATCAAAATTAATATTATATGGAGTTGATTATCCTCTAGGTACTTATAGTAATATCAATGAATGGACTCAATTGATTAATTAAATAGATAATAATGATAATTATATGAAGGATACACAACCAAACATAGAATTTAGTAGAGATGAATGTTGTTTTACAATCATAGTAAACGGTAAAGGATTTCAAAGAATATTTTATGGTATAGTTTGTAGGTAAGAGGAAATAAGCTCCAAGAAGATAACATTTCTCATTATAATAGCCCATCCATTCCCAACTAATATTGCTATATGACCAAAGCATGGTTGGATGGGAATGGCATAAGAAATCATATGAAATTCATTAATATTGAGAACTCTTTTCCTGGGATGGATAGAACTAAATATAGTCAATCTCTAATGAATGATCCACTTTATGGAAAAGGGATAAATCCATTTTCTTTATCATAACATAAGAAATAACAATCTAGAGTCATATTTGATAGAGCAATTTTTTTTTCATGGAAGACGTCAGTCAAAGTATAAGAGCCCAGCTAGAAAAGACAATTTATTATTCTCCACTAGTAATTAGTTTGATATTCCTTTTAATAGTATAAATAAAAATTAAAAAAAGAGTTCATACAGTGATGATGAAATAGATTCATTAGTTAGGGTGTTGGTTTATATTTCTCAATCTTATCTATAATATTTATATTTTCTTTTCAATGTCATCAAATCTATATTTTGAGCCCTGGGATGAGAAAGAAAAAAACTTGAAATTGTTTTAGACAATACAATTAAGAATGGATTTGCTCGTACTCTTGAAAACCTCACTTTCCTAGAACAATGTTTATGGAATTCCCTAGGAATTTAAAAAACCCATTTAAGTGTAGGATATAATAAGGGGGCTCAAATATCATTTCATGACATTTTTTTAGATTGTTTGGATGTTCGATATATGTGGGATGAGAATAGAAAATCAGAGGAGTATTATATTAATTCTAACCATAATTATTTAAAAATAATTTTGAAGGCATGTGGTGAGATTGGAAGTAATATTAAATTAATGGATAAAATACATTTTACTAAGGATTTATAATATGTCATGAAACAATTGATAATTAGTCAAAAGAATTTGCAAGTTGGAAAAATCCACTTAAGCTCTCTTTCAAAATGGATAGCTGATATTGATGGGTTTTATTCATCTATACACAAGACTGATATTATAATGAAACAAGTTTTTAAGTATTGTGAATACATACAAAATTTCAAAGAAGACTAAATCACATATTTAAAAAAGTTAAAAGAATTACAAAATTGTTGAATGAAGGTTATCCTCCACTACACTCTTGCCTTGATGTTGTTAAATGAACTTTAGATGTGAGTGTGGTCATTGAAAGATTACAATATTCGTCTCAAACAAGAATTTCATTTTTAGAAAAGGATAAGATAAAATCA
Organism: Torreya grandis; assembly: GCA_037957365.1. Taxonomy (NCBI): domain Eukaryota; kingdom Viridiplantae; phylum Streptophyta; class Pinopsida; order Cupressales; family Taxaceae; genus Torreya; species Torreya grandis. The sequence goes on from JARHVA010003086.1 coordinate 1,870,053, forward strand.
AAATAAGAATTGCATGGAGTGCAAAGAAATATAAAAATTCTTAGCAACAAATTATCTTCTACTAGTGTGTAAGAAAATAACTTGTAGAGTGATGTTTTACAACTTCAAGAAGAAGGAGAGGAGCTAATAAGTCAATTACAAGATCAAACTAAGTAGAATACAATGTTGTAATCAGAATTAGAGGGATTGCATCAAGACCTATAATCTACCCAGATAGACAATATACTATTAAAATATGAAATTCAAAATATCCATTATACATACCAGTTCAACATAATATGGTGTAATAAACTAGAAGAAATAGTATGGGAGCCTTTTCAAAAATACAAAAAAAATTTTATGTGAACTAGAAATCTACTTGTAAAGTTATTTTATGATCTTCAACTTGATGTCAAGAACTACAAGGAGGTTTATGCTTATTTTAATACAAATTTTTAAGTTTAAAATAGGGATAGTTTTCAAACTCTTTCTAGATCCCAGCTAATTCATGACCCAAATAACATGAATTCCATTAATAGGATGATGGGAAAAGCATTCCGTAATAGGAGGCTTCCAATTCCTCATTATATCATTGAAGTACAATAGAATTTAACTACATTACAAGGAGGGTTGAGGATTATAAATTATAAACTTCCAAGATTGATTTTAGATCCTAGTATTTGATAGTTGGTCAAGAATTTCTTGAGGACAAGCAATTTTGGGAAAGGTAGACTGTAATGTCCCCTTTTTGGAATTAAATAAATTAGAGGACATAGATCCAATATTTTTATTCTTGTAGGATAAGGTGAATTAATGATGGAAATAATTTAATAATAATTCATTCAAGTTGTCCAATGTTAATTTATGATATACTATGGAAAAATTAAACCTAGGAGTATTATTATTAAAATGGGTCAAAAGCTATATTAATTACATGGAAAAAAATTATTAAAAGGATAGAAAGGTAATAATTGCCTAAAAGTGTTTTAAATGCTTTTAGGGTTAGGGTGAAATTAGTAAAGTGAATTTATAAAATAATAAGTGGGGAAAAAAGGATTATTCATTATTCACGATTGGATTCAAAATTATTTAAATTCTACTTTAATGATAGAAACCCTCCATTAAAAATAGGTTTGAGGATGAAAAATATCCAACCTCTAGAGGTGATTCCATCTAAGAGTTGTAATTACGTGGATAAACAAGATATTTTCATATTGGTGTTCATTGAAAGTTACTAACAATTTTTAGAATTTCCTATAAGGGTTTTAGAGCAATAGACCAAGGTTTTTATATTACCTTAGGGCAAGGAAATCACACTTCCAAAGTAAAATCAAAACACACTTGAGCATTGACTTTTCTACACTAGGGTTTGACTTTGATAAGTTGGTCAGTAATGTTTAATGGCTTCCATATCAATTTAAAGGATACCATACTACTACAACTAGTTTTTGATGATATCGTATAATTTTGAAGGCTATGGTATGGGAGCCTTTTCAAAAATACATAGATTTCTTTGATGTGAACTAGAAATCTACTTGAAAAGTTATTTTACAATCTTTCACTTGATGTCAAGAGCTACAAGGAGGTTTATGCTTATTTCAATACAGATATTTAAGTTCAAAATAGGGATAGTTTTCAAATTCTTTCTAGATCCCAACTAATTCATGAATCAAATATCATGAATTCACTTAATAGGAACATGGGAGAAGCATTCCCTAATAAGAGGTTCCCAATTCCTCATTATATCATAAAAGTGTAGTAGAAGTTAACTACATCACAAGAAGGGTTGAGGATTAGAAATTATAAACATCCAAGATTGATTTTAGATCCTAGTATTTGATAACTGGTCAAGAATTTCTTGAGGACAAGAAATTTTGGGAAAGGTATACTGTAATGTCCCCTTTTTGATTTAAATAAATTATAGGACATAGAGCTAATATTTTATTTCTTTTAGGATAAGGGGAATTAATGATGGAAATAATTTAATAATAATTCATTCAAGTTGTTCAATGTTAACTTATGATCTACTAAGGAAAAACTAAAACTTAGGATTATTATTATTAAAATGGGTCAAAAGTTATATTAATTATATGGAAAAAGAATTATTAAAAGGATAGAAAGGTAATAATTTCCTAAAAGTGTTTTAAATGCTTTTAGGGTTAGGGTGAAATTGGAAAAGTGAATTTATAAAATGATAAGTGGGGCAAAAAGGATTATTCATTAGTCACGATTGGATTCAAAATTGTTTAACTTCTACTTTAAGGATAAAAACTCTCCATTACAAATAGGTTTGAGGATGAAAACTATCCAACCTCTAGACGTGACTCTATCTAGGGGTTACAATTATGTGGATAAACAAGATATTTTCATATTGGTGTTCATTGAAAGTTAGTAACATTTTTTAGAATTTCCTAGAAGGGTTTTAGAGCAATAGACAAAGGTTTTTATATTGCCTTAGGGAAAGGGCATCACACTTCCAAGAAAAATCACTACACCTAGGGTTTGGCCATACCACTTTAGTTGTGTTTTGATTTCTATATCTACCTTCTAATAGTAAGGCATTGAATTTTTAGGGCTTGTGATAACTAGCCATTGAATTTTTATGTTTGTCATACTTGGGCTTTGACTTTTATACACTAGAGTTTGACTTTGATAAGTTAGGCAGTAATGGTTAATTGCCTCCATATCATTTTAAAGGATACCATACTACTACAACTAGTTTTTGATGATATCATACCATTTTGAAGGCTATGGCATAAATACAACTAAGGTTTAATGCTATCATACTATTTAGGTGTCATTTTTAGCTAGGGTTTTTAAGAAAAATCTAATCTTATTCCTTTGGTGTTGTCTTACTATTCTGACACATTTCTATCTAGGGTTTCAAGGAAAGATTCTAACTTTATGTTGTTCCATGTTGGGTTTTAGTGTAAAAATTAGGAAAAATTAATACTCTAGTTTTATTATGCTATTTGTATCTTCTATAATTTTTCTCATAATGGTTTATATGTATGTAATTGACTTAAATAAAGAAAAACATTTATGCATTTTTCTAGGTTGTTTAAGTTCCTTTATGGGTATTTCATGGTTTTTACATAGGCATTTTAGATATGGAGATTTTGGATTTGGTGGGAATTTTGCATTTGTATGTATAAATTAGAGTTCCAGGTTTATTTTACACATGTTAGAACTCCAGGTTGTAACCATAGTTTAAAAACCTAGCATCAAATTTTAGAGCTATATTGATAAACCAAAAATTTTACATTGACCTTATAGAATATATCATCATCCAAAAAATTTGGTCACAGAATTCTTGACTGCTTTTGTAATCCCAAGTTATGGTGTGAGGACTTTGGGAAATCCAGACACTACCAAAACTATTAGCACTTCGAACAACTACACACAACTCGATTGCTTCCTCCCATAATAAATCCATTATGGGAGCTCACCTAATATTTGGCATTAGTATCTTTGCATGCTCAAGAATTTTAAAACTCCAACTACAAATGGGCCCACTACTTCTAGCCTCTAAATTTCTATTGTGGGAACTATTGGAACTTCTCGCACTATTGAAAATCTTGAATGTCCTGACAACTATATAAAGTTGTTGGAATCCTAGTATACAACCCAAATACAAATCTTTATTATAGGAACTATCAATAACTTTGACAATTACAAGTATAGACTGCAACTCTAACATAAAACCTTGACAATTATAATGAAGGTCAAAGACTCTAACAACAATCTAAAGGATGTGAAATTTAACCCCATGAAGTGTGGCACTAATCATTTAAAAAATGGACATAACTCAAATTGAGGGGGAACACCCATAATAATCTTTAGCCTCTCGGTCATATAGTGTGGTCACATGAGGGGAGCACCCGTCTTAGCACTTAGCCCCTAGTCATATGGAAATCAAGCCTTTGGTCATAGTCAACTAAAAAGTGTTTAAATTTTGCTTCATGGAGGCATAAAATTTGTTTGATTAAATTGATTCACAATTTTTTTCAATCTTTTGCTCTAAGGATTCTTAAAGTTTTTTGGGGAAGTTGAATAAAAAAATTTCACCACTATTTTTCACCTGAGTTTTCATGTGAGCTTAAATTTTTAAACAACCATAACTTTTGAATGGTAACTCAAATTCAAGTGACATCTTATTCAAAAGTGTTTATTTATTCATGATCTACACATTGCTGAAAGTTTTTAGCTCCCTAAAATGAAAATTTTTACAATTTTAGAATCATTATCAGTTGATTCTAATGTCCCTTTAGTTTTTTCATACTTATACACATATTCCTCAAGATGAAATCTCTGTTATGTTTGACATCTTTATCAGCATGGTTTTATTTTGAACTCAAGGGGGAGGGTCAAACTGATAGTTCTAAGGTGTACTATGTGGTTTATGTACTTCTATTTTCCAAATTTATTCTTTACTTTATGCAAGAACCTATATTATTGCATTATAGGTTGCTAGTCATTTCCACATCTCACAACATTCAATCATCATGAATGGAAAACAACATGTTACTTTATCTAAGAAAAAAGGCTTCTACAAGATAGCTATGAACAAGAAAATTGAACTTGAAGTGAATGTAAAGAAAAATAAATGGTTTAATAGATGTGATCAAGACATGTTTTTCTTAGTTTTTTTATTTCTCTTGACTCACATTTTCATATTGAATCTGCTAAAACACCAAATGAAGTATGGACCACACTAGAAAAAATCTATAGGAAGTAGGATATGAAAAAATGTCATGAATTGGAGAATGATCTCATCAGTTTGATCCTAGGTGACTTTAACACTATAATATTTCCTCAATAAATTCAAATATCTAAGGTTCTAGTTACAAGAATGTGGAATTGATAAGAAAGATGATTATTTTTTCTATCTATACTATCTGAATTGGGTCTAGACTATTATGTGTTAGTGTCCACTTTCCCTGCCATCAAAAGTGCCCTTGGATCTATATGGACAATATCTTATTTAGATAAATTTGCTTTCAAGTTGACTTTGGAGAAAGATAGGCTAATATAGATGGACACAATGAAGTCGTTGAAGTCTCATGCACTTTTTACTAAGAAAGATAAGGATCTAAAATTAGAGAAAAGAAATAAAATTAAAAGGATCAAGAGAAGGATGCAAATCCTCCCACCCACAAACCAAATAATGGGACCTCTTATTCCAATGATAGGCCTAAGAAAGATTGGATCAAATTTGGGTTTTGATTGGGGAAACATTATGAAATAAAATGTTTAAAGAAGCATATTGACCAATTGGCTAAGATGCTTGAGAATCACAACAACAGTGTCCTTTCTTCAACCATTCATAATTTATCAACCCATGAATATTCTAAGGCAAATGAAAATGGTAAAGAAAACCAAAATGGGAATAATAAGGGGAAATTAAAGGGAAAGGACCTAGTTGAAGTTGTACCTCTTACTCCTATATGGGTCATTGACTCTAGTGCTTTACATCACATGGCCTCTTCATATATATATTTCAATTCCTTGAAATCATGTGAAATTTCCTCTATACAATCAAATGATGACACTTATATAAAAAAAAAATTGGGATAGGGTTTGTTGAATTGAGTGGTTGAACATTAAAAAATGTTCTAAGTGTTCCTTCACTTTCAATTAATCTCCTATTAGTTTACTAGATCCCACACCCTGGTCCAGGCATGTGAGTTGAGTTCACCCCAAATTTAGTGTATGTTAGAGAGATACAAAAAGATACTATATTGATAGAGCCAATGGTCAATCATTAAACTCAAATATATAATTTATCACACTTTCCTCTTGACTCTCCTTTAGATTCTTCTTCATACTTTCCTGAACTTGAGGACATTTTTTAGCCTAAGCATGCCTCTAATATTGATTAATTTTCTTCTAATATAGAATAATATAATATTTATATGGACATATCTTCACCATCTCCTTTTCACCCTCCAGATAATGAGGATTTATTCTATGATCAACCTACCCCTGGTTTGCTTTAAATATTATAGGGAGCAAGTATATTGATCTAGGAAACATCAAACATCAGGTAGTTTATGCCATAGTTTCAGGGTATTCAATAGTCCTTTGTTGTCTTTACTCCCATTGCATCATCATTGGGTCAAATCATAATAGTCTGTCCCATTTGTTGGCATAAAGATGCCACTTATACTTTCATCTTCTCCTCAAAATATCTTGAATTTGGATAGTTAAAATCATTGAATAAATATATTTTAGAATATATATATACAAATATGTAGTGCATATATATTTTTATAACTTTTCTAAAACTCATTAAATATTTTTTAGGATTTGTTTTTTTATTTTTTTCTGATCAGCTAGTGGGACATGGCATTATACTTTGATCCCATTACATAGATCATTTGGCTCTCATACTTTACATGAGGAAAACATTTCCTTGTATAGGAATCACACCTTGGTTGAAGATTGATCAGGAACTTGGTAGACACATTCATTGTTCCAAGGTGATCCACTCTTCATTACATCTACTTTTAATCCAAAGTCACTTCTGGTAACTCTAATGTAGGATACAGGATGGCTACAAGTAGTTGTAGATTCTAGTTCAGGTTTTTATCCCCTTATCTTATTTCATCTCTTTTAGGTGAGAAATTTTATCTTACAAGTTTTCCCCCTTTCCCCATTTTATGGGTATTGCATTATACTTGGGTACCTCATCACGGCTTGTTGCTGACACCTAATTATTTTACCCATCTAAGCTATGCTTTAAAGGGGGGTTGTTAGTGTAGGCTTTTCCCCACTTTTGGTTTTACTTACATAGTTATTAGTCAACATTCTTAGGGTTGTTAAGGTCATTAACGAAATACACTTAATGTGTTTTCTAATTATGAGTTGAGTTTCTACCTTTATGGTGACCTAATACCTCACTATATAATATAATTTTTTTGTACTTTTTGGCTAATACATATGTTAATGAAGCTTTTGATGCATTTAATACAAATTCTATTGTGGAAATATTTCTCTCACTTAAAACTAATGTATTTGTACAATCTCTAACATTCATTGATCTTGGAATATTCGTAGATATATGTATATACACACACACATATACACATACACATGCACATACACACACATACACATTCACTTATACATACATGCATACATAAACACACATATTTGTTATTTTTTTTATAAAATATAGTTCACAATTTAGATGATCTTATCTAAATTTTTAACAAAGGGTTTCAAACAATATTAAACAATGCTTAAAAAATTAGGGGTCGTAGGTTGGCTATTTACTATATTTTTCTAAAAATAAAATTTTCTCTTCAAAACATAGATGTTTGACTCACTTATACTTAACCATTTTTTTAAAAATTATTGTTTTGGAAACTAGACTTGAAATTCTATGATTCGTGTTCTTATATCATATTTAAATTTTGAATGCAACCATCTCAAATAATATATATAAGTTAAGTTTTGTTAAATTGGAAAAATATTTCCACAGGTAGGTCCCTTTTTGTCCCCCAACTTTAAGTACTTACCAACATCAACACATAAGTTTTAATAAGAAAGACTAAATAGACATATCACAAATCGATACATAACTCAAGAGTAAAACAACATATCACATATCAATACATAGATTTTGATAAGAGGGAATTAAACTGCATCATGACAATTGTTTGGGGAGAGTGACTGAAAATATTTTCAATGACCCCACAAAAAACTATTGATAGGGTGAGGTAAGATTTATTTTCAAATATTAACTTTTTATGCTCCTATTGGTACTCTTTCTAGGGTTTGAAAAATTAGTTCAAGACACATGTCCTATAAATATAGGGGAATTTCAATTTCAATCATGTTAAACCACATACTCTATTCCTTATATTTTTAGAACAAAATAATTATCTATGTTCTTAGAAGGTAATTTTTATTTGAATATGGGAAATGATTCAAATATCTTATTTTATAGGGCATCCTTTCTCACCCTCTCATTAACTTAAGTAATAATCTCTATAAGGGCCTCACATTACTCATTTTATATTAGCAACAATGGAATCCCTGAATATTACATGTATTTTCCCTATTTAATAAGAAAGATTAAATGGCCATATCACAGATCAATACATATATTCATTATTTTTTAAATATAATATAGTTCCCAATGTAGATGATCTTAGCTAAATTTTTAGTAAATGGTTTCAACCAGTATTAAATGATGCTTAAAAATGAGGGATCATAAGTTGGCTATTTACTATGTTTTTCTAAAAAAGGATTTCCTCTTCAAAATTTAGATGTTGACTTGCTTAAACTTAACTATTTAAAAAAAATAGTGTTTTGAAAACTAGACTCAAAATGCTATGATTCATATTGTTATATCATATTCAAATTTTGAGTGTATCCATCTCAAATAATAAACATAAGTTGAGATTTGTTAAATTAGAAAAACATGTCCACGAGTAGGACCTTTTCTGTCTCCCAACATTCTGCCCTTACCACATAAACACATAACTTTTAATAAGAAAGACTAAATGGACATATCACAGATCAATACATAACTCAAGATTAAAATAACATATCACACATCTATACATAAATTTTATTTAGAGGGACTAAAACTGCATCATGACACTTGTTTGGGGAGAGTCACTAAAAATATTTTCAATGACCCCACAAAAATCTATTGATAAGGTGAGGTAAGATTTCCTTTCAAATATTAACTTTACATGCACCTATTGGTTCTCTTTCTAGGGTTTGAAAAATGAGTTCAAGACACGTGTCTTATAAATATAGGGATTTGTAATTGTAATCATGTTAAACCACATACTTTATTCCTTATATTTTTAGAACAAAAAAATTGTCTATGTTCTTAGAAGGTCATTTTTATTTGAATATGGGAAATGATTAAATTATCTTATTTTATAGGGCATCCTTTCTCACCCTCTAATTGCCTTAAGTAATAATCTCTATAAGGGCCTCACATTTTCCATTTTATATTTGCAATAATGGAATCCCTAACTATTACATGTATTTTCTCTACTTATAGGCCTATTCATTTCAACCTCAAGTGGTATTCCAAAAATCAAGTAAACCATCTAATCTTCCCTCCAACCTGACACCGTTGCCCATCATAGGCAACCTTCATATTGTATCCCATATTCCTCACAGGTGTATCTCCAATCTTACCCACACATATGGCCCTATAATGACACTCTATTTAGGTTCCCTCCCAACCATTATAATTTCATCTTCACACCTAGATGAATGGTGTTTGGTAGAAGATAGTGGAGGACACCCCAAGTTTTTCCATCAATTACTTTGTGGAAAGCATAAGCCAACATTTTGATTTCTAAAATCATAGTGTTGATTGATTAATGGGAGCTCACTAAATTACAGTGAAATGATAAATAGTTGGCTGCTAGATATGGTTAGCATGGCTCTGTTAGGCATTCATGTTTCTTCCTGATTTGGTTTTGGATCAGATTTCTATTTTGTGTGTGTTAATGTAGGTTATCTTACTTCACAGTCGCATGGCACTGTATGTTTCCTCTACTCAAGAGACCCTCTCTATCTTGTATATGACCATTTTATTTGTTGATAGAGTTTAATGTTAGTAAGGTGGTAGAGTTTCGTGTTGGTAATTTTTGTTTTGTGGATTTGGCTTGTTAGAATCCTATTTACAGTTGACATAAAAATAATATAAATGTATTTAATCTTTTAACATAAAAATACGAAGAATGAAAATTATGGAACAAAATATTTGAGGAATATAGAAAATGTATTTTAACTAAATATATTTAAAGGAGATATTCCTTTAGGCTAAGTTGCTAAGAAAGTTAACTAGGGGTTTTATGGTTATAATACTATTTTTTAAAATTGTGGTTGTTTACTTTAGTGTAGGGCACAAAGTAATTTATTACTGAGACTTGAAATATGTAATAGCAAATTGTTGGAAATAAGCCAGAACCAGATTGATGATGGGCTAGCCATAGAGGGGCTAGTAGCTCAGTTGGTAGAACACTCCAACAGCAAATGGAATGTCCTAGGTTTGAGTCCTAGCTGGTTCATATGAGTTGTAGCTAACATGTGGCAAACCAAGCTAGGAGCCCGAAGCACTTGCAGTGTGGCTTAAGGGGGGTGTTGTAAATATGTCACACTTGGACTAATAATGGGTTGGCCATAGAGGGGTCAGTAGCTCAGTTTAGTAACTCAGTTGGTAGAGCACTTCAGTAGCAAATGGAAGGTCCTAAGTTCAACTTCTAGCTGGGCCATACGAGTTGTAGCTCACACAAATAATATGAACGTTTAATCCTACAATAGTATTATTTCACACATGTTACTATTTTAACCAATATCAAAAATTTGCATGTTGGATATTGTATGTTTTTCATATATATTGAGAACAATATAAGTGTATTTACGTCATTATTTTAGATTACTAATCTACATGTTGAGTTTACTACTTGTCCCTTAATTACGATGGAAATTCAAAGTATGTTTGCATGTTCCAGAAGTTATTTTACTTTCCAAGTTATATTTATGCAGATGTGTTTCATGGGAGAAAAACATATGCAACTAAAGAATATTGATGAAGAAATAAAATCATTAATTCAAGAGGAGAAGCCAAAATGTTCAAAAATAAATTTCTTTTAGACAATATTGCTTCCTTTATAATTCAATGTTTGCAATGGCATGTGACTTGCCTTCATTTCTATTAACATTATAGATTTAATTCATGATCTATGTTGTGTTTTGATACATATAATTTAGTTTTGGTACAAATCTTTCCTTGATATTTTTGCACATTTTACACCCCAAGTTGCTAAGCGCCGAAACATGATGTGAACATTTCAATACATATTCACTCTAAGTTATCAATTTGCATCTTTTTTCTAATGTTCCTTCGTTTTTTTTTTCAAACTGTACTAAAATTAAGAATTTATAAATAATAAAGGAGATTAAAATAATATATCACACATCAGCACGTAACTTTGTTTGAATAAGAGAGACAGAAATGGCGTCAGTAACCATTAATAATCTAATGCATCACGACATTTTTGTAGGTAAGATTTACTCTACAGGATTTGAAAAAGTAGGCCAAGACACGTGTGATTGGTAATCTAATCTTATCCGCCTACCTTTTATGAATTCCAATCGCCTTAAATCACTTACTTTGTTACTTAGCTTTTCAGAACAAAATAATTGCATGTTTTCTTGGAAGGTTAATTTTATTTGAACAGGGGAAAGAATTCAAATATCTCCTTTTATAGGGGGTCCTTTCTCCCCATTTCATTGCCTCAAGCAATAAGCTCTACAACGCCCTCACATTGCCCATTTTATATTAGCAACAATGGAATCCCTGACTATTAAATGGATTTCCGTGCTTATAGCCCTATTCATTACAGCCCTGGCATTTCGAAAATCAAGAAAAACACCCGATCTCCCACCTGGGCCGACACCATTGCCCATCATAGGCAATCTTCATATTATATCCCATCTTCCTCACAGATTCTCCTCCAACCTTGCCCACAGATATGGCCCAATAATGACCCTCTACTTGGGTTCTCTCCCAACCGTAGTAATTTCATCTTCACACCTGGCTGAGCAAGTCTTGAAAACGCAGGACCACATATTTGCAAACCGTCCCCTAATGGGAGACGATAACCACCTTCTAAGCCCTCAGAAAGTTTCATTATCCCCATATGGCCCATACTGGAAATTCATGCGCAAATTCATCATCCAGGAGCTCCTTTCCCCCAAGAGAATTAAGTCCTTAGCATCCCTCAGAGCCCAAGAAGTGTCTTCCATGATACGATCTGTACCACACAAAGCTTATGCTAACAGTGTGGTGAATCCCTGTGCTGTAGATGTATCCAGGGAGGTGGGTTTTCTAACTAATAATATTATCTGCAGAATGTCATTTAGGAAGAAATGCAACGAGGCTGAGCTGGGAGGAAGAGTATTCAAGGAAGTTTTTGAAGAAGTGCTTGCTCTCTCAGCTGGTATTAATTACAGGAATTGCATTCCTCTGTTGGGTTGGCTTGATATGCAAGGGATTGGGCGAAAACAAGCTGAGATTACTAAGATTTTTCATGTGTTTGGGGAGAAAATTGTGGATGAACACATTGAAAGGAGGAAGAATTGGAACACTAGTTTGGAATGTGAGGACTTTGTGGATATGCTGCGTCTGAAGATGACTCCATAGAGATCAAAATTACACGAGACAATATCAAGAATGTCATCATTGTATGTTTATTCCCTTCTTATTTTTTTTTCTATTATTTTCTCAAATTGTGGATAAAAAATATGTCAGATCTGAAAATTTGATTGATTGTTGAATTTATTGTGTAGCTAGAAAAATCCCCTATTTTCTGCGACTCAAAAATGCGGTGACTGAATTAATATATTTTGATTCCTATTTTTTTATTGAGAAAAAATATATAAATTACATTTTTACGATTTAATTATATAAATGAATGTAATTTATATATATTTACACACTTTTCTTATATGCAAACCTTTGCATTTTTTATTTTTTTTTCAGTTACATTTACATTTCACATTGATAGTTTCTGATAACATAGGAGAGCTATCCTTTGAGTGTCATGTTTTTTTTTTTTTTTTCGGTTTACATCACAATTTTGTTTTCAAGACATATTGGTTGCAGCTACAGACACATCAGGAGGAACGTTGGAATGGGCAATGTCAAAATTGTTGAAAAATTCGATAACAATGAAGAGAATTCAAGAAGAGGTTGATTCTGTAATAGGATTGAATCGTATGGTAGAAGAACATGATCTGCCTCATCTTCAATATCTCCAATCAGTGGTGAAAGAAACTCTGCGACTTCACCCACCAGCTCCTCTGTTGCTTCCACGTCAGTCTATGGAATGTTCCACAATAGACGGATATGAAATACCTGGGAAGATTCAAGTTATAGTAAATGCTTGGACCATTGCAAGGGATCCAATTGCCTGGGAAAAAGCCAATAAATTCAAGCCAGAAAGATTTTTGGGAAACCAAATTGATGTGAAAGGTCAAGATTTTGATGTGATACCATTTGGTTCAGGCAGGAGAGTATGCCCGGGATTAAATTTAGCTTTGTCCATGATCCATCTTGGCCTTGCACGGTTGATACACTGATATAATGGCCAAATGTCTAGTTTTGATATTCTATCAGTACCTAGATCGCTCTATTGCAAGGAGATACACCATGATCAATAATTTGATCTTTCCACCAAGGGTTAACCAAAATAGAGGCCCCCCCTTTCCCTCTCTGATGATTAGTGTATAATTGAAGAGCATTAGTCCAAATAAAGTTTAGGACTAAGGATAGCTATGTACCAATAGCCTTCACTTCTTATAAGAAGAGAAAATCTAGATTATCTCTTGATAGTCTGAACTGTCTTACAACTGATTTTATGTTTGGGGATTCCAACCCTCTTACATTTCAAATGACAATCTGCATATATAACTAAGGGGTAATCAGAGGTCAATTAGATTGACCATGGGGATTAGCCCCACTATTGTATATCCTATTAAAGTAGTCTGATACTTTATTTTCCTTGCCTTTTTTAGATAGGGGGTCCTAAACATTATGGAGTGTCTTTTTAGCCAATTTTTTTCTCCTTGGGTGCGGTCTATTCAACCAGAGTAGGGATCGAGTCTATTTTAAGCCTTTTAAATCTACCTTTGGACGTCCAATTATCCACTCCTAAAAATTTATTTTTTGCTAAAGGATCTCCATCTAATATATCCATCTCACTGGCAGGTAGATCAAAATCCTTTTTCTCTAGGGAGATATCCATCAAGGTAGCTTCGCTAGAAGGTTTGTCAGTCTTGCACACATGTGAGATATTATAATGAGTTATGCTAAACAAATGCCTCAATAAAAATAGCCACATATTGTTTAGAGGGATGGACCTCAAGAGATTTTTTTCTCTAAAAAAGCATCATCTAGGCTATCAAGGAGGCAATTTATCAAGTTTGACGAAGGATTATCAATGTCAAGCTATGGTGGAGCATGCACCTAAGAGTCAAGGGGGTGGGAATCCAACGCATAATCACCTTGAGTTTCGAGGTCCATGTGTCTCAATAGCCTCAATAGTGGAAGCACTATCTTTCAGTGGTACATTATTGAATAGAGGATTCTCATATACCTACAAATTATCCAAAATAGTCTCATCTTTTTTGGTGTCCTCTTTTTATCTATTAGGGAAATTACTTTTATTAGCCAACATCAGAAAAATTTTCCTAAGATGGCCATCCTTTTTACAAAATAAAAATGCATTCAATCCACCCAAACCTTTGAAAACACAAGTATGAGATTTTCTCTTAATTTTAAAGTTGAGTGATTCTAGGAAAAAATCCAAAGGATCTAAAGAGATTAAAACCCTAGGATTCGTTTTGGTAAGGGATATTTTTTTATCGTCTATTTTTAAAAATAAAATGATGTTAGGAGGAGCTGAAGAAATGCTTTATGGGTTAGGCATCCTAAAATTTTAGGAGGCTGAATAAATGCTTTGTGGGTTAGGAGGGGATGGATTAGAAGGGGGCATCATAGAAGCCCCCTAAGAGGGTGTAATAACTAGAGGATAATCCTCCCAAGGTGGTAGCTAGGTTACGCTTTGTAGCTTACGTCACAATGCACATTTAGGGTGATCTATGGTCCATTCATCACCTTAGTCTATCAGTTTTGGTTTCTCAAATTAAGGAGGTAACTGAGGAGGATTTGGATGACCCATATGAAGATAATCATTGATGTGGTGGTCTGAGGCCTAACAGTGGAAGCAAGTGTTAGGAAGGTTGAAATATTCAACTTTTTGTGACCACTAGGTCTCCCCAACTTGGATTTGAATGAACACTATCAGCTCCTTAGAGAGGACAACCTACACATAGATTCATTTGTTAGGGTGGGGGAGAACCACCTATCTGGTTCAATCATTACCACACATCCTATGGGAGTAATGATTTGGGGGATAAAGTCATAAAGGTAGACTCATAGACTAAGAAGCTCAACATAGATAGGTACATGATGGGTAGCATTATTAGAAACCTTAAAAACCCAGGACCAAGAAGACAAAATCATAATTTGGTTATGAAGGAACCAAACGTTGGACTTCACAAGCATTAACTGAGTCTTAGATGGCTCCTTAAATGTAAATAAGAAAAAACCTTTAGTAAGGTTTTGGATTCCAAAAACATGGACCCCTAATGGCTCCTAGTGGTTGTGGTG
Organism: Torreya grandis; assembly: GCA_037957365.1. Taxonomy (NCBI): domain Eukaryota; kingdom Viridiplantae; phylum Streptophyta; class Pinopsida; order Cupressales; family Taxaceae; genus Torreya; species Torreya grandis. The sequence continues at coordinate 1,885,249 of JARHVA010003086.1, forward strand.
CCAGTAGTGGAGGTAATCCTCTAAGGAGATGTGGCCAATAAAATAAACAATAATAGAACAATTTTCATACCACTTCCAACATTGTTCAATAGCAACAATAGGAATACTTACCTTTGGAAGGGAGGGGACAGAGGGATTACCTCATTATAGAATTTTGGAACAAATTTATAAACTCATTTGAGTTCCATTAGCTTCATCTCCAACATCAACATATAAAGTCAAGTGTGGAGAAGGCATAAATATAGGTCCTACCCACCCAACGGGTGGTGTGCTGAGTATAGTTAATGTGTTGTAGCCCTAAAAAATCGTCCAAGCTTAGCAATATGACACAAAAAGGAAAAAGATACAAGTAGGTATACACAAACCATGAAAAATCCTAGTAGAGTGATTTATTCATTCTTAATAATTGAAAATGGGCTTATTTTGAAAATTACTCATCAATATATATGTGGTAGGGACTAAATTTGATGACCATAATATTGGGGTTTGGGACAAGGCCAAAAATTTTGTCTAAAATATTTAAGATGATCATAGGGGGACACTTGGGATGAAGGCCTTGATAAACTAAACACAATAGTAAATGTTCAAGCTCGGGTTCTAGTTTGGATTTCCAAATCTAATTGATCTTAGTAATCTAGGTCCTATGAAAAAAAATCAAGGTTACAATGCCTATTGACCTTGAAAAGGGATACATAAAAGGGGCTCATGACTTGAAAGAGGAGACCTAAATAATAATTCTTTTAATGAGTATCATAATTCCACAAATAGTATTTCCACCAAGAATGTGGCCATTGAAGGCCCAACTTGTGCAACATAATATCTAACATTAACTCCTGAATGCATAGTATAGTTGGTAAGTTGGCATTGTTTAATTTTGAGTTTTTATTTTAGCATAGGCCATGGATCCCTATCACAAGCAAAAACTAAATCCTTTATAGTGTGTATCCCATTTTTGGAAAGCCTCAAAGATTTTATACTAGCTAATTCAACCAATAACAAGTTAGTATTGGTCATGATGGGGGACCACTAAATATTGTGGTCATTGAAAGAGAGACCATTGTGAAAACCATCACCAACTAATTACAGATGGGAATTGATAGTCTCATAGGCTTTCGAAATACTTTTGACCAAAAAAAATATTTTAATTGTAACAAGATTAAAAGTAATAAGATGAGTAACAAAGCCAATATATTTTCCAACTAGATTTGTAATAAATAGATCTATAAGAGATAAAATTACATAGATGGATTTTCAAAGATTCATTACCTTCAATGACTCTAACGACTCCATGTTAAATTCAATAAATAGAACATATTTTGGATATCAATGGTTAACGACATATTGACACCCTTTTGTAAGCACACGTTTAACCTAAGGCAATTTCTTTCAAGTAATTTTATGCACTATCAAGTAATATATATTATAATAATCATTTAATAAACTATTAAAAATATATTAAGATAATATAATCTATAAAATAATATTATTATTATAAATTTATTACACATGCGCGCGCACGCACACACACACACACACACACACACACACACACGTACTAATATGCTATAATATATATTAATATAATGATATTGTATAACATTAAGCATCACTTCATGCCAACCTTTTAAATTTGTGAACAATTCAATTTTCATAAAAGAAAATTCAATCAACGTTGCTTTGATAGATAAATTAACAAACAAACACGACTTCGAATCCTTAAATCTATCAAAAATATAAAATCTAAAGCTCAAAAGCTTCAACTTTTCATTAAGTTTAGTTTGTTCAAGACTCAGTTAGATAGGTGGCATCATTTGATTACATATATTAATAGATATACACATTTCATTTTTGAATTTTAACTTTGAAATAAAAGGGGGCTACATGGAATCATTGATTTATAAAATTTAATTTAATATTGTGATCATAGTCATGCTATGAAATAAATATCTCAATTGGCAAAATCAACTTTAGCCTTTATCGTATTATGAAATAAAGTAGAGATAGGTGGAAATGTATTATAGGGTATGAGGAGATGGATTAATGCACTAATGGAGTGGTTTTATGTGTCTTAAGGAGACTATATATTTGCATCGATCTGTTGGTTTTAAAAATTCATTTACTAGTTTCCATGTGTCCACATCTATGCATATTAAAGAAGTATATGATAATTTTTTTATAAAAATAAAACATGAATAATAAAACACTAAAAATAAATCTATTCACTACCCAAATTCATAAGATTATTATTTTTCCATAATGAATCTATTTTCAATTTCATATGAAAATATCATTTGCAAAAATGATCATTTATTGTAAATGTTTAAATAAAAATGTCAATTGGGTTATATTATCATAGTTTATTGTAAGTATAATTCACTATAGTCTAATTTATTATAGGTTTTAGTTCAATAGGCTGCATAATTTCATTACCAAATATTAGGTTTATTATCTATAAAAAGCATCCACTCTCCTATACTACATTTGTAGTAAATTTCTTATTAGAGTATCTTATCACTCATGCTTTCTAGGTTCTAGGTTATTTATCTTTACCTAGTTTTATCTTATGTGGGGAGTTGTCCCACATTTCCTAGTTTAACTTGCATATTATTTTGCCTTGACTACATACGGAAGTGATATACATTGTAATATACATGCTTTGTAAACTTCTACATATCTCTTTTTCTGTATAACAATTGATTTTGTTTTCAATTGGTTTCTTCTTTGAGTGTATGCTCATGCATTAATGGCTATAATAATGAGCCACTAGAAATATCTTCGCTAAAGAGTTTTGATAACTCTTTCATGGTACCAAATTCACCCTCCAATAGCCAATATTCAGCTAGTATGCAACCATTACTCAGCTTTGGCATATTCAAGATTGTCTTGGATGTCTTCCATGGACTCTTCACATTTTGATTGCCTATTTATTAAGATCTATGCATTAGTAACACTTCTATGTCATACAGATCTATAGATCTGAATATTATGAATATTTGAATGGGTTTCAATGGTTTGCATCAGGGATCTATGTTTATTTTTAAAGTATAATTGTTTATCTTCCATTTTTATAAGGTTTATGAAATTTCAGAGATGCTTTTTAAAATAATAATCTCAAAAACTAGAGGAGTTATTATTGCTTTGACAATCTTAAGATTTGTGTTGATCTTGTATTGAGATTAGATCTGTAGGTTAGAATATTTTTGTAGATATATAGGTTATATTATTTTTGTATATCTGCACCACTCTCAAATCCAAGTGACAATTGGCTTGAAAATTTGTAGTTTTATCTAATTTCACTAGGCACAAATGCAAAACTATGTTGTTTGAGTGGTATTGTTGGGCCATTAATGTTTTGGGAGATCTTAGTCTGATTATAACTTTAAATTTGAGTCTTTAATTTTTTTTTATATTTATATTTATTTAATATATCTAAGTCAAAAAAATTTGGCAGTGCTTGGCACCCCTCATTCCCATTTGCCTAGTCTTTTGGTGATGCTTGACACCCCTCAGAGGACAAGGAAGTTTATGTTGATGATTGAAGAAATTAAACCTTTGTTGTTAGCTAGATAGAATGATCAGGCAATTTTTCAGGATTTTAAGGATGATTCATCAGTACTTGAATTAGATGCCATTTTGATTCCTATTTTCCATCTCGAATTTAGATTAAAGGCTACAATTCAAATTTTGCAAAAATTTTCACACAAAAATATTATCAATCTTGATTTAGCCTTTCACAAATTACAAAATAACCAGGGACTATCTGATGATGAGTGGTCTACCTATCAGACAACCCTACTGAAGCTGTGATTTTTTCTCACATTTTGATCATGCGAGAGTTGTGGATTCTTTTTGACCTTGCTAAAACATCCTTGGGGTCACCAATAATTGTAGAGTAACCAATACTCTACATTTTATTTTGATTTGCAATTGCGTGATCAAAAATTTTGTCCCTGCACACTTTGGTTCGAGACGGTGAAGTTTTGACTCAAAGCGCGAGCTTGAATTTATTTTTGCCTCAATTTTGTCTAAGTGTCAAAATCAAGTGGAAGCTGACAAGTTTCATCAGCCGAGACACCTTTCATAATTTCTAGAAGTTGGTCGGGACGCGCCACATATCTCATAATAACTCAGCTGAGTGCAACAAGTGTCAGCATCTACATCTCATGTTTCTTATTCATCTTGAAAGTCTCTTTTAAATAAAGCTTTTCTCAGAATCAAGCAGAAGGCACCAGGTGGAAACCATGGAAGGTTTCAATATGCTTTTATAAAAGCAATAGAAGATGCCACATATCCCTAGCTGAAAAAAGTAGAAGATGACATGTGTCAACATCTGAATTATCTTCATTTTGTTTCATTGATAAGTAAAGACTGTGGTGGGTCCTAGGTTCTATTTCTAAGGCAAGCAAAAGCTACCAAGTGTTGCCATCCATGTAAATATGAAATGAGGCTTGAATGTTTCTATAACAGAGACAGAGCGATGCGGAGGCTTCCAAGTGTCACCTTCCATAGGATTCTCAAAGGGTAGCTAAAAGCAGTGGAGACCACCACATGTCCCTGGCTAAAGATGTGTGGAAAGTGCCACCTATCCCTATCCCTTTTTTGAAGTTGTTAGGGAGAGAAATGCTATGGATCTTATTTTTTGTTAATTTGTTAAAGTTTTGGAGAAGCGGATTGTGACAGGTGTCAAAGGTGGAACACTCCTAAGTAATGACACAAAAAGAGTATAAGTTATGCAAAAAGTGTTGTGTGCCTTCAATAAGTGCTTTAGAACATGCCAAGTGTCATTTTTTTGGTGCCCCCTGAATAATAAGAGGGTTTTCAAGTAGAAAGAAGCAATTGCCCAAGTTTCCTCTCTCATTTAAAAGTGAGAGGCGTCTTGGGTATCTATGTCAGCCAATGAAATTGCAAGAAGACATAACGTTTCAAATCTAAGAAATATCCTATGTTAGACACTTCCAATTCAGTTAGAGTTCAGTTAGGCTGTTAGACTAGAACATGCAGACAATCTAGAGCTAATCCAATGCTATAAATAGGGGTGCAGAGATCACCAGAAGATGATCAAAAGATAGAGAGCATTTTTTGCAAGAGACTATTGTCAAGAGTTTTTAGACTTTTTTAGCTGTGATCAGGGATATCATTTGCCTTTTTTTATTTTCTTGTGTTAGAAAGTTTATGTAGCTGTGTATGTTTATGTGCCTTTTATGTGACTGGAGAATTAATAAGAAAACTAATTTTTGTGCCTTTATTGATATTTTTTTGTGTCAATGCAAAATTAGTCTAAGTTGTGATCCTCTATTTCTATTGTTTTCTATATTTTACATTGATCATGCCTTATTCACTCTTTAATGTAATTGCATCTTACATATAGCTTCACTATGCTTAAGGGTTGAATTAAATTTAGGTGCATCGCCATAGTTAGAGTTTCTTTAGTTGTACTTGTGTTTCTGTTTAAATCTTATCCCTTTTCCCATTATACCCTTGATATGAAAAAGAGCTAGCTTCTTTAAAATCTAGAGGTTGTTTCAGGTTGCAAATCCCACATTCCTAAAACTTCCCATTGTTGGTGTTAAAAATAACACAATTTTAATCATCAATAGTTAGTATAGGTTTTTTTCTCATTTTTTATTTTACTTACACAATTGTTAATTAGTTTGCTTAGGGTTAAGATCATTAGGGAAAATACACTTAATATGTTTTTCAATTGTGAGTTGAGTTGTTACATTTATGGTGACCTAATATATCATTATATGATGTATCTCATTTGTATCTTTTGTCTAATGAGTTTGTTAAGAAAACTTTTGATATGGTTGATGCAACTATGATGTGGCAATCTTGCTCTCACCTAATACTAGAGTTTTCATGTAATCTATGATAAACAGAGATCCATAATTAATCTAACATGGTATCATAACTTTGATCTAATAGATGTTTTTATAGTTTTGCATATCCTTAGTGAGATCTTTCTTGCACATATCTTACATGGTTTCTTAATTTTTGAGTTCTTCATAAATTTGATGGGATTTTTTAAAAAATCATGCAAACTATTTATTTGGAGTATAAAATCATAGAATAGACATCACCATTAGATTCATAAGGTGTCAGAACCCTAAGATCAGTTGTACATATGACCTAGTTTCATGATAATTGATTTCAATTATTTTGGAGAGTTTTAGGCCCATTTAAGTGATTTCACACAAATATGTACTACTAGGTTCTCCATAAGAATATTTTTTTGGGTTTTTTAAAGTTTTTAAATTTAATTTCTGGGTCTTTCATGGTTTTTTCATAAGCATTCTAGATATGGAGATTCTAGACTTGGTGGGAATTTAGCACTTGCATGCATAAATCAGAGTTTTGAGTCTATTTTGCATATGTCAAAATTCTAGGTTGCATTAATAGTTTGAAATATTAGCATTAGAGTTTAGAGCTATATTAGCAACCCAAAAGTTTGACATTGAGATTCTAGAATACATCTTCATTCAAAAATTCTACTACTAGAATTATTGATCACTCTCGAAGTCCCAAGTTCCACTGTGAGAACTTTGGGAAGTCCCGACACTACCAAAATTATTGGTGCTCTTGACAACTACACACAACTTGACTACTTTCTCCAAAAAAAATTTCATTACTTGAACTCTCCTAATCCTTGGCATTAGGATTCTTACATGTTCAAGTAGTTTAAAACTCCAACTACAAACGACACCACTACTTCTGTCCTCTAAAGATCTATTATGGGAACTGTTAGATCTTTTGGCATTGTCAAAACTCTTGAATGTCCTAACAACTATATAACACCAATATGAAACCCAAACAAAACTCTTTTTTATGGAGACTTCTAGGAACTTTGACAACAATAAGTAGATACTACAACTCTGACATAAAACATTGACAACTATAAACAAGGTTAAAATATATGATGAAATTTTAGAGGATGTGAAATTTAATCCTATAAAGTGTGACACTATTCATTTTAAAAATAGATGCAATTTTTGTATGATATCACTCCCACATCAATAAAAATTAAGGGGGAGCACCCACAATAATCATCATCCCGCTGGTCATATGGTGTGGTCATGTGAGGGGAGCACCCATCTTAGCCCTTAGCCCTTAGTCATATGAAAACTAAGTCTTTGATCACATCCAACTCAAAAGTGCTTAACTTTTTCTCCATGGAAGCATTATTTTGTTTTAAGGAAATTAATTCACAATTTTTTTCAGGGTTTTGCTCCAAGGGGCCTCAAGGTTTTTTTTGGGAAGTTATTTAAAAATATTTCACCACTATTTTTCACCCAATTTTTTCATGCAAGCTCATAATTTTAAATGGCCATAACTTTTGATTGATAACTTGAATTTGAGTGACATATTCTTCAAAAGTGTTTGTTTTTTCATAATCTACACATTGGTGACATTGTTTTTATCTCCCGTAAGCCAAATATTTTACACTCTTAGATGCATTATCAGTTGAGTCCAATGTCCCTCTAGTTCTTTCATACTTATGCTTAAATTTCTCAAGACACATTCTCATCTATGTCTGACATCTTTATGATCATGGTAGTATTTTAAACATAAGGGGGTCAATCTGATTATTCTAAGGTGTATGATTGTGTTTATGTACTTTTTTTTGTATTTCTTCTTTACTTTCTACAATAACCTCTTTTATTGCATTATGGGTTGCTAGTCATTTCCATGTCTTAAGAGATTCAATTATCATGAATGGAAAACAATGTGCTTCTTCGTCTAAGAAAAAAAGGCTTTTATGAGATAACCATGAATGATAAAATTGAACCTGTAGTGGATGTAGATAAAAATAAATGGTTTAAAAGGTGTGATCAAACACAGGGTTGTCTTAGTTTGTCTATTTCTCCTAACTTACATGTTCACATTAATTTTTATAAAATATCAAATGAAGTATGGAGCACACTAGAAAAAATCTTTGGGAAGTAGGATATGACAAGAGGTTATGAAATGTAGAATGAGCTCATCGATTTTGATCCTAGGTGAATTTGACACTACATTATTTTATCAATAAGTTAACATTTTTGAGGTTGTAGTTATAATATTATGGAATTGATAATAAAGATGATTATCTTGTTGTTTATACTAATCCAAACTGGGTCTAAACTAGTTTGTGTTTGTGTCTACTTTCCATGTCACAAAAAGTGCCCTTAGAGCTACATGGAAAATGTCTTCTTTAGATAACTTTATTGTTGAGTTGAATTGGGAGAATGATAAGTTAATATATATGGGCACAATAAAGTCCTCAAAATATCATGCATTTTTTACTAAGGAAGAGAAGGCTTAAACTAATAGAGTGAAGAAATAAAACAAAAAGAATCAAGAGAATGATACAAATCCTCCCACTTACAAACCAGAAAGTGAGAGCTCTTTTTCCAATGTTAAGCCTAAGAAAGATTGGATCAAAAGTAGGTTTTGATTGGGAAAGCATGATGAAATCAAATTTTTGAAGAAGCAGGTTGACCAATTGGCTAAGATGCTTGAGAAGCACAAGATCAGTGCCCCTAATTCTACCATTCATAGTTCATTAACCCATAAATCTTCTAAGGCAAATGACACTGGTAAAGAAAAATCAAATGAAAATATTAAGGAGAAATCAAAGGGCAAGGCCCTAGTTGATATTGCACCTTCAAATACTACATAGGTCATTAACTCTAGTGATTCACATCACATGCCCTCTTTATAGATATAGTTGAATTACTTGGAACTATGTGAAATTTTCTCTATATAATCAGGTAATGACACTTCTAAACATGTTATCGAAAAAGGGTCTATTGAAGTGATTGGTGTAACATTCAATAATGCTCTAAGTGTTCCCTCACTTTTAATTAATCTCTTATCAATTTACCAAATCACTCCTCTTAGTTTGGGCATGTGAGTTGAGTTCACTACAAATTCAATGTATGTTAAAGAGTTGCACAAGGATACTATATTGGAAGAGGGAATGGTCGATCATCAAAATTGACTATATAACTTATCACACTTTACTCTTGACTCTCATTTATATTCTTCTTTAGACTTGTCTAAAATTGATGATAATTTTTAGCCTAAGTACACCTCTAATATTAATTTAACTCATATTTTAATACAAATAACTACAGTATTGATGGGGACACACCTTCAAAATATTTTTTCACCTTTTAAATACTGAAGAGTTATTCCATGATCAACCTACCCTTGGTCTACTTCAAACATTATAGGCAACAAGTATATTGATCTAAGACAAATTAGACATCTACTAGTCTATCCCATAGTTTTAGGGCATTCATTAGTCATTCATTATGTCTGCTCCTATTGCACCATCATTGAATAGAGCATTTGGCTCTTATAAATTACATGAGGAGAACATTTCTTTGTATATGATTCACACCTTGGTTGAAGATGTGTTAGGAACCTAGTAGACACATTCATTGTTCCAAGGTGGTCTACACTTCACTACATCTACTTTTGATCAACAATCACTTCTCAGAACTCCATTCAAGGACACAAGATGGCTACAACTAGTTGTATATTCTAGTGGAGATTTTTATCCCCATTATCATATTTTTTCTCTTTTAGGCGAGGAGTTTTATCTTACAAGTTTTCTCATTTTCCTTGCTTTATGAGACTTGCATTGTACTTGGGTACCTCATCGAGCCTCGTTGTTGACACCCAATTATTCTACCCACTTAAGCTATACTTTAGCGGGGATATTAGTATAAGATTTTTCCCACTTTTAGTTTTACCTACACAGTCATTAGTCAACTTTATTAGGATTGTTGAGGTCATTAAGGGAAATACACTTAATGTGTTTTCTAATTGTGAGTTGAGTTTTTACCTTTATGATGACCTCATATCTCACTATATAATTTACTTCCTTTGTAATTTTTAGCTAGTGAATTTGTTAATAAAACTTTTGATGCATTTGATACAGCTTCTATTATGAAATTCTTGCACTCACATAACACTAAGGTTTTCATATAATCTTTGACATTCAGAGATCTTGGAGTAATCTAACACACACACACACACACACAAAGATATATATATATATATATATATATATATATATATATATATGTCATTGATTTTTTTTTAAAAATATATTTTCCAACTTAGATGATCTGATCTAAATTTTCACCAAAGAGTTTCAACCAATATTAAACGATACTTAAAAAATGAGGGCTCAGAGACTGGCTATTTACTATGTTTTCTTAAAAAAGTATTTCTTCTTCAAAATTTAGATGTTTGAATTGATTATAATTAACTATTTTTAAAGAAATTAATGTTTTATAAACTAGACTCAAAATGTTGAGATTCATATTCTTATATCATATTCAAATTTTGAGTGTAGCCATCTAAAACTATATATATATATATATATATATATATATATATATATATATATATATATATATATATAAGTTGAGATTTTTTAAATTGGAAAAACATGTCCACGAGTAGGCCCCTTTTTGTCCTCCAACTATATTCACTTACCCACATCAACACATAAAATAAGAAAGTATAAATGGGCATTTCACAGATCAATACATATCTCAAGACTAAAATAACATGTCTCACATCAATACATAAATTTTAATAAGAGGAACTAAAACTGCATCACAACACTTGTTTGGGGAGAGTCACTAAAAATATTATCAATGACCCAACAAAAATCTATTGATAGGGTGAGGTAAGATTTCATTTCAAATCTTAACTTTGCATGCACCTATTGGTACTCTTTCTAGGGTTTGAAAAATTATTTGAAGACATGTGTCTTATAAATGAAGGGGAATTTTAATCTCAATCATGTTAAACCACATACTTTGTTCCTTATATTTTCAGAACAAAATAATTTCCTATGTTCTTGGAAGGTCATTTTTATTCGAATATAGGAAATGATTCAAATATCTCATTTTATAGGTCATCCTTTTTCACCCTCTAATTGCCTTAAATAATAACTCTATAAGGGCCTCACATTGTCCATTTTATATTAACAAAAATGGAATACATGACTATTACATGCATTTTCCCTATTTATAGGCCTATTCGTTTCAACCTTGGTATTTTGAAAATCAAGTAAACCATCCAATCTTCCTCTAGGGGGACACCATTACCTGTCATAGGCAATCTTAATATTATATCCCATATTCCTCACAAATGTATCTCTAATCTTACCCACACATATGGCCCCATAATGACACTCCACTTGGGTTCCCTCCCAGCCATTATAATTTCATCTTCACACCTAGATGCATGATGTGTGGTAGAAAATAGGGGAGGACACACCAAGTTTCTCCATCAATTGTTCTATGGAAGGCACAAGCCAAAGTTTTCCTTACTAAATTCAAAGTGTTGGTTTATTAATGGGAGCTCAATGAATTATAAGGAAATGATAAATAGTTGGATGCTAAATGTCGTTGGCATGGCTTTGTTAGGCATTCATGTTTCTTCATGATTTGGTTTTGGCTTAGATTTTTTTTTGTGTGTGTTAATTTATGTTATCTTACTTCACAATCGCATGGCACTGTATGTTACCTCTATTCAAGCAACCCTCTCTATCTTGTATATGACCATTTTATTTGATGATAGAGTTTCATGTTGGTAAGGTGGTAGAGTTTTGTGTTGGCAATTTTTGTTTTGTGGATATTTCTTATTGGTATTCTTTTTGCAATTCACATAACAATCATATAAATGTATTTAAGCTTTTACCATGAAAATAAGAGGCATGAAAATAATGAAACAAAATATTTGAGGAGTATAGAAAACATATTCTAACTAAATGTATTCAGAGGAGATATTCCTTTAGGTTGAGTTGCTAGGAAAGTTAACTAAGGATTTTTTTGTTATAATACCATTATTAAAAAATGTGGGTTGTTTACTTTAGTGTAAAGCACAACCCAATTTAATACTGAGACTTCAAATATGCACTGGCAAATAATATGAACTTTTAACCCTATAGTAATCTTATTTCACACATCTTATTGTTTTAGCCAATATGAAAAACTTTCATGTTGGATAGTGTATGTTTTTATATATATATATTGAGAACAATATAATTGTCCTTACATTATTATTTTATATTTCTAATCTACATGTTGATTTTACTACTTGTCCCTTTTATATTATTGAAATTCAAATTATGTTTGCATGTTCAAGAACTTATTTCAATTTCCATGTTATATTTATGTAAATGTGTCTCCTGGGAGAAAAGCATACTCAGCTAAATACTATTTAAGACTTACTGATGAAGAAATAAAATAATTAATTCAAGAAGAGTAGCCAAAAGGTTCAAAACTAAATTTATTTTAAACAATATTGCTTCTTTTATAACCCAATGTTGGTAATGGCATGTGACCTACCTTCATTTTTATTAACATTATGGATTTAATTCATGATCTATGTTGTGTTTTGATACATATAATTTAGTTTCGGTAGTGATTTTTCATTGGTATTTTTATTTATATGGTTGAGGCCTATGTGATTGCATTCGATGTAATCTTGTAAACTCCATTATTGTGGACATTTTAGACCACTACTTACTAAGCACTGGAACACGATGTGACCATTTCATTGTATAGTGAATGTCAATTATCAATTTGCATCATTTTTCTAATGCTCCTTTACATTTTTTCCAAACTATATAAAAATTAGTAATGATGGATCCGATAAACATTTAATCTCCCTAAAACATTGGTCAAATCTTTCAATCTCAATGGCATTATGCAAAAAATTCTTATTCTTATTTACTCCATATTTCCCAATAAAAATTATTGATCAATTAAACTCAATAAATAGAAACATAATAAATTAATTTATTTTATATATTTTTATACCATATTCCAAAATGAATGTTAAAATTTAGCATTATGCAAAAAAATCTTATTCATATTCACTCCATAATTTCCAATAAAAATTATTAAATCAATCAATTACAATAAATATTACTACACACATTTAAAAAAACAAAAAAAAAACATATAATACATCATTACATTATTATTTTTTTTAAATTAATTAAAATAACTAAAATAACATATCATATGAGTAATAACTTTCTTTTAATAAAAAAAGCTAAAATGACATATCACACATCAATACATAACTATTAATAAAAAGGAGACTATCACAGATCAATACGTAACTTTCTTAAAATAAGAGACTAAAATGGCATATCACTCATTAGTACGTAATTATTATTAAGAACAACTAAAACAGCATCACTACACTTGTTTGAGATAAAATTTACTCAATCCTGGTTTGACACGTGTAATTGGTACTATTGGTTAATCTTATCTTATCCCCCTAACTTTTATGAATTGCAATCTCGTTAAATCACATACTATGTTCCTTAGCTTTTCAGAACAAAATAATTGCATGTGTTCTTGGAAGGTCAATTTTATTTGAACAGGGAAAGGATTCAAATATCTCCCCATTTTATTGCCTCAAGCAATAAGCTCTACAACGCCCTCACATTGCCCATTTTATATTAGCACCAATGGAATCCCTGACTATTACATGGATTTTTCTGCTTATAGCACTATTCGTTTCAGCCCTGACATTTCGAAAATCAAGTAATCCGTCCAATCTTCCCCCTGGGCCGACACCATTGCCCATCATAGGCAACCTTCATATCATATCCGATCTTCCTCACAGAGGTATCTCCAACCTTGCCCACAGATATGGCCCAATAATGACCCTCTACTGGCGTTCTCTCCCCACCATTGTAATATCCTCTTCACACCTGGCTGAGCAAGTCTTGAAAACGCAGGACCACATATTTGCAAATCGTGCTCCAATGGGAGACGATAACCACTTTCTCAATATGGCTCATACTGGAAATTCATGCGCAAATTCATCATCCAGGAGCTCCTTTCCCCCAAGAGAATGAAGTCCTTCGCATCCCTCAGAGCCCAAGAAGTGTCTTCCATGATACACTCCGTACTACACAAAGCTCATGCTAACAGTGGGGTGAATCCCTGTGCTGTAGATGTGACCAGGGAGGTGGGTTTTCTCGTTAATAGTATTATCTGCAGAATGTCGTTTGGAAAGAAATGCAATGAGGCTGAGCTGGGAGGAAGAGCATTCAAGGAAGTTTTGGACGAAGTGCTTTCTGTCGCAGGTGGGTTTAATTACAGGGATTGCATTCCTCTGTTGGGTTGGCTTGATATGCAAGGGATTAGGCGAAAACAAGCTGAGCTTACTAAGATTCTTCATGTTTTTGTGGAGAAAATTGTGGATGAACACATTGAAAGGAGGATGAATTGGAGCACTAGTTTGGAGTGTGAGGACTTTGTGGATATGCTGCTTTCTTTGTCTGAAGATGACTCCATGGAAATCAAAATTACACAAGACAATGTCAAGAATATCATCATTGTATGTTTATTCCCTCTTTATTTTATTTTTTTTCTCTTATTTTCTCAAATTGGGGATAAAAAATATGTCAGATCTGAAAATTTGATTGATTGTTTAATTTATTATTTATATGGATGTCCTAACTGCATAGCCACAAAAATCTGCATTTTTTTCTGTTAAAAAAGGAAAAAATAATAATAATTTTTCTTACATTTATGGATTACAAATTAATTAAAAAAATCTACCCTTTAACTTTTTTTCTTTTTACTTTTGTAAGTTTAAAATTTATTAAAATTTGACGATAACTTATCATATTTTAGAATTTAAAAATCTAAATGACTTGAATCTCTTTTCTTACTGTTCAAATTTAAAAATTTCTCCTCCTAACCAAAAAAAAATTCTTAAAAATTTCATTAAAAATGTAACTGTCATGATTTTTTCGAATGAAGATTATTTATTTAATATTATTTTTAATATACTAATATAATTTATATTGAATAAAAATAAAAAATAAAAATAATATATATTATAATTTTTGATAATTTACTTTAAATTTTATTTTATATTTAATTTGATTTCTTTTATATATATATATAACTATCAAATTTAATTTCCTAAATCCCATGCTGGAATCTATCACCCTTACTTTTATTTTTTCTGGAAACAGTCCCATGCAATTTTGAAGAGGAAAAAATCTAGTTAAGAAAATTCTATCTACCAAACTCAAAACACAGCGTTTCAAACTATTTGCAGATTTGAATGATATTTTTTTAAGAATCTTTGCCGGTTTTTATGCAATTTTTTAAAGCAAAGTAGCGGACATTTCAGCTAAATGACGTGATTTTTTTGGTAAAGTTTCCCGGTTGTCTTTAACATGTCTGTACGGATTATGCAGTTAAAAGACACGTGGATGTAATATTTATTTTTAATCTGTTTACTAACTCATTTGATAGTCAATTTTGTTATTTATTTATTTATATATATTTTTATTTATGTTTATTTTATATTTAATTTTATATATGTGTGTTAGAATATAGGGAAAAATAATAATTTAGTTTAGAAAATTGAAAAGATATTATATAAACGATTTTTATGTGGAATATTATATTAATATTATTTTTTGTTTAATAATTTTTTGTTTCAGAAAAATTAAAATTTTATGTATATTTATTATTATAGAGAATATTATTGTTGTATATTTTTGTATAATTATTTATATATATAAATAAAAGTAGGAAAAAATATCAATATGTATAAGAAAAGTAGAGGATATTTATAAATAGGAAAAATAAGAAACATTTATTTATATAAATATATGGGAAAAATAAAGAACATAAATATATATATAAATAAGTATTTATATTTATATATAAAAAAAATTTATTCGCAACATTTGTATAGTCGTTTTTAGTTATGTATCCGTTATCATTAAGGTTTTAAGTTTCTGGTTTCTGGTAACATAACATAAAACTGGGAAGTAAGATCTCCTCTTCTATAAATTAAAGACTAACTAGACCTTTTTTATAATTTTAAAATCTAAAAATATTTACACACGAAATCCTTTGTAAAAACTTAAAAATGTTTTACTGTTTACATATGGCATTGGCATTCTATTTCTTGTAAACGTATTGCCTGTGAACTTTTGTTTGATGTAGTGGGGTTTCAGAAAAAGAAATTGAGCTGAGATAATTATACCATTTCAGATATAATCTGTGGTGACATTAATTGAGATTAAATTTTATTTATTTATTTTTAAGATAATTCTATTATAGAAATTTGATTTTTGTTTTTTTGTTTTTTGTGTTAATATTCGTTTCTTATCTGCTTCAATTTATTTTTTTAAATATTTTATTTATAAAATAATAAATTATATAAATAAATTAATATATTTTAATTTTTAAATTTATATATAATTATATATATATTTACAATTGTGATTTATATATATTTACACAATTTTATTATATGCAAACCTTTTGACTTTTTTTTCAGTTACATTACCCTTAAATTTACATATTCATTTCAGATTTATGGTTTCTGATAACACAGGACAGCCATCCTTTGAATTTTAAGGATGCTTAACTCGCATCCACTGGCCGTGTCATATATATATTTTTTCGTTTACATAACAATTTTGTTTTCAGGACATATTGGCTGCAGCTACAGACACTTCTGGAGGAACTTTGGAATGGGCAATGTCAAAATTGCTGAGAAACTCATCAACACCGAAGAGAGTTCAAGAAGAGGTTGATTCTGTAATAGGATTGAAACGTATGGTAGAACAACGTGATCTGCTTCATCTTCAGTATCTCCAATCAGTGGTGAAAGAAACACTGTGACTTCACCCACCAGCGCCTTTCCTGCAAGATATCAGATACCCGGGAAGATTCAAGTTATAGTAAATGCTTGGGCCATTGCAAGGGATCCAATTGCCTGGGAAGAAGCCAATAAATTCAAGCCAGAAAGATTTTTGGGAAACCAGATTGATGTGAAAGGTCAACATTTTGATGTGATACCATTTGGTTCAGGTAGGAGAGGTTGCCCGGGAATAAATTTAGCTTTGTCCATGATCCATCATGGCTTTGCACGGTTGATACACTGCTTCAATCGGAGTCTCCCTGAGGGGTCTCTCCACAAAAGTTGGATATGTCAGAAGTATATAGTATTACCATGCCAAGGGCAATGCATCTTCATGCCATTCCAATTCCCCGGCTTCCACTAGAACATTCCAATTCTAATTTACAATCAATTCTGTAAACTAGCAACATGTCACACATATAAAAACTATTATATTATATTGGCACTCCCGCCCCTCTTTTTATATATAAAAGAGCACCCAGAAGTGCTGTTGTTGAAATATGCGGTTGATTGTTCAAGATTTTCAGGGATGTTTTTTTCCCAACCCCACACTCATTAGTTTTAAAAGTGTTCCATTATGTTGAAGAATCATAAATGCATTTTATCTTTTACATTAAACATTTGTTTTTAAATTAATTAAAAGTCATGTAATGGCTAGTCATTGATTTATATTAGAAAATGGCTTATAATAATAATTGATACATAGAAAATAAATTTTATTTTACATGTAAAGGTTATAGAATGCATTACAAGAAAAAAAAATTAAATAAAAATTTAATTTACAATCATATAGCTATCAAATTGTTGTGACAGCTTATAATTACATGAAGACATTAAAAACATTATATCTTTTTTACATTTTAGACAATCTTCTAAATTTTTCCTTCTATTTTTAATATAATTTAAATAAAATTTATGGTATTTTACAATTTTTGAAACAAATTTTGTTTGCACGTAAATATAAATCCCTTCACCAATCTCCATGCTTTGTGCATTATAATGCAATATGTGTTGAGCTTATAATGCAATAGGCATTAAGCTTATAATAATAACAAATGAAAAGTCATCTTTTCAAATAACATTGCATGAGGTAGCCCACATGGTAGATTATAAATTGAAAAAATAGGCTAATATTAGAGCACAACTAGGTATACCTTAGAACGTGGATGATATTATAAATTAACAGTATCATTAAGAAAATTAAATTCCTATACCTAAAAGTCAAGCTATCAAAAGTAATGCAATTATATATAAGCATAATCTACGTGCTTTGTGCACTATATGATAGTATATGTTGTCTTCTTATCTCCTACCTTTATATCTAATACAATATGCATTGAGTTAGTAGTCATATAAGTCCACCTGAAAATAACATGGCATGGGATACCCTAAGTGGTAGATGTTAAATTGAGAATACATGTTGATTTAACTATTATAGATCTCCAAAATATCCATGAGAACAATTATTAACAATCAAAATTAATTGTTGGAAGCCTAAGACATAATAAAAGGAATATTATAAAGTAGGAATGACATTGTCCACTAGAATAAGTATAAATTCACCAAATTAATCAAGTTTGTCTATGTTGGGTTGAACTAGTACTTGGTCTATTTTTAAACTTCTAGCTTATTAAAGGGGTGAGTGGCATAACAATAAAGATTTTCATAACTAATTGAGGATAATTCAAACTTATACTAAACTGTAACAAAATAGGATGACGATTAAGTGCAAGTAGGATACTTTCTAATTTTTTGACCATAAAAGAGAACTAACATAAAAGAGATATATAGAATAAGATCCCATAAGACTTTCATGTATATCGTTGCATTCATCCATAGGAAACATGTGTTCAGTGGTTATGTCATTCTCTTGTCTAAGCACCTAATTTCTTTGACAACGTTCACCTGTCTGATTAAATTTCTTTCCATGCGTATAAATTTTAGAATTGTTGAAATCCTTGTGCTTCCTATCCACTTTAGATCATAGTCCTCATTTAGTAAATGGTCTTAGGTTCAATCTCCATGCATCTCTATTAGCTATTATCATGTGGCCACTATAGTCGTAAGTCATATTACCTAGTCTTTTGTTTTTTCTTTTAAGTGTTGAGTCAAATATGTAAAATGTATAAAATAGAAAAGACCGTAAAGAACACTCATAAAAATAAGTCATAACCAAAAATTCTTAAGGAAGGAAGAGAAGAGAAAAGAAGGCAAAGTAAAATGAAGAAAACTACAAGATCTATATATTTAAGTTGCTAAAATTAGTACACTTAGATATTGATATTTATAGTAAAGGTATACATATAATGAACTCTTTTATTAATGATAAATTTGTCCAAGAGGCATCCAATCTCACTCGTAGAAATAAAATCCAACTATTATAATCAAGGAAATCTATGGAGTTATGCATCGTGTCTTGCCATAAAAGCTTGCTAAACATGTTATTTTTTAAGGTACCAAGGCTATAAGTAACTCTACCAACTCTGAATTATTTAGAATAAGAAGGTTGGAGGTATTGGATGATGGAGGTTATTCAATCATCTCATTAGCCACTAGTGATTGGACCACTTCTAATTTAGTGGCAATTATTTTGTTTTTTAGTTATGTCACGTGGTAGTTGTATTTATTTTTTTAGCATGTGTGAAAGTAATAACATATATGTAATCATGTTCACTCATATATGTGAATATTCATAATTCAATCCCCTAATGTAAACATATAGTGGAAAAATGAAATCACAAAAAATAGCAGCATCATGATACTTGTAAAGGTTGAATGATTAGATGTGTTCCTATTCATACTTGGGTTTATGATAAACATTTTTAAAACCATTAAAATTTATGCAGATGATTCTTACTTAAGTTCCCACACTAAGTAGGTCAGATGTGTTCCATATAATGAATGGTTGATAAGTATAGGGTTCATATATGTGTTCACACACTAGTTCTATTAGATGTGTTCTTGATAGTGCATGGTTGATAAGAAGTTGGGGGGGGGGGGGGGACGCGGCAGAAACCCCCAAAAGAAAGCAGCAAAAAATGAAAAACTAGGCACATGCCCAACTAGACAATATTATGAACCTCTCTATCAGCCTCCAAAATTCTTTCCAAATCAGAACACAACGGTGGGGGGAAAGACCCCCAATCCTCAATGTGTCCACCATCCAAATGGTCAGATGCCCATTTAGCCAAAAAAATTACTACCCTATTCCATTCTCATAGAATATGAGCAAAAGTAACACTATCCATAATCGAGCAAATCTGCAAAATCTATTACACAATCAGAGATAGATGCCAATTGACATCCACCACTTTCCTCTTGATGAGCAGGTTAATTAAGACTTGAGAGTCTGATTCACAGATAATCCTATGCCAACCTAACGCCTGGGCCTTGTCAAGGGCATAAAGAATGGCCTGGCCTTCCATCATGCTAATGGTTTGCAGCTCCTCAGGAACTACAAAAAGGAAAATCACCGTACCTTCAGAATCCCTTCGTATCCCTCCAGTACCTATGGGTCCAAGATTACCTCTAGAGGAACCATCTGTATTGATCTTGAGAATCCCATTAGGGGGTGCTACCACTAACCAGTCCTAAGAATTTTCTCTTTGACCTACTTGCTCCTCCTGACACATGCAGACTTACCAGTTAACTACTAGAATCCAAGTCACGCCACCACTTGAGCGTCTTATTTGGTCAAAGGAAGGCAAATCATGCTCTTTGCTTGGATGGTTTCCTGGATCATCCCCATCACTTTCTGCCATACTTGTTGCACCATGACTCTCACCACCCATAAAATTCACCTATTTCACTCAAGCCAGATCTGCCAGAACAGAAAAATGGGGCCACCTAGCCATATGCCCTAGAGGAAGGGCATCCTTGAGGGGGGTTCTCCCAATCCATTCCAAAAATTGACCACAGATTGAGTACGAAGACATGGGTGCTGCCAAACATCCCACCAATAATGCTAGAGTTGCAAGGCAAATGGGCATCACAAAAAAAGGTGTGTTGAATCCTCCTCGGCTACTCTACACATAACACATATAGAAGGGCCTTAAAAACCTCTCTTCCAAAGATTGTCCCAGGTCAAACACCTGTTCTAGGCTAGCATCCACGCAAAACAATTGCATTTAGGCCATGTGAAATTATTCCAGACATGTCTCCACCAATGCACTTCCCCCCTGCCCAATCTCTAAAGAAGTAAAACCTGATATCTAGATGAAACTATGTACGCAACCTTGGAATTAAGAGAACAAGCCAGCTCATCCTCCTCCTAAAGATGACTATAGTGGTGCTTGGAAAGGATGTGTAATAGCTCCTCATTCTCTTCATGCATCCCATTAATAGGCCATGTTTCGAGAGCTTTCCAGTAAGCTACCTCCACCTGTCCTTGAGTAATATAAGCTTTGAAGTCACTCACCTGAGACCAGCCATCATCAAGGAATCTCTGACAAAGGTTTAACAAGTTTGGAAACTGAGAAATGATGGGAGGATATCCATCCCAAGAGTCAAACCAAAAGAGAGCCTTGGATCCCTTTTTACAAATCTAGAATAAGCCATTCTTGATGAGAGCAGGCCCTTTTTTGAGAGTACCCCATATTGCTGAACCTTTCCCAATAAGTGGATAGTGAGGAATGTCCCTCTAAATGGTTTTGGATTAGTACTTCTGTGAGAGAATTTTGGCCCAAGCTTTGTCTTGTTCGGTGTACCATCGCCAATAAAGTTTGGCCGCCAAAGCAATACCATTATGGTTTGTCTGCCTCAAACCGAGCCTACCATATTGTTTGGGGTTGTAAATAATCTACCATCTAATAAGGCTCCATTTAGTGGAGTTCAGACTACCAGCCCATAAGAATTATTTGGTAACCGAATCAAACTCCTTAACGAATCCCATCGGGGCAACCTGAAGCATACACCTGTAGATGGGTAAATCCTGCATCGTATATTGGATAAGTTGAACATGGCATGTAAAGGATAACCACCTGTATGTCCAATGATTCAATTTCACCCAAAATTTCTCCAAAATAGTCTACCAAGATTCTTTAGATGTACGGCCAGCTGAGATAGGGATACCCAAGTAAATCAAGGGGGGAGTCCCAATCAAAAAATGAAGAGTCCTCATGATCCACTACTGAATAAGGCCCAGAGTATTGAAGAAGTAGATGGATGACTTATCTTCATTTACCTTTTGTCTTGAGGCCATAAGATAAACATCTAACTCCTTATGTAAATTAGCAGATTCAGTCACTATGGCTATGCCCATAAGGGCAGTGTCATCAGCGAATTGTAGGTGTGATTGAGCTGGCAATTCCCCTCCCCATCGCCATCCTTGGATATGTCCTTCCTCTCTGTTCTTGTTGATCAACCAACCCAAACCTTCAGCAAGGAGAAGAAAAAGGTACAGAGACAGAGGATCACCTTGTTGCAGCCCTCTTGTAGCACCAAAAAGCTCTCTGTGTTTTCCATTGATAAGTACTGAGAAGGAAGCTAAGGAAATGCAGCTCATGACCCATTGAGTCCATTCACCCACAAATCCAAAAGCATGAAGAACCTTCCATTGGAATGACCATCTGACCCTATCAAAGGCTTTGGCCATGTCCAATTTAATGAACATTGCCTTATCTTTTGAGCTAGCCATGGAGTGAATGGACTCAACAACAATAACAATACCATCTAGGGAAAGATGTTAGAAAAATTAGTGTTCACATTTTTATTAGTGATTTACTATGTGGTAAATACTATCAAGTTATTATTTGTAGATTATTGTATGGTTAATGTAGTAATATTGTTATTATTGTTAAGTCATATATAGATTATTATAGCAAACAATATATTATGAATAGTTTATTGCTTGGTGATTTAGTTATATAACTCACGTGGCCTATGAGATATTTTAGGTAGCTAAACATTGATTAATTATTAGGATATGAGTTATTTGAGGAGAGAAAATCTCCATGAATATAGTAATTCATTTCCTATATATTTATATATCCCAGATGATTTTATAATACTGTGGAAACTATGTAATAGAATAATATATTGAGTGTTTAATTATTATCCTATGTACTCTTTATGTGTTCATCTCTAATATATATTTCATGAATTAAATCTTTGCATCAATCTCATCCAAAAGATAACATATAATATAATACAACCTAGTAAATCCTTGGCTCCTCGAGATGGGTATGGGTGCCCATCAATCATTTATCAATCACATAGTCACCCTTATCTATCAAATGTCATCCCTCAATTGAATTTATCAATCAAGTGTGGTCTAATCCCTAAATTCATCAATATATTATTTTTGCCATATATTTATAGAAGGGAAACTTTTCACATCACTCACTAGAATGTGGAATCCCTAATTTTCCCTATATATAGATATGTAAATCAAACCCTCTAATCTTTATGTGGTGCTCTCACCAAATAAATATGTATGGTCAATCATCAACCAAGTTCCCCTCATATATTATGGGATCTCTCTCATCCTCAACTTTAGATGGTTGATCTATATATATTGACACCACCCATTAATGTGCCCAATATATTATATATTACATATGCATATCCTAAATAGATATAAGGGCATAAGGGTAATTTTTTGGGCATCACTCTTACATCAATCACTAACGATTGATGTTATATATTTTATATCAATAAATATATAGGGGTTGGGTCACCATTATATATATGATAAGTTGAGCAATCAATTTGTAGATGAATCTATGGACCCTATCTATATATGGGCACCTGATATCCCCTATCTATATCTATGGAGGATGAATTTACTATGTATCAACAAAGACTTGATTAGTTTATTATATTAACCAGGGGCCCATATCTATATATGTCCACTTGAATATCCCTATCATCTAAGGAGGGCGAGGGGTGTATAGGGATTGAACCTATAGTATTTAAGTCATGGACTTAACAATTTGACTAATTCTTCCACCGCACTTTATTAGATATGGGTATGAACACAATGAAGTAATGCCATATCCATATCCCATATCTATATATGGCAGGTTCCACCCAAGTGAATAAATTAATTTAAATCATATTACATACATAATATGTTTGGATCATTCAATTTTAATAAGTATGAATGAATGATATGGTGGCACCATATTTCATCATTGCATAAAGACATGATCACAAACCCCCCCCCCCCCCCCCCCCCCCCCCCCCCCCCCCCCCCCCCCCCCCCCCACCCAACAAATATATAAATATAGAGTTTCATTGGCATTGACATAGTATATATTTCATTTGGAATAATATATATTGGCATATTGATCACATATATGGATTTAAATATATATAGGCTAAAGTATATCAATACTATCATCTATATCTAGTTCACTCTATCCATTGAATGAGACTATCAATGATTGAACAAATCTTTTGATGTTCAATGCTACTACATTACATATTTAATATGTATGGTATGACCAAAGTGACTCAATGTGCATACTAATTGAAATAGCATGAATGATCAATGTGATGTAATACATATCCATATCATAGTATAGACTTATGTCATTTCTATGCATCTTTCATTATGTTGATGTAATAGATAATGAAATGGGTGTGGGTAACATGATGTCATGGCTATTGTCTACCCAATTAATATGATAGTTGGTTTCCATTGCTTGAATTTATCAAATGGGCTTCAGTATGTATGGGTTTGTCAGTGTGGTGGTCTCATTGACTATTTTGATACCATTCACTATAACTATATTTTCCCAATCCATGTGCTAGAAATGCAAGTAAAAATGACATAATGAGATGAAGGTGAAAAATGAGGAGGTTTGTTCTTTCATATGGAATAAAAATTTATTTTGTGGAGAGGAGACATTATATTTCACAACTTTAGCTTGATCCAAATAAAAATGGTGGGGAAGGTATGTCCATAAAAAATATGAAAGTGGAGACAAATTTCAAAGTGATTTGATTGGTGATGGTGAGAGGCAATTATAAGGTATTTCATGTGATCGACTCAAAGAAGCCTGAGCATATACCCATGCAAAGTGTAGTGACATGTCACATCTATCAATGCAATCTATATCTTCCATAGAACTATTTTATCTACCTAATAAATGATTGAAACAAGTGTCATGTCAATGAAAACATATGTTAGATATCTAATGTCTCCTCTAAAAATATAGAGGATGCATCGCATGTCAGTTTAATATAATCTAAAACTAATTGGATGAGAAATATAATTGATTTAACTATATAAAACCAAATTATATGGATTTAAAACTAATTCAACATTAAATGGAAAAGCTTCCTCAATGAAGGACACCTCCTATATAATGTAATCAACCAAGGCAGGATGACATATGCAAATAGATATGAATACATATATTACCAAGATTTTTTAATTCTTGTTATTAATAACACTAACAATATCCATTATATTTATAATAATAGTGTTCATTTATCTTTATTATATGAATGGAGGAAAGGTAAAACTGCCATAAGGGCCACAAGCTCTACCATATTGGGTACTCTGATAGACCTAGGCTTGAATCCTCATAGTATCTACATACTCTCTCCAAGCATTATGGTGATTTAATATATGTCAAATTAGGCACCACCATGACTATTATAGCTTCCTTTGTATAATTTGAAAATACCATAATAAATATTTATATATGTATTCATGTACAATATGAACTAAAAATAGTGATGCTATAGAGATGGTGATGTCATACCAGATAAAGGTACAATGATGGTGATAAGTTTGTATTTTCCAATTGTGAAACCCCATATATTTAAAAGAGTGGTTGGAATACAAAGAATAAAAAATGACATTGTTACTTTCCTCCATATTTAAATAACAAGGCAAAGGTACCACTCTTAACATCAAAGTTTTTAGTAATGTCTTCATCTATCATGTTATTGAATAAATAATGTTGAAGATGAAAATATTCGATCATAACAACTTAAATGATAAAATTAATTTTTTTAGGTATAGAGTTTGACAATAATCAAAGACTAAATATATATATTACACTTGGTAAACATTAAAGGCACATGTAAAATTTAAAACTATGCATAAGATTGTTTAGAGATGAATAAGAATAAAATTACTCCAAAAACTTATTAGACATTAGATTAGATGAAAAATGGAAAGGCTTCATAAATAAAAGACACCTTTGGTGTAAAAGATAGATTCCTTTAATGATCTTTAAAATAAATGTATAACTAGAAATGATAAGACTCTATGATGGCCATCTAAAAAATATGTATTTATTTGAGCATAGATTTTGATAATTTCATCATATGAAACAATTTTTAGGGTTGGATGTGGACAAATACTATAACATTACATTAACATCTTAAAATTTGACTCTTTGATAGTGTTTTTTGAAGAGGAGAGATTAGTAAAAATAACTAATTTTCTAGAAACATACATGGCAAAAGATTAAAGATTAAAAAAAAAAATTGAAATGAATATTATATCAACTTATTTTGAAGGGTTATTTGTATGCAAAACAAATTATTCAATGATCCCATAGAATTATTAATGTCAAATGTTATTAAAAACATTCAATTTAATTCAACTATCTAAATGCATATGTTAAGGGTATAACATTGTCAACCTAATTGATCATGAAGGACTTGTGAACTAAAAAATGAAACTAGCTTGTATTTGATAACATTGATGGTAAGAAATAGTGTTGTATTCATAGTTTCCTTTCAAAAAAAAACCCATTTTCATTCTTATGGTAATACTAAGTTATTGTATTCTACTGAAAATATACTCGTCAGACATTAAAATCATTGTTTCTCCATCTTTAATACATTTTATTTTGAAAATCATAAAGAGAAACATCCAAAACAAACAAATAACCCTTATGATAAATTTAAAATATATCAAAATGAATAAAATAAATGGTTACACTAATATTTTTATGCAAAATATCAACTTTAAAAAAAAAAAAAAAAAACACAAAACAAAAAAAAACAAAAAAAAAACAAAAACAAAACAAAAAACAAAACAAAACAAAACATAAGCATAAGCATAAGCATAAGCTAAACGTACTCAAAAGACAATAAAAAGAATTGTCTTTGCTCCCTATGAGAATGGTACTCGAAACCCCTACGATATTAGATGTCTTACAACCAATTTATTGACCATCTCATTTAAACAATAACTTCTTTCATGGATCCTAATACTAATATATTAGTTATCTTTACAAGTTTGTCTTTTTAAAGAAAAGGAATTATATGCAAAATAAAGAGAACCACATTGGAATTTGAGACATCTTATAAATGTAATGCTTTCACTTGTACTCATTTCCCAACTCACCTATCACATTTTTATGTAAAAAATAAACACATTCAATATATTCATTTCTATTTTGCTTTAGAAAAAGAGTTTTAATTATATTGTGCATGCAGGATAGTCGAAATTTATGTAACAGAAAAAAATTAAATTATTTGTAAATAAAAAAAATCTAGGAAACATTAAATGGGGACCATGTAAATAATCTTATTTCAGAAAAAAAAAACACTTCCAATGCTTTTAAATATTGTGCTTAGATTTATTCATTTAATCATAATTCACACGTTTTCATATGCGTTAGAGTCACTTTTTGACAAAATTCCATCCTTCGATAGTGTTTCATTGTTGTACCTTTATGCTCCACGAATGTTTTTCAACACATTCTCATTTATTAATAGCAAATTAGATGCCATAATTGTACATGTCAAAAAAAATTGGTAGCAAAAAAAGAACCTAGCAATATGTTTGAACGTGAAGCGACAATATTAATTTTATATTACCAACATTTCAATCCCTAGTGCCTTAGAAAAATTAAATAATAGCTCTCACTTATAACTTAAATAACAACTCAAACAAGTTGTATAACACATCAAACAATTTGTACATGCACCAAACATGCCTTAGATGAATTTATAATATTATTTTATAGATTTTGAATACCATTATTAGTGTATGTCATGCTTTAGCTTGCTAATGCCTTTGGAAGTTTTTTAAGGCTTCCAATAATTCTATCAAACTTTTACCAACCTCGAGTGAAATTTAAATACTTCTAAAAAAATTTAAATATGCCATAGTGAACGATGCAATACCTCTCTAGGCTTAGATGCCCTCAATGTAGAGATAATACATTTTTTTCTAGAAAATAAATGTAATCCCTGTTGAGAAAATTTAACATGCTTTTAGAAGGTTCCTTTACCTAGATTGAAACCTTGTAACAATATTTGATCTCACTTACCACTTTTCTAGAACTTTAAGTAAATATAATATTTAAAATTCAAACAAATTTTAAAATGCATAAAAAACAATTTACCAAAAAGAAACTCCTTTAGAAAATATTTCTCATCTCTATAATGGATCTTCTATGGCTTCCTCACATATCCAAGTGCATCAGTGCTAATACCATTGTTAGGAAATTAAATATGGAAAAATTAGGTAAAATTACATAAATAATTTTTGAATATGTTCACTTTATTACTCTTTTTTAACCCTTAAGCTTTAAAAAACCTAAAATACATGATTTGTAAATAGATTCTAATAGTCCAAACTGCCAACTAATTACACATCTATACAATTACAAAAAATATTTAACCTATATAAATTAATAACTAACATTAATTTTCCATCTAAATAACTAATATCTAACTTTAAATATAAAATACTATAGACTTTATTAAATTTAGGTAGTGCCTCAAACATAAAATGCATGGTTTAATTAATTACATACAATTAATTAAAAAAATATAATTTAAATCAGAAAACCTAAAAATTGAATACAAAATAAATACAACTATTAAATAAATTGCATGTTAACATAAGTGATATAAATCAATATTATTTTAAGATATATATTTTTACTCAAACTATATTTAAAATTAGAAAAGTTCTACATAACCTTCTCATTTCCTAATAGAAAGTATTATTTTATATTTTATATATAACTTTATCTCAATATTGGAAAATGAGTGGTGGTGGGATATAATGGGGAAACCAAAAATTAATTTAAAAAAAAAATAAAAAATAAAAAATAAAAATATTGAAAGGGTAATAAAAAGACAAATTTTAATACACGTGCATTCCACGCATCCCTTCCGTTCAACTCATGAATGAAAGTAAAAATGAAGTTGAGTGAGTTGAGATGGACATAGATAACCTTGAATGAATTCTATAAATATATACAAAACATTCCATTAGATTACAAACATCTAAATATGAACAAAATAAGACACATAGAGTCTATTAGGGTATGGTTGGTAGACTAGTACAAGAACCCTGAGCTAGTGGCATGGTTGGGGAGTTTGATGAAGAAAGGTGACAAGATGAACATTGAAATGTGTCAAGGAGGACCTCATATGCCTCATGAAGGTCTTTATAATTTACACCAAACTTAGATAAACTACCTACAAACCTCAATCTTGCTCAGCCTCATAGAATGTTATTTCTCAACCTGAGGGGTCACTTTCTTTCACTTGGTATGGTCAGGAAGATTTTCATGGGACCCTGAGCTCCTAAGGAAAGTTGAATAACATAATGCACTTCAATTTTGTGTAATTTTTTGGTGGGTTCATATGTTCATATTTATGAATCATCCTTAAGAACCCAAGTCACTTTTAGGCTGCCTAAGATAGCCATAAAGACCTGATGAGAAAAAAAATGAGAATTTCATGCCTCCAAATGGAGCAAACAGACTTCCAAACCACTTCGAACATGTTAAAGACTCCTATAAGCATCATCCCATGCCCTTTGTTGGTCAAATTCTATACATAATAGGGCTAAAAACATTAATTTTTGATATTTTGTAGGTCATACAGTGAGTCAGAACTTCAAATTTGGCATGGAGGTAGTCAAGGATGTTTTCTAAGTGAATCACATGGTACTTTAGGTTTTTTCATGTATGAGGAGGCTATATAATAATTTTACAATCTCTTGGCAGAGATGCCTAATTAAGGCTTAGTTAGGAGAGAGAAATGGTAGAAAAGGACATCTCCACTCACTCTTAAAGCATTAAAGTAAACCTAAAGTTATAAGGCCATACTGGGTACTAACATGTACCCTCAAATTCTTAACACCTTTTATAATTTATTCCACACAAGGAGGTTTGCATCATTTTAAGGTTATACAGAATGAGGCCTAATTCAGGATTTTTGTAGAGAATGACTTGTTGGAGATAGTTTGAGGCCATAAAATAAATTTTTAAATGTCAAATATGATATTAATAGGCCATCCATAAATTTTTCATGAGCTAATGTAACTGAAACCAAGTTTTGACACTTATGTGCAAAAATGGCCTAAGGAGATGAAGAACCCTCTAGACACCTTGCATGAGAAAGAGGTGATATGTCAAAGAGAACCTATTGGGATCAACTAAGAGGTGTCAAGAGTAGAGAAAATAGGTAAGATAAACTGATTTGACCACCAATAAGGCCACTTATCTTTCAACATGTTAAGAAGAATAGAAGTTTCAAGAAGCTAGTCAAAGTGTCAAACGAGATTTTTAACTCCCACACCACTTTGAGTTTTGAAACATATTCTTAGGATATAAACATGATGTAATGTACCTATTAAATTCATTCCATAACTCATATTATTATTATAACTCACATGACACTTGTCTACCTTCTCTCTCCTATGCCCTTCTTCTCTTCTCTTACACTTGTGCTATATATTGAACCACTTTGGCTTTGAAATGTATCCTCCACCTAAGTATGGTGAAGCCTTGATAATTTTCGATATTTGAGAAATAAATAATGATTGGGTTTACATTCTCCATGATTTGTTTCAATGTGTATGTTAAGTAAGTTGATCTTGTTAAGCGATAGTTTCTCTTCCTTAGCTTCTTGTCTTTTTTTGCATCCATATTCAACTTTGGAAGTCTATTGCATGTCTCCTAAAGTGTTATAATGAAGTTTTTACAATTTTAGTGAGTTATATCTTCAATAATTTTATGATATGACCTTGTATTTAGTCCTTCTAACCTAAGTTAGCTTCATAAACCTCAATAAGAAATACTAATGCAAGAGGTAGATTTGGATTACTATATATGTAAATTAGGCTTGTGTTTGAAGTGCACTTGCAATTGGTTGGTAGTGGTTAGGTTATAATTGATGCATAACCTTTTGAGGATAGATTTACTTTATGTTTTTATCTCCTTTTTCATCCAAATGAGCTAGTAAGTTAGGTGATGAGCTTCAATAAACAAATCAAGGGAGCTAACCCTTCAATCTATAGGTTTGCCTCTATTATAGGCAACCTATAGGCCTAGAGGTAATCCAATTTTTTACTCAATTTGGAGAAGGTTTAACTACATCTCAAATGATGCAAAATTGAGTGACAATGAGTATCTTAGAATAACTTAATCTTGCTAATTTATGCCAAATAATCATTTTGAGCTCAGTGAAAGATGAGAAAATGTTCAGTGCATTATCATTTTTAAAGTCAAATTTAAGAAACAAGATTGATAATAATATGGAGACCTGATTGAAGCTATATATAATTAGATATAATGTCCTCAATTTTTCATTTGAAAGAGCTCTGGTAATTTGGCAATCTACATAAAAAGAAGAGGATTAACTAATAATTCTTCAAACACTCTACACTTAGAGAGTTCTACAGGACTATATCTGAGTCCAACAACTTTTGAAGAGAATTCACGTAATAATTATAAATTAAAAAGAAGAAAATTGGCATGTTTAAATTTTAAATTTAGGCATCTAAAATTTGAGGTTGATTGAGGAAGGAAAGTAGATTATATGATCACAAATAATTACTCATAGATTCATGTAGCTAGATTATATTTTGATAATTAACAATAGATGACTTTAATTTTGATATAAAAGTGCTAATAATTGATTATAAAAACATGTATTTTTATGTTTTTTTAATTAATATAACATTTATATACTAGTTGTAAACTCTATTATGGAGATGCATAAATATATTATGGTGTTTTGTTGTTATTTTATATGAAGTAGGTGTATTTTTATGTTTTGTTTAATAAAGAGAACATGTCTATAATAATTGTAAACTCTATTATAGAAATGCATAAGTATACTATGGTGTTCCCTTGTTATTTTATATGAATTATATGTATTTTTTTGTTCTATTTTATTAAGAGAACATGTCTATAACAATTTTAAACACTATTATAGAGATGCATAAGTATATAATGACGTTCCTTGGTTATTTTATACCGAGTAGGTGGATTTTTGTGTTTTGTTTGATTAAGAGAACATGTATATAATAGTTTTAAACTCTATTATACAAATACATAAATATATTTCGTCACTCCCTTGTTATTTTATACTAAGTAGGTGTATTTTTTTTTCTATTTGTTTAAGAGAACATGTCTATAATAGTTGTAAACTCTATTATATAGATGCATAAGTATATTATGGAATTTTCTTGTTATTTTATACCAAGTAGGTGTATTTTTATGTTCTGTTTGATTAAGAGAATTTATCTATAACAATTGTAAACTTTATTATAGAGATGTATAAGTATATTATGGCATTCCTTTGTTATTTTATACCAAGTAAGAGTATTTTTGTGTTTTGTTTGATTAAGTTAAAATGTCTATAATAGTTGTAAACTCTATTATAGAGATGCGTAAGTATATTGTGGTGCTCCATTGTTATTTTATACCAAGTATATTTTTGTGCTTTGTTTAATTAAGAGAACATCTCTATAATATTTTTAAACTCTATTATAGAGATGCGTAAGTATATTATAACATTCCCTTGTTGTTTTATATCAAGTATGTGTATTTTTTATTCTGTTTGATTAAAAAAACATGTCTATAATAGTTGTAAACTCTATAATAGAGATGTGTAAGTGAATTTTGGTGTTTCCTTGTTATTTTTTACCAAGTAGGTGTATTTTTGTATTATGTTTGATTCAAATAGGATGTCTTTAATAATTGTAAACTCTATTATAGATATGCATAAATATATTGTGGTGTTCCCTTGTTATTTTATATGAAGTAGGTATATTTTTGTGTTATGTTTAATTAAGGAAACATGTCTATAATAGTTTTAAATTCTACTAAAGAGATATATGAGTATATTGTATTCCCTTGTTATTTTATATGAAGTATATGTATTTTTATCTTCTATTTGATTAAGAGAATATGTCTATAAGAGTTTAAAACTCTATTACAAATATGCATAATTATATTGTGGTGTTACCTTGTTATTTTATATCAAAATTATTTGAGGTATCTCTAATGTAATGAACTATAAACATCTATATTGAACCAACAACCTCACTTCCTCTAATAACTTGCATAAATGACTAGAAAATTTGAGAAAATCATCACATATGTATTCGATCAACTTCAATTAATCCCATGGTTGATGTTTTAGACCAATATTAAATTAACTAAAAAATAAGGTAAGATCTCAACCTCAATCCTTGTAGCTTTAATTCCACCTACAACACATTCAATGCTATCAATAAAATATACATTAAGTGTGAGAATTTGGGTTGTGAAGTCATTTATGTCATTAACTTATTTTAACTTTTTCTAGTTTTTTAAGCTTTGAAGTCTTTAACACATAGCAATTTCAACCTACAAGTTTATAATTATAGTTTTAGTTATTTATTATTAAGTTTTTTAGTGATTAAAATAATATATAAGCGAAAGCATGTTTGTTTTACTTGATATCATAAATATGTTAAGGACCACCTGTGACATAGGACACAATACATTTAAGACAATAATTATATTTTGGTTGGCATCGTTTGTAATTGAAGTAAAAATATATTTAAAAGTCCATTATTGATTATAGATACCCAGTTAAGACATTTTGGCAAACTTTATCATTATTGATTATGGATATGGTTAAGACATTTAAAAGATAGTGTTTTGAGCAACTATCAACTTACTTATGCTCGAAGGCATATGCATATCTATAATCAAGTTTACAACTATTATAAACAAATTATTTTAATAAAAAAGAAGACTTAGAGGAGTTTTTTGCATGCACAGTCATCTATCTTGATTCTTGAAATGAATAAATGTAATGATAAATTCTCTAAAAAATATTTATTAAAAGTTATTTACTTTCCATCCTTATTTTTTATATTTATATTACCTTATGCCCCATAGTTGATTTATTTTTTATACTATATACTCTAATTTTTAATCATAAATTTGACTATACTTTATTTGTTATATTATTTGATTCGTCTTTACCACTAATTTTTTCTAAGAAACAATGGCATGCAAGATACTTAATTTAAATAATGCACAAATAAAAAAATAAATTATATTACATGTATGGTCTTTACCACATACTTATTTTAAATAAATAATAAATTTATTTATTCTAATAAATAATGGCATGCAAGATACTTCTTTTAAGAAATGAATAGAGTAAAATGAATTATATTATATGGTTGATCTTTACCACATAATTATTTTAAATAAAAAAGAAACTCATTTTCTCAAATAAATAATGGCATACAAGATACTTATTTTCAACAAAATGAATAAACACAATAGAGCTTCATGATCATTTCAACCATATTTTTAACTAACTTAAAAAGACTTATTTCACAGAGTTTGTGAACATATCAACATGTAATCAGTAAAAATTAGTGCAATAAGTAAATATAATGATAAGTTTCTTTAAAAAAAATTATTTAAATATATTTGTTTTTCATCCTCACTTTTTGTAGTTGTCTTGTTTTATGGCCCCATAGTTGGTTTATACTCTATACTTTGATTTTTTGTTACAATTTTTGCTATACTCAGTTTATTATATTATCCAGTTGGTCTTTATCACATACTTATTTTAAACAAATAAGAAATTAATTTATTTCAAGAAATAATTATATGCGAGATACTTCTTTTAAACAATGCACAAAAAAAACTAAATAAATGCAATAGATCCTCATGATCATACCGCATTTTATTTTTAAATATTTAAGATAATAATTATAATCTAGTTGTCATGGTTTTATATTTTTATTTTTAAAATAATGAAAATGATTTGAATTTTTTTTTTTTTTTTTTTGTCATCCTCACTTTTCATAGTTGTCTTTCCCTATGACCCCATGGTTTATACTCTATACTCTAATTTTTTGTCATGTTATTTTTGCTATACTTAGTTTATTATATTATCTAGTTAATATTTACCGTATACTTATTATAAACAAATAATAAATTATTTTCCTCTGAAAAATAATGATATGCAAGATACTTATTTTAAATAATGCATAAAGAACAAACTGAACAAATACAAGAGAGCCTCATGATCATATTATAGTTTGTTTTTAAATATTAAAGTAATAATTATATTTTGTTTGAGATGGGTTTTTAATTGAAATATATAAAAAAATTGAAAGACCAATATAGATGTGCTTAAGATTGTTTGGCAGAGCTTATTATATATTTATAATTTTAAAACTATGAAAATATTTTGTATTTTTTTTTCAATTATGTCATCCTCGCATTTTATAATTGTCTTGCCCTATGGCCCTATAGTTTTTTATACTCTATACTATGGTTTTTTATCATAATTTTTATATACATAGTTTATTATGTTATTTGGTTGGTCTTTTAAGAGACTTATAGAGGTTTGTAATCAATTTATACATAATATGGCCACTAAATTTAGCACTTTAAAAAGATAAATTTAATATTTAAAAAGGAAGACAAATTTAATCGTTAAAAAGAAGGAACTATAAACAAGATCTTGAATTCAGATTTTTCACACTATAACCTCTTTCTCTTTTGGTTTTTTAATTAACAAAAATTATCTCTTATAAAATAAATCTACATAAGTGCTTTAAATTGCTTAAAACCCTAGAACCAAAAAATTGTAAAACCTAAATTCATATAACTTCAATTCTATTCATCCTTTGTGGTCATGGGAATCACAAAGTGAGCGATAAATGCAAGAGGAGGCCAAATAAGAGGCTAAATAGCCAATAATGAAGTACAACCCAAGTAAGAAATACAAGTCTTACATGTCGTGAGAATCATGAAATGATTGACAATTATAAGAGGAGGTCAAGGATGAGTCTACGTAGCCAACATTGTAGTACAATTCAAGTAATATATACAAGCCATACATATCTTTAAATTTTTTCACACTTTTAAATAATCATACCTATCTTTTAAATGATTCAAACTATTGCCATGTTATTTCCCCCTGAATGTGTTTAGGAAAAGAGATTTAACTTAGAATTTTGGTTATTATTTCTTGATTTAAATATGATGCTTGATTGTCAGATATTTATAAGTTTTTTGAAAGAATTAATATAAATTAATATAATTGATATATATTTACACATATTACTTTTTTATGATTTAATTATATAAATGAATATAATTGATATATATTTACACACTTTTCTTATATGCAGACCTTTTGCATTTTTTTTAAGTTACATTTAAATTTTAGATTTATAGTTTTTGATAACATAGGAGAGCTATCAATTGCTTAACTCTCATCCATTAGTAGTGTCATTTTTTTTGTTGACATCATAATTTTTGGTTGCAGCTACAGACACTTATGGTAGAACATTGGAATGGGCAATGTCAAAATTGTTGAGAAATTTGTCAACAATGAAGAGAGTTAACGAAGAGATTGATTTTGTAATAGGATTGAATCATATGGTAGAAGAACATGATCTATCTCATCTTCAATATCTCTAATCATTAGTGAAATAAACACTGTGACTTCACCCACCAGCTCCTCTACTACTTCCACGTCAGTCTATGGAATGTTCCACAATAGATGGATATCAAATAATTGGAAAGAATCAAGTTATAGTAAATTCTTGAGCCATTGCAAGGGATCCAACTATCTAGGAAGAAGCCAATAAATTAAATACAAAAAGTTTTTTGGAAACCAAATTGATGTGAAAGGTCAAGATTTTGATGTGATACCATTTGGTTCAAGTAGGAGAGGATGCCTGCGATTAAATTTAGCTTTGTCATGGTCCACCTTGGCCTTGCACAATTGATATAATACTTTAATTGGAGTTTACCTGAAGGTGTCTCTCTAAAAAAGTTGGATATGTCAGAAGTATATAGTATTACCATGCCTAGGGCTATGCATCTTTATGCCATTCGAATTCCCCACCTTCCACTATATCTGTATGACTAAACATTCTAATACTAATTTATGATAAACTAGAAACACATTTTCCATGTACCAATGTCACAGATATAAATAATATTATATTATGTTGGCACTCTCGGGCCCCTCTCCCACTTCCTACCACGCCTAATATTATATATAAAAGAGTACCCATAGGTGGTGGTGTTGAAATATGCAGGTGATTATTCAACATTTTTAGGGATGTTATTTTCCTAACCCTACAGTCAATAGTCTTAAAAGTGTTCCACTATGTTGATGAATCATAAATGCATTTTATCTTTTATATTAAATATTTATTTTTAAATGAAATAAAATCTATGTAATGATTAGTCCTTGAGTTATATGGAAAATTGTTTATGATAATAATTGATATCAAAAATAAAATATATTTTATATGTAAAAGTAATGGAATGTATTAAAAAATAAAATAAAATTTTAATTTACAATCACAAAGTTATTAAGTCATTATGATAGTTTATGATTGGATGAAGTCATATAAAAAACTAAATAAGTATTTATTATAATTTTTTAATATTTTGGACAGTCTCTTATATTTTTCCTTGTATTGAATATAATATTTTAAAAAAAAAATTATATTTTAAATTTTGTGAAGCAAATTATGTTTACACGTGAATTTAAGTGCCATCATCTAGATATAAACATAATCTCCATGCTTTGTGCACTATAATGCAATATGTGTTGAGTTTATAATGCAATAAGCATTAAACTTATAATGATAACAAATGAAAATCCATCTTTTCAAATACCATCACATGAGGTAACCTATAAGATAGATTATAAATTGAAAAAATAGGTTATATTAGAGCACAACTAGGTATACTTTAGAATGTAAATGATATTATCAATTAACAATATCATTAAGAAAATTGAATTCATATAACTAAGAGTCAAGCTACCAAAAGTACCGCAATTATATATAAGCCTAATCTACATGCTTTGTACACTATATGATAGTATATATTGTCTTCTTATCTCCTATATCTACATCTAATGCAATATTAGTACATGTGTGTGTGTGTGTGTGTGTGTGTGTGTGTGTGTGTGTGTGTGTGTGTGTGTGTGTGTGTGTGTGTGTGTGTGTGTGATAATAAAAAATAAATTTATAATAATTATATTACTTTATATATTATATTATCTTAATATATTTTTAATAGTATATTAAATGATTATTATAATATATATTACTTGATAGTGCATAAAAGTACTTGAAATAAATTGCCTTAGGTTAAACGTGTGATTAAAAAATGGTGTCAATATGTCGTTAACCATTGATATCCAAAACAAGTTCTATTTATTGAATTTAACATGGAGTCATTAGAGTCATTGAAGGTAATGAATCTTGGAAAATCCTTCTATTCAATTGTATCTCTTCTGGATCTATTTATTACAAATCTAGTTAGAAACTATATTGGCTTTCATAATCATCTTATTACTTTTAATCTTGTTAAAATTAAAATATTTTTTTTGGTCAAAAGTATTTGGAATGCCTATGAGGCTATAAATTCCCATATTTAATTGGTTGGTGGTGGTTTTCACAATGGTCTCTCTTTCAATGACCACAATATTTGGTGGTCCCCCATCATGACCAATACTAACTTGTTATTGGTTGAATTGGCTAGTATAAAAGATTTTGAGGATTTTAAAAAATGGGATACAAAATATAAAGGATTTAGTATCTACTTGTGATAGGGATCCATGGCCTATGCTAAACTAAAAATTCAAATTTAAACAATGCCAACTTACCAACTATACTATGCATTCAGGAATTTATGTTAGATATTGTGTTACACAAGTTGGGCCTCCAGTGGCCACATTCTTGGTGGAAATACTATTTTTGGAATTATGATACTCATTAAAAGAATTATTACTTAGGTCTCCTCTTTCAAGTCATTATCCCCTTTTATTTATCCCTTGGTAAGGTCGATAGGCATTGTAACCTTGATTTTTTTCTTAGGACCTGGCTTACTAAGATTGATTAGATTTGGAAAGCCAAACTAGAACCCAAGCTTGCACATTTACTATTGTGTTTAGTTTATCAAGGCCTTCATCCCAAGTGTCCCCCTATGACCATCTTAAATATTTTAGACACAATTTTTGGCCTTGTCCCCAACCCCAATTATACGGTCATCAAATTTAGTCCCTACCACATTTATATTGATGAGGAATTTTCAAAATAAGCCCATTTTAAATTATTAGGAATGAAGAAATCACTCTGCTAGGATTTTTCATGGTTTGTGTCTACCTGCTTGCATCTTTTTCCTTTTTATGTCATACTGCTAAACTTGCATGTTTTTTTAGGGCTAAAACACATTAACTGCACTTAGCACACCACCATTTGGGTGGGTAGGACCTATATTTATGCCTTCTTCACACTTGACTTTATATGTTGAGGTTGGAGATGAAGCTAATGGAACCCAAATGAGTTTAGAAATTTGTTTCAAAATTATACAATGAGGTAATCCTTCTGCCCTCTCCTTTCCAAAGGTAAGTATTCCTATTATTGTTATTGGACAATGTTGCAAGTGGTATGAAAATTGTTCTATTATTGTTTATTTTGTTGGCCAAATCTCCTTAGAGGATTACCTCCACTACTGGCACCATAACCACTAGGAGCCACTAGGGGTCCATGTTTCTAGAATCCAAAACCTTACTAAAGGTTTTTCCTTATTTACATTTAAGGACCCATCTAAGACTCAGTTAATGCTTGTGAAGTCCAATGTTTGGTTCCTTCATAACCAATTTATGATTTGGTCTTCTTGGTCCTAGGGTTTTAAGGTTTTTAATAATGCTACCCTTCATGTACCTATTTATATTGAGCTTCCTCATATATGAGTCTACCTTTAGGATTTTATCCCCCAAATCATTACTCCCATAGGATGTGTGGTAATGATTGAACCAAATAGGTGGTTCTCCCCCACCCTAACAAATGAATCTGTGTGGAGGTTGTCCTCTCTGAGGAGTTGATAGTGTTCATTCAAATCCATGTCAAGGAGACCTAGCGGTCATAAAAAGTTGTATATTGCAACCTTCCTAACTCTTACTTCCACTCTTAGGCCTCAAACCACCACATCAAGGATTATCCTCATATGGGTCATCTAAAGCCTCCTCAGTTACCTCCTCAATCTAAGAAGCCAAAACTAATAGACCAAGGTGATGAATGGACCAGAGTTCACCCCAAATGTGCATTGTGACCTAAGCCACAAAGTGTAACCTAGCTACCACCTTGATAGGATTATCCTCTAGTTGTCACACCATCTTAGGGGGATTCTCTGATGCCCCCTTCTAACCCAGATTCTCCTAACCCATAAAACATTCTTTAGCATCCTAAAATATTAGGATGCCAACCCACAAATCATTTCTTTAGTTCCTCCTAACACCATTTTATATGTAAAAATAGAGGATACCAGAAGATCCCTTACCCACATGAATCCTAGGGTTTTAATCTCTTTCGATCCTTTGGATTTTTTCTTAGAATCACTCAACTTTAAAATTAAGAGAAATTTTCATACTTGTGTTCTCAAAGGTTTGGGTGGAATCGAATGCATGTTTCTTTTGTAAAAAGGATGGCCATTTTAGGAAAAATTGTCTAATGTTGGCATAGGAAAAACTGTTTGATGTTGGCTAATAAAAGTAATATCCCTAATAGACAAAAAGAGGAGACCCCAAAAGAGGAGACTATTTTGGATAATTTTTAGGTATATGAGAATCCTCTATTCAATAATGTGCCACTAAAAGATAGTGCTTCCACTATTCAGGCTATTGACTCACATCGACCTAAAACTCAAGGTGATTATGGGTTGAAGGTCACCCCTTGAATCTTAGATGCATATGCAACCATAGCCTAACATTGATAATCCCTCATTAGACTTGATAAATTACCTCCTTGATAGCTTAATAGGAACAAAAATTTCTTTAGGTCCCTCCCTCTAAAGAATATGTGGCTATCTTTATTGAGGCCCCTATTTGGTATATCTCATATTCTAAGGTCTCACATGTGTGCAATCCTAAAAAACCTTTTAGTGAAGCTACCTTGATGGTTATCTCTCTAGAGAAAAAGGATTTTGATCTACCTACTAGTGAGATGGATTTATTATATGGAGATCCTTTGGTAAAAAATAAATTTGTAGGGGTGGATAATTGGATGTCTAAAGGTGGAGGTAAAAGGCTTAAAATATACTTGATCCGTACTCTAGTTTAATAGACCACACCCAAGGAGAAAAAAATTGGCTAAAGAGACACTCCATAATGTTCAAGACCCCCTATAGAAAAAAGGCAAGGAAAATAAAGTATCAAAATACTTTAATAGGATATAAAATAGTGGGGATAATCCTTATGGTCAATCTAATTGACCTCTGATTACCCCCTAGTTACAAATGTAGATTTTCATTTGAAATGTGAGAGGGTTTAAATCCCCAGACAAAAAATTAGTTGTAAGATAGTTCAAGCTATCAAGAGATAATCTAGATTTTCTCTTCTTATAAGAAGTGAAGACTATTGGTACCTAGTTATCCTTAGTCTTGAACTTTATTTGGACTAATTCTCCTCAGTTCTACACTAATCATCAAAGAGGGAAAGGTGGGGCCTCTATTTTGGTTAACCCTTAGTGGAAATATTGAATTGTTGATCATGGTGTATCTCCTTGTAATAGAGTGATCTAGGTACTGATAGAATGTTAGAACTAGACATTTGGCCTTTGTAACATATACACCCCCAATAACTATAGGGATCGAGCTGACCTTTGGAATTAGTTGGCCATAAATATTTAAAATTTCCCTTAGGTATTTAGAGGAGATTTACATATGGTGGAAGATAAAGAGGATAAAATAAGGGGTGATCACCTGGCACATAAAAGAAATGAGCTTTTTTCTAGTCTCAGTTTAAAAGAATACATAGAATTGGTGATCCTCTCTTCAAGGGTAAAAGCCTTAGTAGATTAATTTGGTATACTTTGTACAATAATTAAAGTAGTAGAAAAAGATGATACTCAAGACTTGATAGATTTTATTTGTGTACAGAGACACTTGCTATGGATAAGGTCAAGGATGGTAATATGGTGACAGTGTTACCCTTTACTATGTCCGATCACCACCCAATTGAAATGACATTTTCATTTTTTAGTGAGGAGAATAAATATGCCCTAGAGTTCAAAAGGCTTTATAAATTCAATGTGTCACACCTAGATGATAGGGAATGTTTGGAGGGCTTACAAGCTTCTTGGAATATTGGTAAGTTTGTGTGTAACTCTAGTTCCAAAGTTGGCCTTTTGAATTCTATTATGAAAATTAACAATTTTTTGAAAGAACTTATGGACAAATCAAAGAAAAAAAGTGTAGAAAGATTTCAAACGATACTTAAGATAAACTTATCCAAGTTGAAGGCTCACTACAGGTTGACCCAGCCAATGGTTTTCTTCTTGAAGAGCTTAACCTATTGAAGCACCAAGCTCATCTATCACATTTGTACATTTATAGAGGAGCACATGTCTATTATGGACTAGCTTGGCTTGATCTTAGAGATAGAGGATATAAATTCTTCTTTTAATTTTTGAAATCTAAGCACATAAGATGTAAGATCAAAGGTATCAAAGTAAATGGGAAGAATTTTTAGGATGTTACTAGTATAAAAGGAGATTTTTTTGAGTTTTACTCTATCCTTTTTCACTCTGATGGGTTTATTAAATGTATTAAATAGAACATGGCCTTATGTGAGGCATGCATTCCTAAGAAGGTTTCACAGACTCAGGCATATTTCATGGAGGCTACCATCTCGCTCGATGAAGTTAAAAACACTATTGAATAATTAAAAGAAGATTAGGCACCTGGGGTGGATGGATTCCTTCATGAATTCTACAAATTCAATAAGGAATGGATTTCCAAGGACTATTTGGAGATATTTAATAATGCCATTGACACCAGAATACTTGGCCTAGACATTAATAGAAGGGTAATTAAGATTATCCCAAAGGATGGTAATATGTCATCAGTTAAAATTAGAGACTAATTACCCTCCTCAACATCTCCTACAAGATTATGGTAAAGGTCTTTATGAGGAGACTATCTTCACTTCTACCCTCTATTATCTCAAAGACTCAAACTGGGTTTGTTGAAGAGAGATACATTTTGGATAATCTAATCACTGGTTAGGAAGGAATTTACTAGGAAAGAGATTCAAACCAAGATGTAGGAATGATCTTGCTTGACTTTGAAAAATCCTATGATATAATTGAGTGGCTTTTCATTGATAGAATGTTGCATGACATTGGATTTTGGGATAGATTCTATAGAATGTTAAATGTTCTCTTCAAGGATGTTTTGACTATAATTGAAGTCAATGGTGAGCTAACAAATTCTCTTATGATTTAATGCT
Organism: Torreya grandis; assembly: GCA_037957365.1. Taxonomy (NCBI): domain Eukaryota; kingdom Viridiplantae; phylum Streptophyta; class Pinopsida; order Cupressales; family Taxaceae; genus Torreya; species Torreya grandis. The sequence goes on from JARHVA010003086.1 coordinate 1,928,461, forward strand.
CCATTAGGCAAGGATCTCCACTCAGCCCATTGCTCTTTTTTTGGTGGTGGATACACTACATTATATTCTTAGGTTCTCTGATATTGGGCCTTCCCCCAAAGGTATCTCACTCTCAAATAATAAGTCCCTAATCGATGTCTTATTTGTCAACGATACATTAATTTTTGTCACCTTGGTGTAAAATAACTTGGCTCAAGTTGCAAAGAGAATAGATATCTATTGCTCTACCTCTAGATATAAAATTACAATGCATAAATCATGTTGGTTTAGTGTTTCTTCCCACTGGGTTTTTCCTACATGGTCGTATGGCCATTCTATCTTATTTAAGCCTCCTTAGGTAAGTTATAAAGGGTCCCTAGGATAATTATATTTAATTTTAAATAGTTAATTAGGAAGATTAGGGGCTTCTTCATGTTGCTTTAGTTTTCCCTATATGTACCCACTTTTCCTTTTTGTAAGGTTAATGAAGAATCTCTCAATCAATCGACTCATTCACATTTTACAATAGATAGGTTAATGCATATTTTTCCTCTCTTAGAATTTTAGAGCTCTCAAACTACCTCACAAGATTCAACATTGATTGCATGAAATCATTTTAGAGATCTTGGCACAATCTTTCATGTTATCAGATCCCTCCTAATAGCCTCATGCATCAAACTCCTTGGTAAGATCCTGCATGCATTCATCTTGCATGTTTTTCTTCTATCTTGGCCACCATTTTTGAACTTAGAGGAATTTTATTAACCTACCTCAAAACTCATGTCAAAATGTGTTTGATTAAAAATCCATTTGCATATTTCTTTTGGGTTTTTTGAGATCTAAAATGCATTATTTTTAAATTTTTGAGAAATTTCATGGATTCTCTTAAAAATCAATTTCTTCCATCTGGTCAAACATCCATATAGATGAAGTAATCAAGCTTGTAAACCTTTGTTTACTCTCCATATACCAATTCAAGTTATCAAAAGGTAATTACTTTATTTTATACGAAATTGGGTTTTCAGAGTGCAACAACTTACTTACAAAAAAAATCATGTTTTTGGCAATAATTTACTTCCAATTCATGAAGTTAAGTAAAGTAGTCCAAGAAACCCAAATTACACTACTTGGAAGTAATCGGGCTTCTCCAACACCACAAATAGAATTAATTAGGCTTCTTAACACCAACAACTTGATTACAAACCAAATTGGGTGTTTTGAGTTACTTTACTTCTAATTTGTGAAGTTAAGTAAAGTAGTCCAAGAAACTCAAAATACAATATGGGAAGTAATTGAGCTTCTTTAGGGTAACTACATGGAAGTAATTGAGCTTATCCAAAGCAATTACTTATAAGTAATCAGGATTTAGCAATCAAAATTCATAACCCTAAAATACACTATAAAAAGTAATCGGGCTTCTCAACCTCAACTGATTTAAAGTAATTGAGATTCAGTAGTGGCATTACTAATCTTTGGCAATAACAAAGTAGTTAGAGAAACCTAAAATACACTGCATAGAGTAATCAGGCTTCTCAACTTTAACTACTTTGAAGTAATTAGTATTTAGCAGTGGCATTACTAATCTCTGATAGTAGTAAAGTAGTTGGAAAAACTCGACCAATACTACAAGACTGAATCAATAGTTTGGAGTAGTCTTATTGCATTAAAAGTATGAAGTAAAGTAGTTTCAAAAGTCTAAATTAAATTAGTTATGAAACCTCACATGAATTTTAGGAGGGCATCAAAGTTTAGGTTAAAGTTAATGAAGAAATAGAGTAAAGTTATTTCCATTTTTGGAAAGGGTCCAGGAATATGTGGGAGTAAGAACCAGTAAGTTCTATAACTTTCAATTCATAGCTCCTTTTTAGGTGCTAGTTTTTTTGAACGTGCATATTTTTTTGATCTCTACGCATTGGTGACATTGTTTCAAGAATTTTATAACATCCATTTTTCACATGATGTAATATATTAAAACTCTCTTCAAACCTTTGTATATTTTCTCTTAGATGCATTATTAGTAGTACCTGATGTCCCTCTCATACTTTCTCACACTGATTGCTCATAGATGCATTCTTGAAGGTGCTTGACATCTAAGACTTATCATGTGTGCATTGTAACTTTAGGGGGGGTATTCTTGATATTTCAAGGGGTACTTATACTGTGTGCTTTTTGTTTTTTATTTTCATTTCAATTCTTTAATTTGTCTCATTATACTCTACACTAATGGATCTAAACATCAAAACACTCACACCATTTAACTATCTAGAATGAATGTCTAAAATACAACTTGCTTTGAGAGTTAAAAGACTCTATCAAATTACTATGGGTGAGGAAACTGAGCATTTATAGATTTAAAAAAGGTTAAGTGTTAAAACAGATGTGATGAGGCCTATGGGTTTCTATGCTTGTTAATGTCTTCCAACCTCTTATTTCATGTTGAATATACAAAAACTCTAAATGAATTCTGGATAATCTTGGACAAACTTTTTGGAGTGCAAGACATCATGATGGGTCATGAGTTGGAGAATGAGCTCATCACATTGAGACCAAGTGACTATGACACCCTACAAGACTTATTTGCAAAGTTTAAATCACTGAGACTATAGTTGAAACCATGTGGCATTGAAAAAATATATGACTAGTTAATTATATTCATGCTTGCAAAATTGGGTCATGACTATTCAGTTTTCATCTCCACATTTCAAGCTACCAAACGTGCACTTGGATCCACTTGGAAACTGTCATCATTTGATGAGTTTATTTTTGATCTAAATCAAGATCAAGATAATTTGGTTCAAATGGGTACACTGAAGTCTTCTAAATAACATGCCTTGATTGTCAATCAAGATAAGAAGAAACCTTCTAGTAGTGGCAAACAAGAGAAAAAATAGTCTAAACTAGATCATGACCATAAGAAGAATAAAAAATCAGATGACAAGCCTAAGGCATCATCAAATGAGTCTTCCTCAAGATGGAAACCTAAGAAGGAGAAAATCAAATGCAAGTTTTGTATGAAATTTTGGCATGATGAATCACAATGCATGAAAAAGAATATTGACACCTTGATTAAGATGCTTGAGAAGATTAACATCAATGTCCTTGAATCTTCATCTTAGAACACATTAGCACAATATTATGTAAAGGGTAAAGATAGCAAAAAGGGTAAAAATAAGGGCAAGGCACTTGTTGTGGTAGCTTCTCAGGCTTTAACTTGGGTTATTGACTCAGGTGCTTCCTATCACATGGCCGCCTCAAAGGATCTATTTTTAGAAATAGATCAATGTTATGTGACTTCAATTCTCATGGGTGATGACACTTTAGTAGAATTCAACAGTAAAAGATTGGTATAATTAAATGATGGGACCTTCAATGATGTTTTATGTTTTCTTTCACTATCCACCAATCTTCTATCAGTATATAAAAGCACTCACATAGGTGCAGGGAAGTGAGTTGAGTTGACACCTAATTTAGTGGTCATCAAGGATCTACATAGTGACACCACAGTGGCTTATAGTAAGGCTAATCATTAGTCTAGGCTATAAGGCTAATCATTAGTCTAGGCTATATTACTTCTCACATTTTTTCCCATATCAACCCTCAGTTGCACTCTTTACTCATGCAGATGGAGTAAGCAAACTATGGCATGAATGGTTTGGCCATTTAAACTACCATTACTTAGAGTAACTCAGTCATCAGGACATGGTTTTAGGGTTACCTAAATTCAAATTCTATGATGACCTATGCAATGGCTATATTCTTGGTAAACATCCAAAAGAGAAATATAATAAGGGTAAAGCAAGGAGAGTCAAACAAAAGCTAGAGATAGTCCATAGTGACTTAGCAGGACCATTTCCAAAACCTTCATTCAATAAGAAAAGATACATGCTCAGATTCATTGATGACTTTTTGAGGTACACCTGGGTGTTTTTCTCTAAAGAAGTCTCAGGTCTTTGATCACTTTAAAGACATTAAGGCACTTGTGGAGAGTCAATCAGAATATTCCATTAAAATCTTAAGGACTAACAATAGAAAGGAGTATGTCAAAAATAGGTTTGAGCATTTTTGCACATGGAAGAGAATTCAGATGCAACACATAGCTCCATACATTCCTCAGAGGAATGGTGTGGCCAAATGAAAGAACTATACCTTGAAGGAAATGGTAAACTACATGCTTCAATCAAAGTCTCTTACTCCTCAATATTGGGCCAAAGTAATCAACTATGTGTGATACATTCAAAACTAAGTTCCACAAAAAGCCTTGAAGGGAATAACTCCTTTTGAAGCTTGGGATGGTCATAAGCCCTCAGTAGATCACTTTCAAGTGTTTGGATCACCAGCAATGGCCTATGTTCTCAAGAAAAAACACAAGGTAGTAGACCCTTATAGTCAATCTTGCATATTTTTGGGGTATGTAGAGGATGTTAAGGGATATAACCTTCTCCATCATAAAACTCATGAGTTTTTCATTGAAAGGAGTGTCAAGTTTCATGAAGGCCCACTTGAACATAGTCATAGCACTTCAGACTCTTCAAAAGTCTCACTAGACATTGATTCCACTTTAGACAGTGATGTAGATCAACCTCAAGATCATCCTGATGATGAGGATGAATCTTCTTCTTCTTCAAGATCAAGCGATCATAGCAGTAATGAGGATACTCCTCCTCCATCTCGCACTAACACTATAGATGATGAGGACTCACCTCCTAATTCTCTAATCTCATATAATTTTGGTCTTATTTTAACTAGAAAAACACTTCAAAGTGTTGGAGGATTGGTTGGAAATCCATAAGATACAAGGCAAACACGATCATAGTTTTTGGGGACTTCACATGCCTACTTAGCCATTATTTTAGATCCACAAACCTTTCATGAGGCATCTAGCAATATAGAATGGGATTTTACTATGTAGGAATAATACATTTCCCTAATCAAGAACAAAGCATGGGACTTGGTCCCTCTTCCTAAAAGAAAAAAGATTTGTTTTATATAAATGGCTTTATCAGACCAAGTATGGTGTAGATGGGTCGATCAATAAGTAAAAACTCATTTGGTTGTAAAGGGATTTTCTCAAGTGCTTGGCATAGACTACACTGAGACATTTACTCCTCTATCCAAGATGACATCTATAAGACTCACTCTAGCCATCGAAGCCACACATTGGTGGGATGTTCACCAAATGGATGTAAAAAGTGTTTTTCTACATGGTGACCTTAAGGAAGAGATATATATGGAGCAACCACAAGGCGTTTTTGAAGATACCTCCTTGGTATATAGACTCAAGAAATATATCTACAGACTCAAACATGCCCCTCATGCATGGTATGCTAAGATGTACCCCTTTCTCCTCATAGTCAGGCTCACTAAATGCCACTCAGATCTGAATGTCTACATCTTATGGTAGGATGATTCTTTGTTAATACTATTTCTCTATGTGGATGACTTACTAATTATAGAGAGCTCATGATCATTCACCTTAGCAGTGAAAAATATACTTTCAAATATATTTTCAATGATAGACATGGGATTTCTATGCTACTTTCTCAGGATTGAAATCATTCAATTAGATTCTAGGATAACTTTATCACAATCCAAATATTCTCTTGATTTACTTATAAGGTTTAACATGGCTGATTGTAAGCCAACTCCTACTCCCTTCTTGTCTAGTATGAAGCTTGAGATTGATTGTCCTACACCACTCGTTGATGCAACACCATATTGGTAACTCATGGGTATTCATATCTATCTCACACACTCTAGACCTAATATATCCTATGCAATTGGTTTAGTCTCCCAATTTATGTAGGAGCCACATGAGTTGCACTAAAAATTAGCAAAGCAGATTCTTCACTACATTCAGGGTTTGCACAACTATAGGATAAGCTACAAAGCAAGAATAGAGGTTGATTTGATCAAATAGATAGATTTAGATTGGGATGAAGATATTAAGAGTCAAAAGTCCACTTTAGGCTACAGTTTCTCACTTGGTTTGAGTCTAATAATTTGTTCAAATAAGAAGCAACATGTAATTGGTTTATCATCTACAAAGGTAGAATATAGAGGGGTTATCAATGCCACCACTAAAGCAATCTAGATTTAAGGGATTCTCATTGAGTTTAGTGTCTAGTTTCGTAAGCCAACAATCATATTGTGACAACCAAAGCATTATCCATATTTGCAAGAATCGAGTTCTCCATCAAAGGACCAAGCACATAGAGATTCACATGTATTTCATTAGGGAGCTTATCAATGAAAAATTCATTAATCTTTGATACTATCCAACATCGATGTAAATTATAGATATTCTAATCAAGCCTTTCATAGAGAGTAAATTTTTTTATCTACGAGCTCTCATTAGGGTTAGGGTTACTCCACCTTTTTCTTCCTTATATGGAGGTTCATCACTATCTACATGGGTACCTCATTAGGCTTTCAATGCTGGGACCTACTTCTCATCTCACCTAAGTTGTGCTTAACGGGGAGTGTTGGTGTAGTGCATTTTCCCATTGGGTTTTGCCTACATGATCTTACGGCCATTATATGTTATTTAAGACTCCTTCGATTAGTTATAAAGGGTCCATAAGATAATTATATTTAATTTTAATTAGTTATTTAGGAAAATTAGGGGATTCCTCATGTTTTGCTAATTATCCCTATATGTACCCCACATTTCCTTTTTAGAAGGTGAATGAAGAATCTCTCAATTAATCGACTCATTCACATTTTGAAATAGTTAGGTTAATGTATATTTTTAATCTCTTGTAATTTTGGATCTCTCACACTACCTCACAAGATTCAACATTGATTACAATAAATATGTTTAGAGATCTTGGCACACTATTTTAAATCCCATATTTTGGGGTGGCATGAACAACCACCTAACTAGTTGGCATCATTTGGTTGGAATTGGAAAGGACCAGATGAGATGGTTAGATACCTGGGTATTCCTTTTGCCTTAACACCCTCTTTCAAATGTATGTGGGAATGGATTTTTGATAGAATCAATATGAAAACTATAAAACTACAAGGACATCTACTATCTTTACCATGAAGGATTCAAGTCTACTAAAAATTCCTCTCGTCATACATTATATGATATGCCTCCTACTAACTCTTTGGTAAAACACAAATCAACCTGATACACAAAATGATAAGAGATTTCCTATGGTTAGATGGGAAAGGGAGGAAGTAAAGGCCTACTCTCTCATGGCAATTTTTCTTGAAACCTAAAAATATTGGTGGACTAGGACTAAAGGACCTTCGGCTATAGGGAATAACTTTAGCGGTTAAGTGGATTATCAATGCCTCCATTGGTAATGAGCACTACAAATTCTTGGTTAGGAATAATATTTTGAGAGGCTTTCCCAAAGGAAATCCAAAATAGATAGGGTTAAACAATATTGATATGTTCATAGGGCCCTTTATAGTCAAAGTTGTTGGCTTACCTATATTTGCATCTATTTAGCCTACCTGGGATGTTGCCAAGCCCATCATTATTGCTAAACATGTCTTCAGCTAGTTTTGGACTTTATGTCAAGGACATAGATCACTATGGTGGAATTTGAGTGTCAATAGGACTCTGCTAGCCCTCACCAAGGGATGCTCTACCTTTGACTAGTATACTAAGGGGTTGATGAGATTTAAAGATTTGTACTCCCATGTGGGATGGGCTTATTGGTCAGAGCTCAAGGATATATTCTAGTTTCTAGATTCTTAGTGAAGAACATTCACCTTGCTCCAAAAAACATTTAAGGGGAAAATAACATGGTGTTCATGGAAGATGAGGGTGATTTCTAGGAGAGTATGAAGTGGATAAAAGGCTTTCCTCTACATGAGTATATGTTTTAGATGCTTTACAAGAAACTTTCCTTCTCAAATTCCCCCTACCTCAACCTCAATCATATTTGGTATGTACTTGATCCTTTGCATGCTTGGCCTTTTAGGTTTGATGTGATTTGGGCCTCTTATCTTAAACCCAAGAAGTCTTGTTTTCGCTAGTTACTAATGTATAAGAAGTTGGTTGTTGGTTTTGTTTTGAATAATTGTGGTCTTGTTAATCATCTTTTTTATTTTCCTATTGATTTTAAATCTATTGAGTAGTTTTATTTTCCTTTCCTTATGTTGCTAAGTGATGGCACTATTATCTTAATTGGCTAGTTCAACATTGTGTTTAGCTTTGTTTGTCCTAAGTTTAGATTTCACCCTTTTTTCAAAAATTTTGGCCTATTTTATCTACTAAAATTATATGGTTTTTGTGGAAGCAAAATAAATTGGAGGTGTTTCAAGGAAAGGCTAGGGTGCTTATTGACTTCACAATTGAAGTCATCCTTCATTTTTTGTCCCTGACTATCTTTCCAACTTAGGAGAGGCTGTGACTGGCAAGGGCCATGTGCTCACCTTTCCTTGGTTTTGGGCATTATCAAGCATTGGAAAAATTAATAAGATGAGACTACACTCCACATGTTTTCCTCTCATTGATCCCAAGCCTTGTGCACCCTATCACCCTGGGAGAGGCCAAAAGAGTCTAATATTGATAAAAATTTATTTCTTTTTGAATTTTACATGGGGTTAGGATGAGTCTTTATTGACCAAGTGTAGATTTATTATGATCTTCGGTGCATAATGATTTAAACTTGGGAAAATAAATTATGAATGTTCAAGCCACATTAGACTCTACTTGAGTTCATGAAAGCCTTGAGGGCTTAAATGTGTCAATAAAAGGTTGAACATGAATTAAAAATTATGTTATGAAACAAGTGTATTATTAGTAGAGTCATGGGGTAAACATCATAGTGATTGATGGTGGTATAGTTGGTATTATTGGAGAAGTTCATAATAGACTAATTTTGATAAAAATATATTATACAAGGGAGATTTTCATTTCTAAAAAATATATTTCAATAGATAAAAATTAAGCATTTATTTAACATTGGAATTATGATTCTTTTGGCTATCAAGATCAATTCCAATACATGATTTTATTAATTTAGAATGCTTTTAGGGATAGAAGTTGCATCATTATTATTCCTCCCTATGTTATATTATAAGCCAATAAAAAATGATAAATTGGCATGGTTGGTTTATTGATAATGCATGAAAAAATCTAACATGGACTATATATAATATTTATCTACGTATTAAATTATGGAGTCCACACAAGTCAAATTACAAGTGATATGCACTATAATAATAGAGAAGAGGACAATGAAAATAAGTTAGGTAATGATCACATGGATGGCAGGTCCAGAGAAATTGAAAACACTATAGATCAATAGTAGTAGTTGAAAGTTAAACCCTATTAATAGTGATTGAAAATGTCAATGTCAAATGGAAATGAGCCAAGTCTAGATAGAAAAATGAAAATTGATAGGACAAGGATGTGCTCCTCCACATGCCTTCCTCTCATTGAGCCCAGGCCCTATGCATTCTACCACCCCAGGAGAGGTCGGGAGACTTCGATCCTGACAAAGACTTAAATGTTTTTGCATTTTACTTGGGGTTAGGGTGAGTGTTTATCGACTAATTGGCTATCACTTGTGACCTCATGTGCATAATGAGTTAAATTTGGTCAAATAAATTATGAATGTTTGAGCCATGTTAGACTCTACTTGAGCTTTAAAAAACATTGAGGGTTTAAATGTGCCAATAAAAGGTTATACATGCATTAGATGCCCCATTAAAGTAAACCAAAGGCCATAAAATTCAAAATGGTCTTGAGAATGAGATAAAAGGGTCTAAGAGAGTGAGAAAAGGGTGTGGACCAAGTGAGTTCCAATGATTTTACAAAGTGAATTCCACATGGGTGCATAAGAGGGAATCATTGTTTATACAATGTGAATCTCATGGTAGATGAGTCACTAGTTGAGATAATAGGTAAATGATTGAGGATCAGTCTGAAGTGGTAAGGATGGTTGGTGAGTTAAATTATTAGGCATTATGGGTTGTCCAAATCATACACTTAAAAGGGGAACAATTAACAAGAAATATAATCTAGAAATGAAAATAAATATCTTCTAAATTCCTTCAAATATTCCTTTCATCCTCAGGGCAACTTCTAGTTTTATATTTTCACATGTCAACCATATGGTCATATTTAAAAATTTAGGGTCGAGTCTAACGAATGGATTATAAGAAGTTGAAAGTTATATATACTCCCCATGTATATGAATTCTATGTGTCTTATCATGGTGATCATGGTGGAGTCAAGCCCATATCTCTCTCAAATGCTTGACATGTAAAATATTTAAAATGTATAAGCACCTTATGAAGTATATTATTATTTTCTCCTAAAAATAATAAAAAAATCATAGCTTTAGGATGAGATGATTTGGGCTTTTACTTTAACCCACATGTCTTACCACAACTATCTATATGGAACCAAGAATAGTGTTGTATGGTGTGTGGCATAAGGTAGGGTCAAAGACATAAAGTTTCTTCAGTAATTTCCATGTGGAAAGTACAAGCTAATATTTCCATTGTTTAAATCATATTCTCAGTTGATTAATAGGAGCTCATTGAATTACATGGAGATGATAAATAGTTGGTTGCTACATGTGGTTGGCATGACTCTTGTATGCATACATGTTTTGGTTGTGGCTCATATTTTTTTGTGCGTGTTAATGTAGGTTTTATTACTTCACATTCACATGGAACTATATGATTCCTCTGCTCAAATGATCATATCTATCTTGTAAATGACCGTTTTATTAGCTGATAGAGTTTTATGTTTGTAAGGTGGTAGAGTTTCATGTTGGTAATTTTTTACTTTGTGGATTCCACTTATCCACATCTTGTTTATAGTTCATGTAATAGTTGTAAAAATGTATTTAACATTTTAACAAGAAAATAATAGGTATGAAAATTATGAAATGTAATATTTTAAGTATATAGAAAACATATTCTAACTAAATATATTTAGGAAACATATTCCTTTAGGTTGAATTTCTAGGAAAGTTAACTAAAGATTTTATGGTTATAATACCAATATTCAAAACTATAGGTTGTTTATTTTAGTGTAAGGAACAACCCAATTTAATAGTAAGACCTAAAAGATGAAACATACAATAATAGGAACTTTTTCATATTACAGTAATCTTATTTCAAGACATCTTAATATTTTAACTAATATGGAAAACTTGTGTGTTTTATAGTGATGCTTTTCAAATATATTAAGAACAATAATACTATATTTATGTCATTATTGTATATTACTAATATGCATGTTTATTTTAATTCATTTCCCTTTTATACAATCAAAATTCAACATTTGATTTCATGTTCCATAACTTATTTCACTTTTTTGGTTTTATTTATGTTGACAATCCTCCTTGAAGAAAAACATACTCAACTAAAGACTATTTAAGAGTTACCGATGAAGAAATAAAATCATTAGTTCAAGAGGAGAAGCCAAAAAAATTTAAAATATATTTATTTCAGTGTATATTGCTTCATTTGTTAGCTAATGATTCTAATGGCATGTGACTTGCCTTCATGATGCAGAAAAAATATGCCAACCTTCCGGAGGCCATAACTTTTGACTTGTAGTTCTGTTTGAGCTTTTCCATGTGCCAAAATGACCATCTAAAAAATTTAAATTATTCCCTAAGTCTCTCTATCCACTAATATTTTATTTATATATTTTTTAGAGGCCAAACATGATCATCTGAGGGTCTAAAATTAATGTTTAATGATTTTTTTGATAATTTTCTATTTTTAGAAATTGTATATTTTTAGGACTGGACATCAACTTCAGTTGAATTTCATCCCATATGCCAGTTTTAGTATTTATTTTACTTCAACAAATTTTTATATCCATGTGTGATTTCATGTGAAACTTACTATAAATAGTGGCTTCTAAAAATAGACATTTTTTTTAGATTTTTTTTTTTTGAATTTTTGCATGTCAACTCTAATTTATGAGTTGAGTCTTATTTAAGCATGGTGAGGGTTTATAAATATTTCAAAGTCATTCAATACAAATCAATTCTAAGTTATTGTTTCAATAGCTTGGCCTATTGGTATTTTATTTGTCTTGATAGTTTTAAGGTTCATTATCTGGTATCAGAGCAGGTTCAAATCTTGGAGGAGTAAAGAATGGAAAGAGGATTAGGAGGTGTTGTATAGATAAACCAAATATGTAATATCTGTAGAGATAAGTTTAAAAATTAATAGATATTATCACTAATCATTAGAGAAGATATGGTGGTGATGAGGAAGACACAAATCATGATGAAGTTTAGCAAGAAGAAAAATAGCAAGATTAGCCACCATTGATGGAAGATAGGATGGTTCAGGATTTAGAAAGAAGGAATGAAGGAATCAAGGCTGATTTTATATACTATGGAGGTAGTTTAAAACTAGAGGAGTTGATATATTACATTAATAACATAGAAAAGTTCTTTGAGTATAAGACTAAGAGAGAAGACAAGAACGTAAAGTTTGCATGCACAAAATTGAAAGGTCATGCAATGATTTGGTGGGATCACCTAGAAAATGAGAGATAGAGAAAAGGTAAAGAGAAATTTAATTCATGGAAAAATATGGAGAAGAATCTGAGGAAAAATTTTATCGTTGTAGATTAAGCACAAACTCTATACAAAAGATTTAAAAATTTGAGGCAAAAAGATCACAGTAGACAAGAGTATACAAATGAATTTTACAAGCTTTCCATATGAGTGGGGCATGATAAAAGAGAAGATTAGATGGTTTCAAGTTGTGTAAATGGTTTGAAATTCTCTATTTGAGATGAACTAAGCATGTATAGAATACTTAACATAGAGGAGGCTTATCAATTAGCTTTGAAGGTAGAAGAAAAACAAATTAGATAGAATTTTAGAAGGACATCTCCTGGTCCAAGAAAAGGTGGATCCCCTCTAAATAGGGGATGAGGTGCGTTTATTAGCAATAGAGGTTGATTTAATGAAAATAAATATGAATGATAACATGGTGCATAAAGGCAAGATGAAAGTAGGCAAGGGTTTCAATACCAATAAAGAGGAAGAGGATTTTAGAGAGGATAAGGTTATGGTGGTGCGAGAGGATGGTTTCTGAATCAACAAAGATCTTATGTCTATTATATATGTGAAGAAGAAAGAAAAAAATCATTTGAGTGTCCAAACTATTAAGATCAAGAAAGGAGGCAAGAAGACCACCGAAGAGTGACTTTAGTTGAGGCTGAGATAGAGGATCAAAATACTGAAGTTACACCTATAGATGTTGGAGAGAATCCCATGATGAGAAGAACCATGATCGCTCCAAGGAAAGAACAAGTGCAAAATAAAGAAGGTGGTGATACATGGATGTCATCAAATATTTTTTAAACAAGATGTACTTTGAGTGGAAAGGTATGAAAAGTAATTATAGATGGTGGTATTTGTGAAAATATGGTTTCTAAACAAATGATTGAGAAACTAAACTTGTAATGTGAAAAGTATCCTAATCCTTATAAAAATTCATGGTTTAAGAAATAGAATGAAGTTAAGGTAGATAAAAGGTGTTTAATCAAGTTTTTTATAGGAAAAAGTTATAATGATGAAATATAGTGTGATGTTATTCTCATGGATGCATGTGATGTGCTATTGGGAAGACTATGGCAATTTGACAAGAAAGTAATTCATGATGAAGCAAAGAACATGTACACTTTTTGGAAAGGTGGTACAAAGGTAGTTTTTCTACCTCTTAAAGATGAAGATAAGATAGAAAAAATTATCTCTACTAAATAATTTATTCAAGATCTAAACATAGGAAGTTACTGTTATGCATTAGTAACAAAGAATGAAGAAACAAAAATGGTGCCAATACTAATCGAAGCAACAAGAGTGTTGAAATAATATGTAGATGTTATGCATGATGAATTACTAGAAGTTTACCATCGAAGAGATATATTTATCATCACATTGATTTGATTCCATGATCATCTCTATCCAATCAAGCAGCTTATAGGATAAGTCCAACAGATCATGCATAATTAAATAAACAAGTTAATAAATTGATAAGGAATAAGGTGATAAGAGAGAGTATGAGTCCATGTGCAACACCAGTGTTTCTAAATCCAAATAAAAATGGAGGATGGATAATGTGTGTGAATAGTAGAGAAATTAACAAAATTACAATAAAGTATAGGTTTCCTATAGCTCATTTTGATGATATGATGGATGTGCTTGTAGGAGCAAAATACTTTACCAAGATTGATCTAAGGAGTGGCTATTATCAAATTTGAATTAATGAAGTAGATGAGTGTAAAACTACATTCAAGACTAGGGTTGGCTTAGATGAGTGGATGGTGATGCCATTTAAATTATCTAATGCACCTAGCACATTTATGAAGGTGATGAATATAGTGTTATGAGAATATATTGGTAAGTTTTTGGTTGTTTATTTTGATATTCAGTAAGACTAAAGAATAACACTTACAACATTTGAGAATGGTAATGGATTTATTAATAAAGGAGAAGTTGTATGTATATTTGAAGAAGTATAGGTTTATACAAAACAATTTGGTATTTTTGGGATTTGTAGTTTTAGTAGATGATGTGAAAATGGATGAAGAAAAGATAAAGGCAATCTTTGAGTGGCGTATTCCAAGAAGCATTATAGATTTAAGAGTTTCTATGGTTTAGCAACTTTTTATAGAAAATTTATTAAAAAATTTAGTACTATTGTGGCACCAATAACATATTACATGAGAGTGAAGGAATTTGCATGGAATAGAGTAGCCACAAAAAGTTTTGAAATTTTGAAGAAGATTACTTAAATACCAATTTTAGCATTAACATATTTTAACAAAGTGTTTGAGGTTATTTGTGATGCTTCATTTGTAGGAATTGGTATTGTGCTTAGTCAAGAAGGAAATCCAATAGAATATTTCAATGAGAAATTGAATGAGGTAAGAAAAAATTATTCTACTTATGATGTTGAACTTTATGAAATTTTACAAGTATTAAGACATTGGATGCATTGCCTGGTGCCTAAGAAGTTTATACTATTTATAGACCATGAGGCTTTGAAGTATTTGAATACATAATTTGAATAGTAGGCATTAAAAGTGGGTTTCTATCTTGTAGGGGTATACTTTTATGTTGAAGCATAAATTAAGAAAATAGAATCAAGTAGATGATGCATTGAGAAGGATAGAAACATTATTAGCTACTATGGTGAGTGAAGTAGTTAGATTTAAAGTTATCAAAAAATTATATGAAACTGATCCATATTTTGGAAAGATAGTTGAACAGTACAGGAATCCATTAATAGGTGGGACAAATATTTTTCATGATGAATATCTTATACATGAAGTTTATCTCTTCAAATGGAAACAATTGTGCATTGTAGTTAGGTCTCTACGAGACAATATAATAAGAGAATTACAGAGTGGTGGTTTGGCTAGATATTTTGGTAATACAAAGACAATAGCTTTGGTGAAGGAAAATTATTTTTGGCCAAAGGTGAAGAGGGATGTGACAAGGTATGTTTCAAGGTGTATAATATGTCAGGTGGATAAAGGACATGCACAAAATAATGGACTATACATGCCATTACTAGTTTGAAGAGGACCATGGATATATTTGAGTATGGAGTTTGTGTTGGGATTACCAAATACATAGATAGGTAATGATTCAATTTTTGTTGTTGTAGACATATTTTCTAAAATGGTTCATTTCATTGCATGTAAGAAAACCAATCATACCTCTAGAGTTGCAGAATTATTTTTTAAGGATATTGTGAGATTGCATAGTGTTATAAAACCTATTACATCAGATAGGAACACAAAAAATATAAGTCATTTTTGAAGGATTTTGTGGAAGAAGATGGGTACTAAGCTATAATCTAGTAGTGTATATCACCCATAAATAGATGGATAGACAAAATTTGTGAATAAGAGATTGGAAAATTTATTGAGATGTATAGTGGAAAAGAAGCCCAAGCAATGGGACTTGGATTTACCATAAGCTGAGTTTGCATATAATAGTTTAGTGAATAGATCAATAGCAGAGTCACCTTTTTAAATTACTGATGAGATAAATACTATGGGTATTTTAGATTTGGTATAGTTATGTATTGTAGATCAAATTCATGATGATGCAGAAGCATATACAGTAGTTGTAAGGAGTAAGAAGAAAGTTACAAGAATTTAATGAAAAATATAAAGTAGAAGTAGATGTTAGAAGAAGATCAAAATTATTTGTATAAGGATAGTTAGTAATGGTTTACTTGATGAAATAAACGTTTCCAAAAGGCACATACAACAAGTTTAAGTATAATAAAATTGGGCCATGCAGAATTGTGAATAAAATCAATGATAATGCATATGAAGTGAGTTTACCATAGAATATTGATATATCTTCAGTATTTAATATTTTATATTTATATTAATTGCATGGGGAATGTGAGGAATATGTAGAGGTAAATTGGGAGCAGCAGGTTCCAAAGAAAAAGAAGGAAAAGTAATGTAGGTTTTGGATATGAACATAGTGAGCACAAGGCATGGGAATTATAATAGGTATTTGGTGCAGTGGGAATGATTTTAGAAAGAATACAACACTTAGATTATAGAATGGGAGTTCAAGAAGATTGATAAAGATAAATGACAATATTATAATCAGGTCAACTCATAGGAGTTGAGTTATTTTCAACCAAAGGAGAATGATGCAAAAAAAATAGGCCAACCTTTAAGAGGCCATAAATTTTGACCCATAGTTCCATTTGAGCTCTTCCACATGCCAAAATGACCATCTCAAAAATTTTGAGTTTGACCTAAGCTGATCTATCTACTTATATTTTATTTTGATATTTTTGGGAGGCCAAACGTGATCATCTGAAGGTCCAAAATTAACATTTGATGATTTTTTTTGAGAATTTTCTATTTTTAGAAATTATATATTCTTAGGAACGAATGTCAAATTTAGTTGAATTTCATCGCGTAGGCTAATTTTAGTATTTATTTTATTTCAAGAAATATTTAGAGCCATGTGCACTTGCATGTGAAACTTACTATAATTAGTGGCTGCAAAAAATAGACATTTTTTTTAGATTTTTTTTTGAATTTTTGCATGTTAACTCTAATTTATTATTTGAGGCTTATTTAAACATGTTGCGGGTTTTTAAATATTTCAATTCATTCAATATGAATCAATTCTTAGTTATTATTTCAAGATCTTGGCCTATTGGTATTTTATTTGTCTTGATAGTTTTTGGGTTCATTACTTCATTTCTATTAACATTATAGATTTAATTCATTATTTATAGTATTACCATTGTAGTCTTCAATCATATTCCTTCTGAAGGAGTCTCTCCACAAAATTTGTATATGTTAAAATCATATAGTATGACCATGAAAATTGTAGTGCATTTTCATGCCAATCACCAATTCTACGTAATGTTTGTAAACTAGTTTGTACCATTGTAATGTTGAGGTGGTGTTATTGTTAAAATATGTAGTTAATTTTTCAAGATCTACAAGAATGTTACATAATGTTTTAAAATCATAAATTTTCATTCTCCAGTAAAATAATGCTGGAAAATTGGCAATTTATAAAAATATTTTGGGTTGTTAATAATTAAAATTTAGGTACTTATTGTGTGCAAATTTGGAAACTCATTATATATTTATATAATTTATTACATTATTATAATATTTATCATCATCATCAATTAATTATTTGATTGTTTGTTTCGGTTCTATGTCATTTTAAAGTTATTTGTATATATATTAATTACAACATATAGATATTACAAGTAATAGATGGTTTATAGTTAAAATGTGTTTTATTGACATTTATTGTTTATAAAATAAGTGTAAACATATTATAAGTTAAATCATGGAAAAAATAGTATTAGGGTATAGTCAAATACATGAAACAACATTATAATGAGGACACAAATCGATTTTGAAAATAAGAAAGTCTTAGGAAGGTGTTTGACCAATGGAGGATTCATTGCCACCCACTCATCTCTCTAATAATTTATAATGATAGCAAAAGGATCTAAAAATCTCCATCTAAATGGAGGAGAAACCAACACACTATTCATTTCCCCCTTTGATCTCAAAGGCACGTCTATAAATTCCAACAAAAAATTTCAACAAATTGAAAAACTCCAACCACCTTAGTAAGCAGTAAGGGGGAAAAAGAAGGGACTATGTGAGTGGATCTAATGCTATCAAGGAATTAGAAGAGGATAACCTTCAAGTTGGATATAAGGTGGGATATTTCACATGATGCACAATGTGCTCACCAATTCTTGATGAGATCCCACAAGTCTTGAAAACTGAGAACAACTTTCTTTGCTTGATATTGGATTTAAAGACACATAGAGATGAACACATCAACTTCCTAATTAATTGAAAAATTATAAGATATAATATAGTTATTTAAAATAATAAGATTATTAGATTTTTAGAGATAAAAATAATATTATCTCTAAATAAATGGCAAATAAAAGTTGCCTAACTTGGAAATTGTGCAAAATACCTAAACGAAGGAATCCTTACAAAGATGAGTTAAGGATGGAATCACTAGTCTATTTTCATTAATTTATGATATTTTTTAGGGTAAAATTATTTTTTTAGTGAGCCTTAATGAAACATTTATGTTAATGATTTTTATTGACACAAATTGTGGTAAGCACATCCAAAATAAATTTGAAAATAAAAAATTGTTCTAATTTAGTGGTTTTTTTAGTGATGTATGTTGTGTCAATGTTTATGTCAAAAATGTTTCCTTTGATGAAAATATGCATCATCCAATTTTATTGATGTAAGCTATCTATTAACACTTTTTAAAATTACATCATAACCAATTCTTATGGCTACATCATGTAGTTGGGTGGCTTCATTGTGCAGTCAGACAGTTACATTATGTAATTCGGTAACTACATCATGTAGTCAGTTGTATGAATCATCGAGTTGGGTGACTACATAGTGTAGTCAGATGACTTCATAGTTTTTTTCTTACTAGATCTTGGGATTTATTTATTTCTCAAGCTGTATTCACCATGTGCCACCTCATAATTTTATTACACTATTATATGCCTTCCAACCTGATTCACCACCATTACAAAACTGATTCACTAAGTGAACTCCAAGTATTTTTTAATATAGAACACTAAAATTTTCCCTAGATTGACCACACAAGTGTCCAAAAAAATGAGTCCTTATGTAAAATGTGGCACAAACATTTCCAACATTTTAATAATAACTACCTCCAGAAAATCAAATTCAAAATTTTGATATATTTTTTTTAATAAATCCATATGGGAGATCATTTGAGAAATTTTCTAAAAATACATATATCATTTGTATCAACTCTTATGGAAGTGTTTATTATTTTCCTTCTATTATGATCACAACTTGTGTGGCATAGGAGTTATAGCTAAGCATATTTGTTCACTCATCTCTTTTGGAATTACTTAGCTAAAATTATCAAAACCTTTGGATTATTTTCCACTTATTCACACTTATTCTTCAATGGATTTTAAGTGTGTGTCACTCCATATTTATTTAATATGTATCTATTTCATGAATATCACGATGTGCCTTATGATAAAACTAACAATACCTTCCAAGAAAAATATAAGAAACATCTATAGGCATTATATTACATAATAATTCATCTTTAAATGTACCAAATTTTAAAATTTTCTATGCATTCCTCATTCACTATAAACTTGATGTCCCTTTACAAACTATGAAACCTTATATGGATTCGGACGTAAATTTATCTTTAGACCAGTCCTACCTACTATTTCTTTCCAAATAATATTATAATATTTACTACCACTATCAACAATCAAATTATAACACTCACATCCAAACTTACAAATGGTTATAAATAAATTCTTTATCTATGCATGATTATTATCCTCTTTTAAAGTTTTCCACAACATCCACTTCATCATGAGGATTTTGTTTCATATATATTATGAATAAATACAACATTCTACTCATCAACAGGTTTAGTTTGAACTATTGTAAATTTAACTATCTTACCATCTTCGTTATGCATATACAAACACTCAAATGCTCTATATATAGGCTAACCACATCTAAAAAATGTAACATGGATTATATGTCCTCCACTATGTCCATAGGATCCTCTATCTCTAAAATTTCATTTACTTATTTTAGCATTAAAATCATTAGTATGAGAAGTACTTGCCTCCCCTTCTTGCATAGAATAACATTTGCTACTTCCGCTTTCTTGTCTACATCCATGCGTGAATTTTCCATTCCCTCATGATACTCCTTGTTTCTTGAATAAAAAAAATTATTTCGTGTTTAGTAAACATATCAGATCATATTAAACTCATCTTGAACTATAATGCACAATTTATTTACATACCTTTATATATTATCAACATTACCCACTCTAATGGTTCGTTTATAGAAATTTTTAGTGTAAACATTTACACACATCTCTATTTGTCATAAGCTTTTAAAATTTATGACTAAACTCATATTATAGAATGAAAGAATGAATTTAGTATTTATCTTTCTGATAAATGATATGGGATAATCTCATCAAAAGACCAAATTAGATGTTCTTAAATATTCCCAAAACTTTATACATATCTAAGAGCTCATTTAGAGATTTCCAATGCAATTTTAATGGTGTCAAATGAACATTGTATGAAAAAAATATTATTTATTGAAGGTAGCAACAAACATGGGAAAAAATAACATGGTGCTAACATCATCAATTGATTGAATCTATATAGCCTAACACATGGACCAATAATACCCTAAAACATGGCATTCACAAATCTCCACTAATTTTTATGAGTTCTAATGTAATTTACACATAATTATATGGCTTCATGACCAAGTTACAAGGGATGAAATTTATCTCTTAAACATATTTTGATTGTTATCCCCACCAAAGTGGGATAAAA
Organism: Torreya grandis; assembly: GCA_037957365.1. NCBI lineage: Eukaryota > Viridiplantae > Streptophyta > Pinopsida > Cupressales > Taxaceae > Torreya > Torreya grandis. Next base: position 1,949,320 of record JARHVA010003086.1, read on the forward strand.
CATTATACAAAGTCCCCAAAAAATCCTCCTCATGAGCTAATATGTGGGATTTGGAGTAGGGATCGACCTCTCACCTCATTTGGCCTATTTTTAAGGCCCAATAATAAGCTACACCATATTTGTCAAACTAAATTCAAGACTTTGTATTTATCCCTTAATTTTGGGATTTCTTTCCAAAAACAAAGGATATGAGGCATATTCCATGGGGATTTAAATCCCTAACCATATGCAAAATGATAAGGCTTTAACCCATAAATCAAGGGCCTAGAAAACACTATAATAGGCTTAATATTTTAATTTATAATACATAATAAATCTTGTATTCTTTAAGCCCTTGTAATGTAGAACAAGAGCAGAAAGCAAATTTTCTATGTCTAATATTACAAGATTATCACATTGAATGCCAATATACTATTACACAAATATCCTATAGACATTACAAGGAGTTTTTATCCCCTTATAGGGAGTCAAAGTAAGTTTGTTTATCTATCTTTATAGAGTAGAAATTATAATGAAAGATCCATTTAATAGACCTCCAAGAGACATTACAAAAAAATTATGTAGCCACTCATTTGGTAGGGACAAGCAAGAGATATTCCAATAGATCCAAATCCAGAGCCATATCTAGAGCTAAATCTAGAGCATGGCTCAAATATAGAACTAGATCTAGAGCCAAACTTCTTAGAGGATATCAAACACTTGTTTACAGATCGAGATCCCCTTATTGGGATAATTTGATGTAATAAATGTTATTTTTTCAACATTTTAATTGACCATTTCATATTTTGCATGGACCCAAATATGTATCCCAAATTTTGAGTGAATTTTGTTATCAATTAAATTTTTTGATTGTATCTGTTCTTTAGTAATTTATTTGACTTTTAATTTTTAAATACTAAATTTTAGTCACTTACAACAATTTTCAAGTAAAAAGGTAAGAAACTGAGTAAGTCATTAGAATATCCATGAACTAGGATTTTAGTGAGCTTGTGGATAAAGTACCATTTTTGGATCAAGTTTGGTATCAGAACAATTTTTCATAGTGTCTGATATCACCTTTTCCAATTTAGATTCTTCCATTTGTGCCACTTGTAGTTTAGAAGTACAGGATTCTTGGTTACAAAAGTATAACCATGGGCAAAGCTCCAAAGATAGAAAGACTTCAATATCTTTAAATCATAAATTGATAAATTTAGGAGGATAACTACATTAAGACCAAGATTGTAGCCTTTAGAGGATGAGATAAAATATATGCAAGGTAAAGTGATCTAGGGAGAATGTTTCATGGGAACCATTTGAGTGTTGCAACTCAAGGGAGAGAGTTTGGAAAATTTATATGATGGTGAAGGAGTAGAGAATAAATAAGAGTCTACCATGCAAAGGAGACCATCCTCTACCATATATGTAAAAACCATGACTAAGGTAGACGTAGCAAGTAGCTCACCATGTTATCTATTTTCCCATCAAGATGTAGGTGCTTCTTTTGGTGAATTTTTGAAACATACTCAGTGTATTAGTTCCAAGTTACTAATAAATATGGGTTTTAATGGAAAGAACCTTAACATCAATGTCCAATGAATGAATAATATCATATGGGTTGAGGAAAGACATTGTTATGTAAGTTAAATATTTTTCAATGGCAAAGGAGAGGTTGAGAATTATCCAAGACAGCTAAAGTAATACATGCTTCAAAAATAAAATAATTCAAGCCACTAGCTCTTAAAAATAGCTCATACAAGGAAAAGGCACACTTTAACTCCATGAAAGTGAGAGTAAATTCAAGATGGAATGAATAAAGGGACATCATTCAATCATGGGAAAAGCATTCAAAAAGAATGTAAATTATCTCAAATAGATATGAACATCCATAATGAGGTGGTAATACATCTTCCCATCATCATAATTTCATAAAGGATGACCCTAAAAGGTATGGGAAGCATAAGTATTCCATGTTTACTTTAATTATGAGAAGAAAAGCCCTAAAACACAAAAAAAAATTGGTATGAATATCTATGTTCTTTTTGTGAAATCAATAATCATTTTGTAGCCATGTGTTGGAAGATAAAGTCCATCCTAAAGAAGACCATGTCCTTCAATAGGAAGGAGAATCATTGTAAATACCACTCTCCATGTAAAAATGTAGAGAATGGCAAGTAGGTATTATTATCCAACAAAGTGGGAAATATTTATTTCAATCATTTTATTATGAGTGGTCATTGCATTGACAAATGTTGGAAGCTCCATCCATAATTTATTTAAAATACATTCAATAAGGAAGTTGTGCAATAACATACAAGTAAGGAGGTTGTTCAAACCCCTAAAAATCAATAGGTAGCACATGAAAGAATTATTTAAGAACTAATAATATAAAATGAAGGTTATGGATAATCCCATTTATCCATAAGAGATCACATCAAGAGGGATCAAGCTAAAGAGGAGAATCCACTAGAATGGATCTGTAAGAAATTATTTATTTTAATGGATAACATATTTGCATATCTAAATTTAGAATGCTTATGTATCATATCCAAATCACTTTTTGGGTTTTCATGTTTGAAGAAGCATGAAGGAAACTAACCCAATTTTCTAAGCAAGTGTGGAGGTAGACCACTCATTAAGGGTGAATATGGAGTAGACATCCAAATTGAGAAACACATTATGAGCATCCCTAGTATAATAGGTTTTATCATTTTCTATTTTATATTCTCATGTTCATGTTGAAATTATTTTTAGCATGTTTTTCTTACCACATCTTGTAGAATTTGGCAAGATGGGTAAAGAGGCACTCCATTGAGAGATAACTTCAAACAAAGGTTATCCAAGGTAGACAATAATTAAGAGACATGTTTATAAGTTGAAGTGTACTTCCAGGATGGGGATTATGTGGCTTTAAATAAACATGAGAAGTGCTTCTATGATGATTAACACTAAATAATAACACTATCATTTTATGAATGCATGTTGGCATTCATTTTATTTCATTAAAATATGTTCTTTCAATGTATTTTTAATTATTATTTGCACATTTTCTAAATACCCTAATTTGGGAAATGTTTTAAAATGAAATTGTGTTTATAATCCATATATGTTGAACTTGATTTTAAGACCCTAGAAGGTAAAATTGTATAAGTGGTGACTAATTATAACACCACTTACTTATTATGCAATGTAAATTTCTACCCTTACTGAGAATGTTGAGTAGCAAGGAAAATGTAAATATTATTTCCTAATGAGAGATATTCACCTTATCCTAAAATCTATGCATCTGTCAATAAGAAAACCAAAATACCAAGAGTGATAGAACATCATTTGGTAGATTTTAGTTGGGATAGTCAGCCTCTAAATGAGAGAAAAATATTAGCCTCCGAAGGAGATGATTGAGTCTCCTATAATCTTGGATCAAGGTGAGAGTGTTCCTTCTATCGACTATTTTTCTCTTGAATTACTTGATGAGTTATGGGAAGAAGGTTTTATTGACATATGAGAGATAACTTTATAAATGGGTAACTTCATGTATGACACCAAACTTTTGGTGGTCCAAAATATTTTTAGTCGATAGGAGTGATATGATAGGATATACACCAAACACCAAATCATATGGTATTAAATATTACCAAAACTATTTGTACATCTAAGATCTTGTTGAGTGTTTTTAATGTAATTTGATTGGGATCAAACGAACATCCTATGTGAAAGTTATGGCATATTAAAGGTGGAAATAAATAGAGAAAAAATAACACAGTGTTGACATCATCATCTGAATAGACTTATATGGCCTAACAAGTGGACCAATTATAGCCTTCAACATGGAATTCACAAATCTTGACCAAGTGCTACAAGTTCTAATTCAAGTTCAACATAATAAATGGTCTCATGACTAAGTTACAATGGATACAATTTATCTCTTAAACAAAAGGTTATTGTTATCACCACCAAACTGGGATAAAAGCACCAAAACAAAACCTCTTCACTAGTAATATGTGGGAGTTAGATTAGGTCTTAACCCCTCACCTCATTCAACCTATTTTTAAGGCATAGCATTAAGCTATGCCATATTTGGAAAACTAAATTCAAGACTTTGTATTTATCCCTTAATTTTGGGATTTCTTGTTAAAAACTAAGGATATGAGGCACTTTCCAATGGAATTTTTATCAATAACCCCATTAAAAAGGGTTAAGGCTTTAAAACATAAATCAAATGCTTATAAACACTATAAAAGGTTCAATATTATAATTAAAAACATAGACGAAATCTTGTAAGAATTAAACCCTTGTAAATAAGAACAAGAGGATAAATCAAAGTTTCTATGTGTAATATTATAGGAGTAGACTTTATTATAATGTATTAAAAATTCACACATAAGTTATTACTTTTTTAAAATGATCAAACCCTAGCTTACTCACCCTTGTATTGATTGTGAAAAAATGGGTTAGTGGGCTCACAATGTCAAGTTGTCCCAAAGACCCCTCTTTCAATGGAATTGCCTACATAGCTAGTAGACCTCATAATTATGTAGTGACAAACACAAACATGTAGTGATTTATATTTTAAGTTTTAAATTATGGATCATGGGCTACTCTTTGAATGAATCAAACCTATGGAAATATTGCTCATATAAATTTTATCAAAATATGGATGAATAGGTAGGTTTGATCACTTGATAATATATATATACCAATCCATTTTATAAATATCTTAAACTAAATCACTTAGACTGACCTTTAGGACATGTTTCATTTACAAATTATATGAATTTTGGGTACTTGACACTTTGAAGGAAAAGTGTAAAGTTGTATTGAGGTAGGGGTTTATCCAGGACGTATGTCTCGATCAAGCTAGAAACTAGGGACACATCTAAAACTATCATTGAAGGATAATGATTAAGTTTAGATATTTTTCATATTTTAGAAGCCCTAATGATTATATAATAGTGGTTAGACTAAGAGATAATAAATTTAGGCATGAAGACATAGTGAACATAAGCCTTTTAGGTAGTGCTAAAGTTTATAACTAAAAAGTATAACCATGATGGATATTTACCAAGTGTACAAGACTAGATTACTACATAAATTATATTTTATGATCTACGCTTGGTGAGTAGCATAATTGGTAAGTTTTGTAATTTTTTCGATGTAATAACATGGCATACACACCTATAATATGTTTGAGCTGGAGTATATGTGTCATAAATCTAAGAAATTTACATAAAATTGGTGCAATGTATATGATTCTGACCCAAGTGTAAATCTAAAGTATGAAATTAAACTGGACATAGTGAATGTGTGGAGTTTATGTCTTCTTGATATACTCCCACTAACAACCATATATATTGAGCAAGTGTATAAGTGTGGAGGTCCTATTTTATTGACATGCCCCGACTAAAATTCTAAAAACTAAAAAATGTGGAGCTCATGCTTCTATGACTTGACCCTATTGATATTCCCCCTACCCCACCTCGTACCCCCTTTCGAGGTGAGGAAAATATAATATGGTATGTACCATACTTCAAAAGGATAAGGTAGATATCTAATTTATGTATGATTCATGTATCATATATGGATAAGATGTTGAAGTAGATATATCATTGAATCTCCTAGTATGTGATCACATCAAGATTTAATATGCATGATATAGATCATGGCAATGTATAGAGTAAAAATACAAGGTTAAAAAAAATAAAGCACAAACATAAAAACACTCAATTTAAGGTAAAATAATGGTCTAAGGAGACCTCATACAAGGGGCACGTTCAAATTCTGCATAATCAAACAAAATGACATGTTCAAATGTCCAATCCATATAGAATGACAAAATCAAATATATAATTAGCATACAATGGAAAAGGGTCCAAAAAACAAGGAACACATTTAAATGTTTTAAAAATAAGACAATAGAAATAAATTGAATACACTCATCTAAATTAATAATATATTAATCATAAATAATCAGCATAATCATATCATACTAGTCCCTACATATATGTGCTAGAAAAATAATTATGTAACATATCATATCAATCACACTGCAAAAATAATGAATACTAATATAGGCATGTGTAAGTGTTAGTATATAAACTCATAAATGATAATGTCAAAATGACAATATAATATGTAACCTCTATCAATCATGATCAAAAAAGTAAATGTCCCTACTGTACTATCAGATGTGGGTAGAGATGAGGTCTAACAACTATAATTTCATATATCATGTGCCTAGGTATGCATGTATCACACTCAAATATGCATGAAACATGTGGATATATAATTTAAATGATATGTGATATACCAACATAAAGTAAACAATATAGATTCCAGGGAGCTAATAAAACATGGCAATGATGTATATATATATATATATATATATTTATTTGTATTTTTAAAATATTAAGGTATAATATTTGTGAAAGTGCATAATTCTCATTAGATTGTTGAAAGGTTTCCATTAAATTGTAGCTAGGTGGTATAAGCATTTTCCCAAAAAAATTGTAACTATTAATGGGCCCAACCAATTTGGTTTGATTTTTTCTTTTTTGTATTTTTCTATATTCGTATTTTTTTGATTTTATATTAGTACCAAGACACCCAAAACAAACACACATGGTCTAACCTTTTTTTATTTTCCCACTTTACAAGTTCTTGATAGACCTATAAATGTTCAATAGCCCGTGTGCATTTTGTACTTAACTATTCTAATTGATGTAATCATTTTTCTCGATATTAGTTCTATTTTATAAAGTCCTTGAGATAAATATATAAGCATGGTATCTTAATTTCAATAGGTATAATTTAATCTGTACCATAAAACAAATAATAAGGTGAGTCTTGAGTAGGTGCACAAACAATAGTGCAATATGCCCATAAGGCATACACCATCTGTTGGTGCAAATTTGTATTGAATCATTCAATTATTTTTCCAAGTATCTTGACAATGGTTTTATTTTTTGTTTCAAATTGAACATTAAACTATGGTTAATAAGGTGTATAAAATAATTTCTTGATTTTTTATTTGTTGCAAAAGTGCTTCACTTTTTTATTTTTAAATGGTGACCCATTATCGATAATTTTTACTAATGGTATTCCAAAATAGGAGATATAATTGGTCATGAAAACCTAAATATGTCATCCTCTATGTCAAATTCAACTGGAATGGGCTCCAACTATTTGGTAAAACATTCTATATTTTTGATTATGAATAATTGACCACCTATGGATATAGGATTTATTCTTACAATAAAATCAATACCCCCATAAGGAGAAGGGCCATGGTGAAATAATTGGTTGTAACTCATCATATGGAACATGATTTAAATTTTTATATTTTTGGAATTGTAAACATAATTTGGCATGTTTGATACATTCATGTTCCATTGTAGGCCAATAATAAATTTGGCATAATATTTATTTGTACATGGATCTGTCACTAAAGTGTCCTCCAAACTCATTAGATCATGCATTTATAAGAGTGTGGTTGTACTCTATCTTTATTTATGGAATGAAGTAATTTTCCATTAAAGATTCATTTGAATAAATTATTTATAATAATAACATAATGAATTTCCTCTTGTTGTAACCTACATTTTTTATTTCATTTAAAATAATCTTGTATGTATGCATGGTATAGGAAATTGTAAATGTCACTGTACCATTTTGTATTTGTGGAATTGCATGTGATTACAAGAAATATTTAAGCATAATTTTTTTTGATGTAATGGAGGGTTTTTATAATTTATGTATTTTAAATATTATGCAATCAACACTAATAATAAAATTTAATGATGTAGCACTATCCATGGCATCTGCTTGATTGTTATCTTTACATGGGATATTGTCAAATGTTTCTTTTAATTTGTCCACCATGTCTTATTATGGAATCAAATGCTTATAGTTGTTTTATTAGTGGTTGGTAACTTGATTGAAAACCAACTTAGAGTCATCAAAAAATTGAATATCTTTGATATTAAGTGTTCTATAGACAATTTGATTATCAAGGCCTCATATTCTATTACATTATTTGTGCAAAAAAAGGCTAATTTATAAGAGCATGTCAAATAGTCACCATCAAGGGTAAAAAATATGATACCCACACCCAAACCTATCTTACATATAAATCCATAAAATAACATTATCTATGTATTATGGGATATATTAGATGTTTAAAACTCATTACTGAAAGCCTTGATAATTGGGAAAGTATATGGTAATGGAGTCAATGATAGTTGATTGGCTACAACATGACCTTTTATTGATTTTTTAGATATAAAATTGAGATTGAATTATGTGAGTTGCATCACCCATTCAAATATTTATCTAGTGAGGTGGGTTTTGTTCATGAGAAACTTCAATGGATCTGCTTTAATTATAACATGAATCTCATCATTTCTTAAATAGTGTAGTAATTGTTGCATAGAAAATAAAAATGTTGGACATAATTATTTAATTGTGGTATATTTTCATTCATAATCAAGCAATCTATGAATTATGTAATAAATTGATCACTTTAAATGGTTTTCCCTATGGGTTTTCCTCAAGTTACTGACCAAAAAAAAGACTTCTTGGATTCAATGATATGCCATGAACATGACATCTTTCAAATAAAAATTTTAGATGTTCATAGTGATAATCTCTTTTATTTGAAAATATTGTGACAAAATTAAACTATATTATTATTATTTTATTATTAAAAACACTCGAATCCTTATGCATTGCTCTCTTCAAAGTAGGTCTAATATTGATAAGAATGAAAGACATCCTCTTGTATGTAAATGTTCCCAAAGGGGTGGTGAAAGTTATTTTTTATTGATCTTCCATGGGAAATTCAACTTTTTTATATTGAAAGAAACAATTAAGCATGAATATCATTTTAGAATTGGTGACCACTCATAAAATCTAATTCATGATTGGCAAGGGGTAATTGTCCTTGAGAGAATCCTAATTTCAATTACGAAAATCTACATAGATTCTAACCTTACCATTATTTTTCCTTATATGGTATGTATTTTCTACCAATGTAGATTGATGAATTGGGAAAATTATCCTTATGTCCAAAATTTTATTTATCTGTTTAGAAATAATACCTATAATTTTGGGGTTGTAGTGCCACATTTATAATGGGTTAATAATTGGATGAAATAGAATATTGTACCATATACTTTTGGGTTTGAAAGATTAAATTATATTTAATTCATCATCATGTAGGTATCAAGGCCCATTTCTTCATATAAAATATATTCTCGAGGGTAATATAAAATATGTAGGTTTCACTTTTTGTTTTGGTGAAAGTTTTAAGTTGGCTTTCTTTATAGGATTGATAGCATGGATCCATTCCAATTGAATCTCTCCTCTAACATCTTTGCATAAGGTTATTATAATAAACATACTATATCATGGGGGGATATCTACCACTAAGATGGTCATCTTGACTGTGTTATGAGGAATTGCCACTAAGGCTACTTGAGTGTCTATTATTTGTCCAATTAGAGTAACTTATTTTACTTCTATGTTTAAATAATGGACAAATCTTCAGGTGCATGTTAGTCCCAAGGTGTGTGCTAATTTGGTATCCATTACATTATTTAAAGCTCGAGAATCAATTATGCAATTATCTAGCTTAAAACCTCTAATTAATAGAGAAACATATAATGGGTTAGAACTTTCCCTACATTGAGTAGATATAGTCATATTATTTTTTAATGTTGAATCAACCAATACAATACATGTTAAATGAGATTTTTTATTATAAACATCACCTCTAATTTGTATTTTAAAAATATTTACCTTGATCTTTTTAGGTGTTATTTTTTATCAAGCTAATAAAGGTTTGAAAAGAATTTAATTTTGTAAATAATTCATGAGATAAAAGATATCAAATGTAGGTGAACAGGTAGGACTAAAATCATCATTGGTGTAGACACTCAAATGAAAAAAAGGACTTTCCACATTCTCAAGTTATTTACTCTTTTTAGATTTTTATAAAGGTGTAACTCTATTGAGGATAAACTTAGGATAAGTTATGTCTTCAAGAGCCTCTTTAGCCTTCTTCTTGTCAAACTATTTATTATTTTATGAAGCTCTCAATTTATCATTTTGAGATCTAATAAATATGACATATGATTTATTGTTGATATCCTCAAATGTGTCATCATAATCATCACAATAAAGATCATAATCAATATATCCTACAATGGATTCACCCTTAGTTTTTAAATTTTAGTATCAGAGGTGCCCAAAACACCTTCTTCATATGGTTATGCAATGGTAAATAATTGAAACATCCTCACCATTTATAGGTAGTTATAACCATATATATCATTAGAAACATGAAAGATACATTAAAAGTGAATTTGTGTAGGATCCACTTTGATAGTAAGCTAAGGAGTCAGAGTAAGAAGTTTGGAATGAATGTTGTCATGATATGGAACAAAAAGTATGCTAGGCATATCCTCATATGAGGAAACATGGTGACCCTGAGGGGTTTGTTTCTTCAATGCCAATATATCATTTTTAAATTTATGAATCAAAGGGTTAGTTGAAGTTTTTCATTTGATTTTGAATGTATTATTTTTTAGTTTATCGACCATAATTATATCATCATATATATAAGTATCTTAGTTTTAGAATATTTACAAATTTTGTGGGTAATTTATTTGTAAGGAGAAGCTCCCTTCATATATTTGTGTATTCAATAAAAATCGTTTATTATTTTATAGAGTATGCATAGTTATCACTTAATTATTATGTATCATTTTTTTAATCAGGATATGAATTATATCATGGGTTCATGAAGGATTTTTTTATCTAAGCCAATTGAACTAAGAGGTAATGTTCATCTTTGGTTAGTTCAATCTTTCCTCAAATTTATTTCTCATCATCTACCAGTTTATTATGGAAGATACTAGTAGATGATGAAATTGTTTAGCTACTTATTCAACCTAAGTTTCCAAATGCAAAATAATGCACTCATAAAATAATTTTTTTTTTTGTTCATTAGGATGTTGTTTACCATCATTGGTAAGATTATGAAAAAATTTCCTTAAGTATTTGGGTAAATAATGGATTTGAAAACTTGGGGACAATGGCTTGATATGTGGTTACCATGGTATTGTTATAGCAACCATAACATGGAAATTTATTTCTCTTTGGACCAATACATTAGACAAAGCCACTGACAAGATTATAGTTTGGACCTCTCTTATCCACTCTAGAGAAAGATTGAAATCAAACTACTCTTGTAAGTCAAATAATGGATCAAGAATACCCTTATTTCTAATAGACCTTTTGTATCTTATTCCAACCAGAATATAAGATAAATTAGCCACAATTTGACAAGAGGAATTTATTCTATATTTATTTGTAATTGACATAGGAACAACACCTGTCACACTGGGTGATAGGTGGAGTTGGAAGCATAGAAACACTTAGATGTGCCCGATGGTGGACACCAAAAATCATTGATGAAAAAATTGGTAGTTTATTTGGAGGAGAGGCTCCCTTTATTGAAAATAAGAAAAATTTAAATAAATCTATTTATAATTATTACAAGTTGAAAGGAGTATTGAATTTTACTACTGTCAATCAAAAGAAAAAATAAAATTAAGGTGAAAAGTCACACATGAATGAGCAAACACAAATTTCATCCTATCCATGACAAAAAGTCTTCTTGGTAAGTATAATGCTTGTTTGATAAGAAAACATGTATATCTTAAATTGAGAGATAAATATTAATATAATAAAAAAACATATGCTCAAATAAAACATTAGACACAAAGTTTCATAAGTTATCATATGTTCCTCATGGGAAGAAGAACACAGTTTTTTTATCCTTCCCTTTCAAAAAAACATTACAATGAGAATCGTACACCATTTGTATAATTTCTATTTCTCCTATTTATAGATATAAGAGGGAATGGTCTAAACCTTCACATTCATTATGATTTCTAGCATTTAGATTTTTAATCTATTCTATTTTTCATTAATGTTCAAATTTATATAAAATAAAAATATAATTTTTTGGAAATAAAAGTTAGAAAAAAAATAGAAAAGTGGTTGTAAAAATTCTAGGAAGTTTTTACAGGAGTAAAAGTTGCTTTGCATGGATCCGGTGGTGAAGGAGCTACTGAACTAGAGATTTTCCTCTTCTCTATGGCTATTTTGAATATTCTAAATTTCCTCGCTAATTTTGGATTTAAATTTACTATACGAATTATCACAAGTTTGAATTATTTTAGCCATTAGGTACATACTATCAAACTAATGTTTGGGACTTACAAAATCTCAAGAAATTGGGGTTCATTTCCTCAAGTGAGGCATTTATTTTGTTGAGCATCATCATATAAAATATTCTAGGAATGATGATAGGGTCAAGGATAAAAATTGCATCATAAGGAGTATAGATTATTTGATTCAAGTTCAAAATTATTTTTGCATATGGGATCTAGGTGATATTTTGAGATACAATAAGGTTAAAGCCTTTGATGAGATCAATATTATTGTTTCTAGTGAATTCATTAATCCCATGTATTTGGATGAAAAGGAAGTTTATAAGGGATCATATAGAGTATGTTGTGCATTCTAATGAATTTGATGAGGATCAATGATCATGATTCATAGATCACTCCTTAGAGCCAATTTATACACTTGAATACAAGTTTATGGAAATAGTCATAGTTATCGAGGTAGTGAGATGTTTCATGTTGAAAGGTGGTAAGTAAAATAGAAAATATTTTAATCCCTATATCTGCATAAATGCTGATTATAAGCTAGATTTTCATATGATTAATTTATCTCAGGGTAAAAATTATCCATGGAAGAGCTTGGTGATATTAGACTTAGGTGTTGTTGAAAATATGGTTCCATAATTAAAGAGTGATTAGGAAAAATATCTTAAGTTTTCCCACAGTCATCCTAATTATCTAAATCAAGCTATGGATCTTGTCATATCAAAATTAATATTATATGGAGTTGATCATCCTCTAGGTACTTATAGTAATATCAATGAATGGACTCAATTGACTAATTAAATAGATAATAATGATAATTATATGAAGGATACACAACCAAACATAGAATTTAGTAGAGATGAATGTTGTTTTACAATCATAGTACACGGTAAAGGATTTCAAAGAATATTTTATGCTAGAGTTTGTAGGTAAGAGGAAATGAGCTCCAAGAAGTTAACACTTCTCATTATAATAGCCCATCCATCCCCAACAAACATTGGTATATGACCAAAGCATGGTTGGATGGGAATGGCATAAGAAATCATATGAAATTCATTAATATTTAGAACTCTTTTCCTGGGATGGATAGAACTAAACGTAGTCAATCTCTAATGAATGATCCACTTTATGGAAAAGGGAGAAATCCATTTTCTTTATCATAACATAAGAAATAATAATCTAGAGTCATAGTTGATAGAGCAAATTTGTTTTTTCATGGAAGACATCAGTTGAAGTATAAGAGCCCTGCTAGAAAAGACAATTTATTATTCTCCACTAGTAATTAGTTTGGTATTCCTTATAATAGTATAAATAAAAATTCAAAAAAGATTTCATATAGTGACGATGAAATAGATTCATTAGTTAGGGTGTTGGTTTATATTTCTCAATCTTATCTATAATATTTATATTTTCTTTTCAATGTCATCAAATCTAAGTTTTGAGCCCTGTGATGAGAAAGAAAAAAGATTGAAATTGTTTTAGACAATACAATTAAGAATGGATTTGCTCATACTCTTGAAGACCTCACTTTCCTGGAACAATGGTTATGTAATTCCCTTGTAATTTAAAAAACCCATTTAAGTGTAGGATATAATAAGGGGGCTCATATATCATTTCATGACATTTTTTTAGATTATTTGGATGTTCGATATATGTGGGCTGAAAATAGAAAATTAGAGGAGTATTATATTGATTCTAACCATAATTATTTAAAAATAATTTTGAAGGCATGTGGTGAGATTAGAAGCAATATTAAATTAATGGATAAAATACATTTTACTGAGGACTTATAATATGTCATGAAAATTTGATAAATAGTCAAAAGAACTTGCAAGTTGGAAAAATCCACTTAAGCTCTCTTTCAATATGGATAGCTGATCTTGATGGATTTTATTCATCTATACAAAACAATGATATTATAATGAAACAACTTTTTAAGTATTCTGAATAGATACAAAAGTTCAAAGAATACTAAACCGCATATTTAAAAAAGTTAAAAGAATTACAAAATTATTGAATGAAAGTTATCCTCCACTACACTCTTGCCTTGATGTTGTTAAAAAGGGAATGAAATGATATATTTTACAAGTTATAATTACTGGTATATTCTAAACAACAAATGATGTTCCCCGTTATGTTAGGTGTGCATTACTGAACTCAACACAATCATTTGAAGAGGTGGTAAGTCAACATAGGAATCACTTGGTTGGATCTATCATGCAAAATTAGAAACTCTAGAAGTTGAGGTATATAAAATTTAGGAGGTTATAAAAATATTCATCAAGGAAAATATGACATTATTAAAATATATGCAAAGTGTCAAACATAAACATATCACAGTTGAAATGATAGTAAATGAACTCTAGATGTGAGTGTAGTCATTGAAAGATGACAATATTCATCGCAAACAAGAATTTTAATTTGTATAAAATGATAAGATAAAATCAAAATAATAATTGCATGGAGTGAAAAGAAAGACAAATATTCTTAGCAACAAATTATCTTCTACTAGTGTGTAGGAAAAATAACTTGTAGAATGATGTTTTACAACTTCAAGAAGGAGAGGAGCTAATAAGTAAATTACAAGATCAAACTAAGTAGAATACATTATTGTAATTAGAATTAGAGGGATTGAATGAAGACCTATAATCTACCTAGATAGACAATATACTATTAAAATATGGAAGTCAAAATATCCATTATACATACCAGTTCAACATAATATGGTGTAATAAACTAGAAGAAATAGTATGGGAGCCTTTTCAAAAATACATAGATTTTTTTATGTGAACTAGAAATCTACTTGTAAAGTTATTTTATGATCTTCAACTTGATGTCAAGAGCTACAAGGAGGTTTATGATTATTTCAATATAGATTTTTAAGTTCAAAATAGGGATAGTTTTCAAACTCTTTCTAGATCCCAGCTAATTCATGACCCAAATATCATGAATTCCATTCATAGGATGATGGGAGAACCATTCCCTAATATGAGGCTTCCAATTCCTCATTATATCATTGAAGTGCAATAGAATTTAACTACATCACAAGGAGGGTTGAGGATTATAAATTATAAACTTCCAAGATTGATTTTAGATCATAGTATTTGATAACTAGTCAAGAATTTCTTGAGGACAAGCAATTTTGGGAAAGGTAGCCTGTAATGTCCCCTTTTTTGAATTAAATAAATTACAGGACATAGATCCAATCTTTTACTTCTTGTAGGATAAGGGGAATTAATGATGGAAATAATTTAATAATAATTCATTCAAATTGTCCAATGTTAATTTATGATATAATATGGAAAAATTAAACCTAAGAGTAATATTATTAAAATGGATCAAAAGCTATATTAATTACAATGAAAAAAATTATTAAAAGGATAGAAAGGTAATAATCACCTAAAAGTGTTTTAAATGCTTTTAGGGTTAGGGTGAAATTAGTAAAGTGAATTTATAAAATGATAAGTGGGGAAAAAAGGATTATTCATTATTCACGATTGGATTCAAAATTATTTAAATTTTGCTTTAAGGATATAAACCCTCCATTAAAAATAGGTTTGAGGATGAAAACTATCCAACCTCTAGAGGTTACTCTATCTAGTGGTTACAATTATATGGATAAACAAGACATTTTCATATTGGTGTTCATTGAAAGTTAGTAACAATTTTTAGAATTTCCCATAAGGGTTTTAGAGAAATAGACCAAGGTTTTTATATTACCTTAGGGCAAGGGCATCACACTTCCAAAGTAAAATCGAAACACACTTGGGCTGACTTTTCTACACTAGGGTTTGACTTTGATAAGTTGGTCAGTAATGTTTAATGGCTTCCATATCATTTTAAAGGATACCATATTACTACAACTAGTGTTTGATGATATCGTACCATTTTAAAGGCTGTGGTATGGGATCTTTTTCAAAAATACATAGATTTCTTCGATGTGAACTAGAAATCTACTTGAAAAGTTGTTTTATGATCTTCAACTTGATGTCAAGAGCTACAAGGAGGTTTATGCTTATTTCAATACAGATATTTAAGTTCAAAATAGGGATAGTTTTCAAACTCATTCTAGATCCCAACTAATTCATGAATCAAATATCATGAATTCACTTAATAGGACCGTGGGAGAAGCATTCCCTAATAAGAGGCTTACAATTCCTCATTATATCATAGAAGTGCAGTAGAAGTTAACTACATCACAAGAAGGGTTGAGGATTAAAAATTATAAACTTCCAAGATTGATTTTAGATCCTAGTATTTGATAACTGGTCAAGAATTTCTTGAGGACAAGCAATTTTGGGAAAGGTAGACTGTAATGTCCCTTTTTTGATTTAAATAAATTAGAGGACATAGAGCTAATATTTTATTTCTTGTAGGATAAGGGGAATTAATGATGGAAATAATTCAATAATAATTCATTCAAGTTGTCCAATGTTAATTTATGATCTAATATGGAAAAAGTAAAACATAGGATTATTATTATTATTAAAATGGGTTAAAAGCTGTATTAATTATATGGAAAAAAATTATTAAAAGGATAGAAAGGTAATAATTACCTAAAAGTGTTTTAAATGGTTTTAGGGTTAGGGTGAAATTAGAAAAGTGAATTTATAAAATGATAAGTGTGGCAAAAAGGATTATTCATTATTCAGGATTCAATTCAAAATTGTTTAACTTCTACTTTAAGGATAAAAACTCTCCATTACAAATAGGTTTGACGATGAAAACTATCCAACCTCTAGAGGTGACTCTATCTAGGGGTTGCAATTATGTGGATAAGTAAGATATTTTCATATTGGTGTTCATTGAAAGTTAGTAACAATTTTTAGAATTTCCTAGAAGGATTTTAGAGCAATAGACCAAGGTTTTTATATTGCATTAGGGCAAGGGCATCACACTTCCAAGAAAAATCAATACACCTAGGGTTTGGCCATACCACTTTAGTTGTGTTTTGATTTTTATATCTACCTTCTAATAGCAAGGCATTGAATTTTTAGGGCTTGTGATACCTAGCCATTGAATCTTTATGTTTGTCATACTTGGGCTTTGACTTTTATACACTAGAGTTTGACTTTGATAAGTTGGTCAGTAATGTTTAATGGCCTCCATATCATTTTAAAGGATACCATACTACTACAACTAGTTTTTGATGATATCATACCATTTTGAAGGCTGTGGTACAAATACAACTAAGGTTTAATGCTATCAAACTATTTAGGTGTCATTTTTAGCTAGGGTTTTTAGGAAAAATCTAATCTTATTCCTTTGGTTTTGTCTTACTGCTCTAAGACATTTCTAGCTAGGGTTTCAAAGAAATATTATACCTTTATGTTGTTCCATGCATTTTTCTAGGTTGTTTAAGTTCCTTGATGGGTATTTCATGGTTTTTACATAGGCATTTTAGATATGGAGATTTTGGACTTGGTGGGAATTTCACATTTGTATGTATAAATTAGAGTTTCAGGTTTATTTTACACATGTTAGAACTCTAGGTTATAACCATAGTTTAAAAACCTAGCATCAAATTTTAGAGCTATATTGATAACCCAAAAAAATTACATTAACCTTATAGAATATATCATCATCCAAAAATTTTGGTCATAGAATTCTTGACTGCTTCTATAATCCCAAGTTATGGTGTGAGGACTTTGGGAAATCCAGACACTACCAAAACTATTAGCACTTTGAACAACTACACACAACCTGATTGCTTCCTCCCATAATAAATCCATTGTGGGAGCTCACCTAATATTTGGAATTAGTATCTTTGCATGCTCAAGAATTTTAAAACTCTAACTACAAATGGGCCCACTACTTCTAGCCTCTAAATTTCTATTGTGGGATCTATTTGAACTTTTGGCACTATTGAAACTCTTGAAAGTCCTGAAAACTATATAAAGTTGTTGGAATCCTAGTATACAACCCAAATACAAATATTTATTATGGGAACTATTAATAACTTTGAGAATTACAAGTATAGACTGCAACTCTAACATAAAACCTTGACAATTATAATGAAGGTCAAAGACTCTAACAACAATCTAAAGGATGTGAAATTTAACCACATAAAGTGTGGCACTAATCATTTAAAAAATGGACATAATTTTTGTATGATGTCACTCCAACATAAATCAAAATTGAGGGGGAACACCCATAATAATCTTTATCCTCTTGTTCATATAGTGTGGTCACATGCGGGGAGCACCCATCTTAGCCCTTAGCCCCTAGTCATATGGAAATCAAGCCTTTGGTCATAGTCAACTCAAAAGTGTTTAAATTTTGCTTCATGGAGGCATAAAATTTGTTTGATTAAATTGATTCATACATTTTTTCAAGCTTTTACTCCAAGGAGTCTTAAAGTTTTATGGGGAAGTTGAATAAAAAAATTTCACCACTATTTTTCACCTAAATTTTCATGTGAGATTAAATTTTTAAACAACCATAACTTTTTATCAGTAACTCAAATTCAAGAGACATCTTATTCAAAAGTGTTTGTTTCTTCATGATCTACACATTGGTGAAAGTTTTTAGCTTCCTAAAACAAAAAAATTTACACTTTTAGAATCATTATCGGTTGATTCTAATGTCCCTTTAGTTCTTTCATACTTATACACATATTACTCAAGATGCATTATTTTCTATGTTTGACGTCTTTATGAGCATGGTTTTATTTTAAACTCAAGGGGGAGGGTCAATCTGATAGTTCTAAGGTATACTATGTGGTTTATGTACTTTTATTTTCTAAATTTATTCTTTACTTTATGCAAGAACCTATTTTATTGCATTATAGGTTGCTAGTCATTTCTACATCTCACATCATTCAATCATCATGAATGGAAAACAACATGTTGCTTTATCTAAGAAAAAATGCTTCTACAGGATAGCTATGAACAAGAAAAATGAACTTGAAGTGAATGCAGAGAAAAATAAATGGCTTAATAGATGTGATCAAGACATGGTTTTCTTAGTTTGTTTATTTCTCCTAACTTACATTTTCATATTGAATCTGCTAAAACAACAAATGAAGTATGGACCACACTAGAAAAAATCTATAGGAAGTAGGATATGAAAAAATGTCATGAACTAGAGAATGATCTCATCAGTTTAATCTTAGGTGACTTTTACACTATAATGTTTCCTTAATAAATTCAAATATCTAAGGTTCTAGTTACAGGAATGTGGAATTGATAAGAAAGATGATTATTTTGTTCTATCTATACTATCTGAATTGGGTCCAGACTATTATTTTCTAGTGTCCACTTTCCCTACCATCAAAAGTGCCCTTGGATCTATATGGACAATATCTTATTTAGATAAATTTGTTTTCAATTTGACTTTGGAGAAAGATAGGCTAATATAGATGGTCACAATGAAGTCGTTGAAGCCTCATGCACTTTTTGCTAAGAAAGATACGGATCTAAAATTAGAGAAAAGAAATAAAATTAAAAGGATCAAGAGAAGGATACAAATCCTCCCACCTACAAACCACATAGTGGGACCTCTTATTCCAATGTTAAGCCTAAGAAAGATTGGATCAAATGTGGGTTTTTATTGGGGAAGCATGATGAAATAAAATGTTTAAAGAAAGCATATTGACCAATTGGTTAAGATACTTGCGAATCAAAACAACAGTGTCCTTGCTTCAACCATTCATAATTTATCAACCCATGAATATTCTAAGGCAAATGAAAATGGTAAAGAAAACCAAAATGAGAATAGTAAGGGGAAAAAAGGGCAAGGAACTAGTTGAAGTTGTACCTATGACTCCTATATTGGTCATTGACTCTAGTGCTTTACATCACATGGCCTCTTCATAGATATATTTCAATTCCTTGAAACCGTGTGAAATTTCATCTATACAATAAAATGATGACACTTCTATAAAAAAAATTGGGATAAGGTTTGTTGAATTGAGTGGTTGAACATTAAAAAATGTTCTAAGTGTTCCATCACTTTCAATTAATCTCCTATTAGTTTACTAGATCCCTCACCCTGGTCCAGGCATGTGAGTTGAGTTCACCCCAAATTTAGTGTATGTTAGAGAGATAAAAAAGATACTATATTGATAGAGGCAATGGTCAATCATTAAACTCAAATATATAATTTATCGTACTTTCCTCTTGTCTCTCCTTTAGATTCTTCTTCATACTTGCCTGAACTTGACGACATTTTTTAGCCTAAGCATGCCTCTAATATTGATTTATTTTATTCTAATATAGAAGAATATAATATTTATATGGACATATCTTCACCTTCTCCTTTTCACCTTCGAGATAATGAGGATTTATGCTATGATCAACCTACCCCTAGTCTGCTTTAAATATTATATGGAACAAGTATATTGATCTAGCACACATCAAATATCAGGTAGTTTATGCCATAATTTTAGGGTATTCAATAGTCCTTTGTTGTCTTTACTCCCATTGCATCATCATTAGGTCAAATCATAATAGTCTTTCCCTTTTTTGGCATAAAGATGCCACTTATACGTTCATCTTCTCCTCAAAATATCTTGAATTTGGATAGTTAAAATCATTCAATAAATATATTTTAGAATATATATACAAATATGTAGTGCATATATATTTTTATAACTTTTCTAAAAATTATTAAATATTTTTTAGGATTTGTTTTTTTTTTTTGGTCAGATTGTGGGACATGGTATTATACTTTGATCCCATTACATAGATCATTTTGATCTCATACTATACATGAGGAGAGCATTTCCTTGTATAGGAATCACACCTTGGTTGAAGATTCATCAGGAAATTGGTAGACACATTCATTGTTCCAAGGTGATCAACTCTTCATTACATCTACTTTTAATCCAAAGTCACTTCTGGTAACTCTAATGTAGGATACAAGATGGCTACAGGTAGTTGTAGATATTAATGGAGGTTTTTATCCCCTTATCTTATTTCATCTCTTTTAGGTGAGAAATTTTATCTTACAAGTTTTCCCCCTTTCCCCATTTTATGGGTTTTGCATTATACTTGGGTACCTCATCACAGCTTGTCAGTCCTGACACCTAATTATTTTACCCATTTAAGATATGCTTCAGAGGGGGGTTGTTAGTGTAGGCTTTTCCCCACTTTTGGATTTACTTACATAGTTATTAGTCAACATTCTTAGGGTTGTTAAGGTCATTAAGGAAATACACTTAATGTGTTTTCTAATTGTGGGTTGAGTTTCTACCTTTATGGTGACCTAATACCTCACTATATAATATAATTTTTTTGTACTTTTTGGCTAATACATATGTTAATGAAGCTTTCAATGCATTTAATACAACTTCTATTGTGGAAATATTTCTCTCACTTAAAACTAATGTATTTGTACAATCTCTAACATTCATTGATCTTGGAATATTCTTAGATATATGTATACACACACACACACACATACACATACACATGCACATACACACACACATACACATTCACTTATACATACATAAATAGATGCATACATAAATACATATATTTGTTATTTTTTTCTAAATTATAGTTCACAATTTAGATGATCTTATCTAAATTTTTAACAAAGGGTTTCAAACAATATTAAACAATGCTTAATAAATGAGGGGTGGTAGGTTGGCTATTTACTATATTTTTCTAAAAATAAAATTTTCTCTTCAAAACATAGATGTTTGACTCACTTATACTTAACCATTTTTATAAAAATTATTGTTTTGGAAACTAGACTTGAAATGCTATGATTCGTGTTCTTATATCATATTTAAATTTTGAATGCAGCCATCTCAAATAATATATATAAGTTAAAATTTGTTAAATTGGAAAAATATTTCCATAGGTAGGCCCCTTTTTGTTCCCCAACTTTAAGTACTTACAAACATCAACACATAACTTCTAATAACAAAGACTAAATAGACATATCACAGATCGATACATAACTCAAGAGTAAAACAACATATCACACATCAATACATAGATTTTAATAAGAGGGAATAAAACTGCATCATGACACTTGTTTGGGGAGAGTCACTGAAAATATTTTGAATGACCCCACAAAAAAACTATTGATAGGGTGAGGTAAGATTTACTTTCAAATATTAACTTTTTATGCACCTATTGGTACTCTTTCTAGGGTTTGAAAAATTAGTTCAAGACACGTGTCCTATAAATATAGGGGAATTTCAATTGCAATCATGTTAAACCACATACTCTATTCCTTATATTTTTAGAACAAAATAATTATCTATGTTCTTATAAGGTAATTTTTATTTGAATATGGGAAATGATTCAAATATCTTATTTTATAGGGCATCCTTTCTCACCCTCTCATTAACTTAAGTAATAATCTCTATAAGGGCCTCACATTATTCATTTTATATTAGCAACAATGGAATCCCTAAATATTACATGTATTTTCCCTATTTAATAAGAAAGATTAAATGGACATATCACAAATCGATACATATATTCATTATTTTCTTAATATAATATAGTTCCTAATGTAGATGATCTTATCTAAATTTTTAGTAAATGGTTTCAACCGGTATTAAATGATGCTTAAAAATGAGGGATCATAAGTTGGCTATTTACTATGTTTTTCTAAAAAAGGATTTCCTCTTCAAAATTTAGATGTCGACTTGCTTAAACTTAACTATTTAAAAAAAATTGTGTTTTGAAAACTAGACTCGAAATGCTATGATTCATATTGTTATATCATATTCAAATTTTGAGTGTATCCATCTCAAATAATAAACATAAGTTGAGATTTGTTAAATTAGAAAAACATGTCCATGAGTAGGACCTTTTCTGTCTCCCAACATTCCGCCCTTACCACATAAACACATAACTTTTAATAAGAAAGACTAAATGGACATATCACAGATCAATACATAACTCAAGATCAATACAAGCTCACAGATCAAGACTAAATGGACATATCATAGATCAATACATATCACCTACAAAATGAGAGATAGAGAAAAGGTAAAGAGAACTTTAATTCATGGAAAAATATGGAGAAGAATCTGAAGGAAAATTTTATTCCTGTAGATTATGCACAAACTCTATACATAAGATTTTAAAATTTGAGGCAAAAAGATCACAATATACAAGAGTATACAGATTAATTTTACAAGCTTTCCATATGAGTGGGGCATGATAAAAGAGAAGATTAGATGGTTTCAAGTTATGTAAATGGTTTGAAATTCTCTATTTGAGATGAATTAAGCATGCATAGAATACTTAACATAGAGGAGGTTTATCAATTAGCTCTGAAGGTAGAAGAAAAAAAAATAGATAGAATTTTAGAAGGACATCTCATGGTCCAAGAAAAGGTTGATCCCCTCTAAATAGGGGGTGAGGTGGGTTTATTACCACTAGAGGTGGATTTAATGCCAATAAATATGAGTGATCACATGGTGCATAAAGATAAGATGAAAGTAGGCAAGGGTTTCAATACCAACAAAGAGGAAGAGGATTTTAGAGAGGATGAGGTTATGGTGGTGCTAGAGGATGGTTTCTGAATCAACGTAGATCTTATATCTGTTATAAATGTGAAGAAGAAAGGCAAAAATCATTTGAGTGTCCATACTATTAAGATCAATAAAGGAGGCAAGAAGACCACCCAAGAGTGAATTTAGTTGAGGCTAAGATAGAGGATCAAAATACTGAAGTTACACCTATAGATGTTGGAGAGAATCCCATGATGAGAAGAACCATGATCGCTCCAAGGGAAGAACAAGTGCAAAATAAAGAAGGTGGTGATACATGGCTGTGATCAAATATTTTTTGAACAAGATTCACTTTGGGTGGAAAGGTATGAAAAGTAATTATAGATGGTGGTAGTTGTGAAAATATGGTTTCTAAACAAATGATTGAGAAACTAAATATGTAATGTGAAAATTATCCTAATCCTTATCAAAACTCATGGTTTAAGAAATAGAATGAAGTTATGGTAGATAAAAGGTGTTTAATCGAGTTTTCTATAGGAAAGAGTTATAATGATGAAATATAGTGTGATGTTATTCTGAAGGATGCATGTCATGTGTTATTGGGAAGACTATGGCAATTTGACTTTTATGTAATTCATGATGAAGCAAAGAACATGTACACTTTTTGGAAAGGTGATACAAAGGTAGTTTTGCTACCTCTTAAAGAGGAAGATAAGACAGAAAACATTATCTCTACTAAATAATTTTTTCAAGATCTGAACATAGCAAGTTACTATTATGCATTAGTAACAAAGAATGAAGAAACAAAAATGGTGCCAATACTAATAGAAGCAACAAGAGTGTTGAAATAATATGTAGATGTTATGCCTAATGAATTACTAGAAGTTTACCATTAAAGAGAGATATTTAGCATCACATTGATTTGATTCTATGATCATCTCTATCCAATCAAGCAGCTTATAGGATAAGTCCAACAGAACATGCAGAATTAAATAAACAAGTTACTAAATTGCTACGGAATAAGGTGATAAGAGAGAGTATGAGTCCATGTGCAACACCAGTGTTTCTAACTCCAAATAAAAATGGAGGATGGATAATGTGTGTGGATAGTAGAGCAATTAACAAAATTATAATAAAGTATAGGTTTCCTATACCTCATTTAGATGATGTGATGGATGTGCTTGTAGGAGCAAAATACTTTACCAAGATTGATCTAAGGAGTGGTTATTATCAAATTTGAATTAATGAATGAGATGAATGGAAAACTACATTAAAGACTAGGGATGGCTTATATGAGTGGATGGTGATGCCATTCAGATTATCTAATGCAGCTAGCACATTTATGAGGGTGATGAATATAGTGTTATGAGAATAAATTGGTAAATTTTTGGTTGTTTATTTTGATGCTATTTTTATATTCAGCAAGACTAAAGAATAACACTTACAACATTTGAAAATGTTAATGGATTTGTTAATAAAGGAGAAGTTGTATGTATATTTAAAGAAGTATAGGTTTATACAAAACAATTTGGTATTTTTGGTATTTTTAGTTTTTGTAGATGATGTGAAAATGGATGAAGAAAAGATAAAGGCAATTTTTGAGTGGCCTATTCCAAGAATCATTATAGATTTAAGAGTTTTTATGGTTTAGCAACATTTAATAGAAAATTTATTAAAAAATTTAGTATTATTATGGCACCAATAACAGATTACATGAGAGGGAAGGAATTTGCATCGAATAGAGTAGCCACAAAAAGTTTTGAAATTTTGAAGAAGATTACTTAAAGACCAATTTTAGCATTAACATATTTTAACAAAGTGTTTGAGGTTGATTGTGATGCTTCGTTTGTGGGAATTGGTATTGTGCTAAGTCAAGAAGGAAATCCAATAGAATATTTCAATGAGAAATTGAATCAGGTAAGAACAAAGTATTCTACTTATGATGTTGAACTTTATGAAATTTTACAAGTATTAAGACATCGGATGCATTACCTGGTGCCTAAGAAGTTTATACTATTTATAGATCATGAGGCTTTAAAGTATTTAAATACATAAAAGAATTTGAATAGTAGGCATACATAGTGGGTTTCTATCTTGTATGGGTATACGTTTATGTTGAAGTATAAATTAGGAAAATAGAATCAAGTTGATGATGCATTGAGAAGGATAGTAGCATTATTAGCTACTATGGTGAGTGAAGTAGTTAGATTTAAAGTTATCAAAGAATGATATGAAACTGATCCATATTTTGGAAAGATAGTTCAACAGTGCAGGAATCCATTAATAGGTGGGACAAATATTTTTCATGATGAATATCCTATACATGAAGTTTATCTCTTCAAATGGAAACAATTGTGCATTCTAGTTAGGTCTCTACGAGACAATATAATAAGATAATTACATAGTGGTGGTTTGGCTAGATATTTTGGTAAGACAAAAACAATAGCTTTGGTGGAGGAAAATTATTTTTGGCCAAAGATTAAGAGAGATGTGACAAGGTATGTTTCAAGTTGTATAATATGTCAGGTGGATAAAGGATATGCACAAAATAATGGACTATACATGCGATTACTAGTTCAAAGAGGACCATGGATATATTTGAGTATGGAGTTTGTGTTGGGATTACCAAATACACAGACATGTAATGATTCAATTTTTGTTATTGTAGACATATTTTCTAAAATGGTTCATTTCATTGCATGTAAGAAAACCAATGATACCTTCAGAGTTGCGGAATTATTTTTTAAGGATGTTGTGAGATTGCATAGTGTTCTAAAAACTATTACATCAGATAGGAACACAAAAAATATAAGTCATTTTTGAAGGATTCTATGGAAGAAGATGGGTACTAAGCTATAATTTAGTAGTGTATATCACCTATAAACAAATGGATAGACAAAATCTATGAATAAGAGATTGGAAATTTTATTGAGATGTATAGTGGAAAAGAAGCCCAAGCAATGGGACTTGGATTTACCATAAGCTAAGTTTGCATATAATAGTTTAGTGAATAGATCAATAGCAGAGTCACCTTTTTAAATTACTAATGAGATAAATACCATGGGTATTTTAGATTTGGTATAGTTACCTATTGTAGATAAAATTCATGATGATGCAGAAGCATATGCAGTAGTTGTAAGGAGTAAGAAGAAAGTTACAAGAAATTAATGAAAAATATAAAGTAGAAGTAGATGTTAGAAGAAGATCAAAATTATTTGTATAAGGATAGTTATTAATGTTTTACTTGAGGAAATAAAGGTTTCCAAAAGGCACATACAACAAGTTTAAGTATAAGAAAATTGGGCCATGCAGACTTGTGAATAAAATCAATGATAATGCATATGAAGTGATTTTACCATAGAATATTGATATGTCTTCGGTATTTAATGTTTTATATTTATATGAATTTCATGGGGAAGGTGACAAAAATGAAGAGGTAAATTGGGAGCAGCAGGTTCCAAAGAAAAAGAAGGAAAAATAATGTACGTTTTGGATATGAAAATAGAGAGCACAAGGCAAGGGAATTATAATAGGTATTTGGTGCAGTGGGAAGGATTTTAGAAAGAAGACAACACTTGGATTATAGAATGGGAGATGAAGAAGATTGATAAAGATAAATGACACTATTATAATCAGGTCAACTCATAGGAGCTGAGTTATTTTTAACCAAAGGAGAATGATGCAGAAAAAATAGGTCAACCTTTCAGAGGCCATAAATTTTGACCCATAGTTCCATTTGAGCTTTTCCACATGCCAAAATGACCATCTCAAAAAATTTGAGTCTGACCTATGTTGATCTATCTACTTATATTTTATTTTGATATTTTTGGGAGGCCAAACGTGATCATTTGAGGGTCCAAAATTAACATTTGATGATTTTTTTTGAGAATTTTCTATTTTTAGAAATTATATATTTTTAGGAACGAATGTCAAATTTAGTTGAATTTCATCCCATAGGCTAATTTTAGTATTTATTTTATTTCAATAAATTTTTAGAGCCATGTGCACTTGCATGTGAAACTTACTATAAATAGTGGCTACAAAAAATAGACATTTTTTTTATTTTTATTTTTTGAATTTGTGCATGTTAACTCTAATTTATTATTTGGGGCTTATTTAAACATGTTGTGGGTTCTTAAATATTTCAATTCATTCAATATGAATCAATTCTTAGTTATTATTTCAAGATCTTGGCCTATTGGTATTTTATTTGTCTTGATAGTTTTTGGGTTCATTACTTCGTTTCTATTAACATTATAGATTTAATTCATTATTTATAGTATTACCATTGGAGTCTTCAATTATATTACTTCTAAAGGTGTCTCTCCACAAAAGTTGTATATGTTAAAATCATATAGTATGACCATGAAAAGGGTAGTGCATCTTCATGCCAATCACCAATTCTACGTAATGCTTATAAACTAGTTTGTACCACTATAATGTTGAGGTGGTGTTATTGTTAAAATATGTAGTTGATTTTTCAAGATCTAAAAGAATGTTACATAATGTTTTAAAATCATAAATTCACATTCTCCAATAAAATAATGTTGGAAAATTGGCAATTTACAAAAATATTTTCGGTTGTTAATAATTAAAATTTAGGTACTTATTGTATGAGAATTTGGAAACTCATTATATATTTATATAATTTATTAAATTATTATAATATTTATCATCACCATCATCAATTAATTATTTGATTGTTTGTTTCGGTTATATGTCATTTTAAAGTTATTTGTATTTATATTAATTAAAACATATAGATATTATAAATAATAGATGGTTTATAGTTAAAATGTGTTTTACTGACATTTATTGTTTATAAAATAAGTCTAAAAATACTATAAGTTAAATCATGGAAAAAATAATATTAGGGTATAGTCAAACACATGAAACAACAATATAATGAGGACACAAATCATTTTTGAAAATAAGAAAGTCTTAGGAAGGTATTCGACCAATGGAGGATTCATTGCCACCCACTCGTCTTTCTAATAATTTATATTGATAGCAAAATGATCCAAAAATCTCCATCTAAATGGACGAGAAACCAACACACTATTCATTTCCCCTTTTGATCTCAGAGGCACATCTATAAAGTCCAACAAAAATTAGACTATAGTGAATTATTATGTGGCCTATTGAACTAAAACCTAAAATAAATTAGACTATAGTGAAATATAATTATAATAAACTATGATAATATAACCCAGTTGACATTTTTATTTAAACATTTATAATAAATGATCATTTTTGCAAATGATATTTTTATATGAAATTGAAAATAGATTCATTATGGAAAAATAATAATCTTATGAATTTGGGTAGTGAATAAATTTATTTTTAGTGTTCTATTATTCATGCTTTATTTTTATAAAAAAATGATCATATACTTCTTTAATATGCACAGATGTGGACACATGGAAACTAGTAAATGAATTTTTAAAACCAATAGATCGATGCAAATATATAGTCTCTTTAAGACACATAAAGCCACTCCATTAGTGCATTAATCCATCTCCTCGTACCCTATAATACATTTCCACCTGTCTCTGCTTTATTTTGTAATACTATAAAGCCTAAAGTTGATTTTGCCACATGAGATATTTATTATATAGCATGACTATGATCACAATATTAAATTAAATTGCATAAATCAATGATTCATCTAGCCCCCTTTTATTTCAAAGTTAAAATTCAAAAATGAAATGTGTATATTTATTAATATATGTAATCAAATGATGCCACCTATCTAATTGAGTCTTGAACAAACTAAACTTAATGAAAAGTTGAAGCTTTTGAGCTTTAGATTTTATATTTTTGATAGATTTAAGGATTCAAAGTCATGTTTGTTTGTTAGTTTATCTATCAAAGCAATGTTGATTGAATTTTCTTTTATGAAAATTGAATTGTTCACAAATTTAAAAGGTTGCCATGAAGTGATGCTTAATGTTATACAATATTATTATATTAATATATATTATAGCATATTAGTACATGTGTGTGTGTGTGTAATACATTTATAATAATTATATTATTTTATAGATTTTATTATCTTAATATATTTTTAATAGTATATTAAATGATTATTATAATATATATTACTTGATAGTGCAAAAAAGTACTTGAAAGAAATTGCCTTAGGTTAAACATGTGCTTACAAAAGTGTGTTAATATGTTGTTAACCATTGATATCCAAAATAAATTCTATTTATTGAATTTAACGTGGATTCGTTAGAGTCATTACAGGTAATGAATCTTTGAAAATCCTTCTATGCAATTTTATCTCTTCTAGATCTATTTATTACAAATCTAGTTGGAAAATATATTGGATTTGATACTCATCTTATTACTTTTAATCTTGTTACAATTAAAAGCTTTTTTTAGGTGAAAAGTATTTGGAAAGCCTATGAGACTATCAATTCCCATCTGTAATTAGTTGGTGATGGTTTTCATAATGGTCTCTCTTTCAATGACCACAATATTTAGTGGTCCCCCATCATGACCAATAGTAACTTGTTATTGGTTGAATTAGCTAGTATAAAAGATTTGAGGCTTTTCAAAAATGGGATACACACTATAAAGGATTTAGTTTCTACTTGTGATACAGATCCATGGCCTATGATAAAATAAAAATTCAAAATTAAACAATGCCAACTTAGCAACTATACTATGCATTCAGGAGTTAATGTTAGATATTATGTTGCACAAGTTGGGCCTCTAAAGGCCACATTCTTGGTGGAAATACTATTTGTGGAATTATGATACTCATTAAAATAATTATTATTTAGGTCTCCTCTTTCAAGTCATGAGCCCCTTTTATGTATCCCTTG
Source organism: Torreya grandis (assembly GCA_037957365.1). Taxonomy (NCBI): domain Eukaryota; kingdom Viridiplantae; phylum Streptophyta; class Pinopsida; order Cupressales; family Taxaceae; genus Torreya; species Torreya grandis. The sequence continues at coordinate 1,979,793 of JARHVA010003086.1, forward strand.
TCAAGGTGAATAGGCATTTAACCTTGATTTTTTTCTTAGGACCTGGATTACTAAAATCGATTAGATTTGGAAATCCAAACTAGAACCCAAGCTTGAACATTTAATAGAGTGTTTAGTTTATCAAGGCCTTCATCCCAAGTGTCCCCCTATGATCATCTTAAATATTTTAGACAAAATTCTTGGCCTTGTCCCAAACCCCAATATTATGGTCATCAAATTTAGTCCCTACCACATATATATTGATGAGTAATTTTCAAAATAAGCCCATTTTCAATTATTAAGAATGAATAAATCAATCTACTAGGATTTTTCATGGTTTGTATCTACCTGCTTGTATCTTTTTCCTTCTTGTGTCATATTGCTAAGCTTGGATGATTTTTTGGGGCTACAACACATTAACTATACTTAGCACACCACCCGTTGCATGGGTAGGACCTATATTTATGCCTTCTCCACACTCGAATTTATATGTTGATGTTGGAGATGAAGCTAATGGAACCCAAATGAGTTTAGAAATTTGTTCCAAAATTTTATAATGAGGTAATCCCTCTGTCCCCTCCCTTCCAAAGGTAAGTATTCCTATTGTTGCTATTGAACAATGTTGCAAGTGGTTTTAAAATTGTTCTATTATTTTTTATTTTATTGGCCACATCTCCTTAGAGGATTACCTCCACTACTAGCACCACAACCACTAGGAGCCATTAGGGGTCCATGTTTCTAGAATCCAAAACCTTACTAAAGGTTTTTTCTTATTTACATTTATGGAGCCATCTAAGACTCAGTTAATGCTTGTGAAGTCCAATGTTTAGTTCCTTCATAACCAAATTATGATTTGGTCTTCTTGGTCATAGGATTTTAAGGTTTCTAATAATGCTACCCTTCATGTACCTATCTATGTTGAGCTTCTTAGTTTATGAGTCTACCTTTATGATTTTATCCCCCAAATCATTACTCCCATAGGATGTGTGGTAATGATTGAACCGATAGGTGGTTCTCCCCCACCCTAACAAATCAATCTATGTGGAGGTTGTCCTTTCTAAGGAACTGATAGTGTTCATTCAAATCCAAGTTGTAGAGACCTAGTGGTCACAAAAAGTTTAATATTTCAACATTCCTAACACTTGCTTCCACTGTTAGGCCTCAGACCACCACATCAAGGATTCTCTTCATATGGTTCATCCAAATCCTCCTCAGTTACCTCCTTAATGTGAGAAACCAAAAATGATAGACCAAGGTGATGAATGGACCATAAATCACCCTAAATGTGCATTGTGACCTGAGCCACAAAGCATAACCTAGCTACCACCTTGGGAGGATTATCCTCTAGTTATCACACCCTCTTAGGGGGCTTCTCTGATGCCCCCTTCTAATCCATCCCCTCCTAACCCACAAAACATTTATTTAGCCTCCTAAAAATTTAGGATGCCTAACCCATAACGCATTTCTTTAGCTCCTCCTAACATCATTTTATTTGTAATAATAGACGATACCAGAATATCCCTTACCCAAATGAATCCTAGGGTTTTAATCTCTTTAGATCCTTTGGATTTTTTCCTAGAATCACTCAACTTCAAAATTAAGAGAAAATCTCATACTTGTGTTTTCAAAGGTTTGGGTGGATTGAATGCATTTTTATTTTGTAAAAAGGATGGCCATCTTAGGAAAAATTGTCTGATGTTGTCTAATAAAATTAATTTCCCTAATAGATAAAAAGAGGACACCACAAAAGATGAGACTATTTTGGATAATTTATAGGTATATGAGAATCCTCTATTCAATAATGTACCATTGAAAGATAGTGCTTCCACTATTAAGGCTATTGAGACACATGGACATGAAACTCAAGGTGATTATGGGTTGGATCCCCACCCCCTTGACTCTTAGGTGCATGCTCCACCATAGCTTGACGTTGATAATCCTTCATCAGACTTGATAAATTGCCTCCTTGATAGCCTAGATGATGCTTTTTAGAGCAAAATTGTCTTGAGGTCCATCCCTCTAAAGAATATGTGGCTATCCTTATTGAGGCCCTTGCTTGGCATAACTCATTATAATATCTCACATGTGTGCAAGACTGACAAACCTTCTAGTGAAGCTACCTTGATGGCTATCTCCCTAAAGAAAAAGGATTATGATCTACCTGCTAGTGAGATGGATTTATTAGATGGAAATCCTTTGGCAAGAAAGAAATTTGTAGGGGTGGATAATTGGATGTCCAAAGGTGGAGTTAAAAGGATTAAAATAGACTCGATCCCTACTCTGGTTGAATAGACTGCACCCAAGGAGAAAAAAATTGGCTAAAAAGACACTCCATAATGTTTAGGACCCACTATCTAAAAAAGGCAAGGAAAATAAAGTATCAAACTACTTTAATAGGATATACAATTGTCGGGCTAATCCCCATGGTCAATCTAATTGACCTCTGATTACCCCCTGATTATATATGCAGATTATCATTTGAAATGTGAGAGGGTTGGAATCCCTAAACATAAAATCAGTTGTAAGAAAGCTCAAACTATCAACAGATAATCTAGATTTTCTTTTCTTATAAGAAGTGAAGGCTATTGGTACCTAGCTATCCTTAGTCCTAAATTTTTTTTTGGACTAATGCTCTTCAATTATACACTAAATATCAAAGAGGGAAAGGGGGGGCCTATATTTTGGTTAACCCTTGGTGGAAAGATTAAATTATTGATCATGGTGTATCTCCTTGCAATAGAGCGATCTAGGTACTAATAGAATATCAGAACTAGACATTTGTCCTTTGTAACATATATGCCTCTAATAATTATAGGGATCGAGCTAGCATTTGGAATTAGTTGGCCATAAATATTAAAAATTTCCCTTGGGTATCTAGACGAGATTTCAATATGGTGGAAGATAAAGAGCATAAAATAGGGGGTGATCACCTGGCATGGAAAAGAAATGAGATTTTTTATGTTCTAAGTTTAAAAGAATACATAGAATTGGTGATCCTCTCTTGAAGGGACAAATCCTTAGAAGATTAATTTGGCATACTTGGTGCAATAATCAAAATAGTAGCAAAAGGAAATACTCAAGACTTGATAGATTTTATTTGAGTACAGAGACACTTGCCATGGATAAGGTCAAGGATGGTAATGTGGTGATAATGTTACCCTTTACTATGTCTAACCACCACCCCATTGAAATGACATTTTCACTAGTTAGTGAGGAGAATAAATATTCCCTAGAGTTCAAAGGGCTTTATAAATTCAATGTATCACACTTGGATGATAGGGAATGTTTGGAGGGCTTACAAGCTTCTTGGAATATTGGTAATTTTGTGTGTAACTCTAGTTCCAAAGTTAGCCTTTGGAATTCTAGTATGAAAATTAAAAAAAATTAGACAAAACCTATGGATAAATCAAAGCAAAAAAGTGCAAATTTTTTTCAAAAGATACTCAAGATAAACTTATCCAATGGTTGACCCGCCCAATGGTTTTCTTCTTGAAGAGCTTAACCTATTGAAGCACCAAGCTCATCAATCACATTTATACATTTCTAGAGGAGCATCGGTCTATTCTAGAGTAACTTGGCTAAAGCCTAGAGATAGAGGATCTAAATTCTTCTTTCAATTTTTGAAATCTAAGCACACATGAAGCAAGATCAAAGGTATTGAAGTAAATGGCCAAAATCTTTAGGATGTTGCCAGCATAAAAAGTGATTTTTTGAGTTTTACTCTAACCTTTTTCATTCAGATGGGTCTAGTAAATGTGTTGAATAGAGCATGGTCTCATTTGAGTTATGCATTCCTAATAAGGTTTCATAGACTCAGGCATATTTCTTGGAGGCTACCATCTCACTCGATAAAGTTAAAAATATTATTAACTCATTAAAATAAGATAACGCCCCTAGGGTAGATGGATTCCTTCACAAATTCTACAAATTCAATAAGGAATGGATTTTTAAGGACTATTTGGAGATATTTAATGAGGTCATTAATACCAGTACAATTGGCCCAGACATTAATACAGGGGTAATTAATATTATCCCAAAGGATGGTAATCTATCATCAATTAAAATTAGAGACCAATTACCGTCTTCAACATCTCCTACAAGATTCTAGCAAAGGTATTTATGAAGAGACTATCTTCACTTCTACCCTCTATTATCTCAAAGACTCAAACTAACTTAGTTGAAGGGAGATACATTTTGGATAATCTAATCACCAGCTGGGAAGGAATTTACTAGGCAAGAGAATAGAACCAAGATGTAGGAATGATCTTACTTGACTTTGAAAAAGCCTATGATATAATTGAGTGGCCTTTCATTGAGAGAATGTTGCATGCCTTTGGATTTTGGGATAGATTCTTTAGAATGGTAAATGTTCTCTTCAAGGATGCTTTGACCATAATTGAAGTCAATGGTGAGCTGACAAATTCTCTTGTGCTTTAATGCTCCATTATGCAAGGATGTCAACTCACCCTATTGCTCTATTTTTGGTGTTGGATACATTACATTATCTTCTTAGGTTCTCTACCATTGGGCCTTCAATCAAAGGTATCTCACTCTCAAATAATAAGTCCCTAATCGATGTCTTATTTGTCGATGATACATCATTTTTTGTCACCTTGGTGAAAAATAACTTGGCTCAGGTTGCAAAGAGAATAAATATATATTTCTCTACCTCCATATCTAAAGTTACAATGCATAAATGCTATTGGTTTCGTGACTTTTTCCACTAGGTTTTGCCTACATGGTCGTATGGCCATTCTATGTTATTTAAGCCTCATTAGGTTAGTTATAAAGGGTCCATAGGCTAATTATATTTAATTTTCAATAGTGAATTAGAAAAACTAGGGGCTTCCTCATGTTTCTTTAGTTTTCCCTATATGTACCCCACTTTTCCTTTTTGTAAGGTTAATGAAAAATCTCTCAATCAATCGACTCATTCACATTTTGAAATACATAGGTTAATGCATATTTTTCCTCTCTTAGAATTTTGGATCTCTCACAATACCTCACAAGATTCAACACTGATTACATGAAATTCATTTAGAGATCTTGGCACACTCTTTTATGTTATCAGAGCCTTCCTGGTAGCCTCATGCATCAAACTCCTTAGTAAGATCCTCCATGCATTCATCTTGCTAGTTTTTCTTCTATCTTGGCCACCATTTTTGACATTGGAGGCATTTTATTAATCTGATTCAAAACTCATGTCAAAATGCCTTTGATGAAAAATCTATTTGCATATATCTTTTGGGTTTTTTGAGATCTAAAATGGGTTATTTTTAAATTTTTTAGAAAGTTCATAGATTTTCTTAAAAATCAATTTCTTCCGTCTGGTCAAACATTTGTACAGATGAATTAATCAAGCTTGTAAACCTTGGTTTACTCTCCATAGACTAATTCAAGTTCTTAGAAGGTAATTACTTGATTTTATACCAAATTGGGTTTTCAGAGTGCAACAACTTACTTGTAGACAAAATCAATTTTTTGACATTACTTTACTTCCAATTCATGAAGTTAAGTAAAGTAGTCCAAGAAACCCAAATTACACTACTTGGAAGTAATCAGGATTCTCCAACACCACAACTAGAAGTAATCAAGATTCATAACCCCAATAACTTGATCACAGACCAAATTAGGTTTTTTTGAGTTACTTTACTTTAAATTCATGAAGTTAAGTAAAGTAGTCCAAGAAACCCAAAATACACTACCGAAAGTAATCGAGCTTCTCCACGTCAACTACATAGAAGTAATTGAGTTCTCCAAGGCAATTACTTCTAAGTAATCACGCTTCAGCAATCAGACTTCACAACCTAAAATATACTATAAAAAGTAATCGGGCTTATCAACCTCAACTACTTTGAAGTAATTGATATTTAATAGTGGCATTACTAATCTTTGGCAACAACAAAGAAGTTGGAGAAACCTAAAATACACTATATAGAGTAATCAAGCTTTTCAACCTCAACTACTTTAAAGTAATTAGTATTTAGTAGTGGTATTACTAATCTATAATAGTCGTAAACTGTTTGGAAAAAATCGATCAATATTGTAAGATCGAATCAAGATTTTGGAGTAGTCTTACTGCATTAAAAGTTTGAAGTAAATCGGTTATGAAACCCTACATGACTTTTAGGAGGGCATCAAATTTTAGGTTAAAGGTAATGAAAAAATAGAGTAAAGCTGTTTCCATTTTTGGAAAGGGTCCAAGAATATGTGGGAGTAAGAACCAGTAAGTATTATAACTTTCAATCCATAACTCCTTTTTGGTTGTCAATTTTTTTGAAAGTGCATATTTTCTTGAGATCTATGCATTAGTGACATTGTTTTAGGACTTATATAACATCTATTTTTCACATGATGTAATATCTTACAACTATCTTCAAACCTTTGTATCTTTTCTCTTGGATGCATTATCAATAGTGCCGGATGTCCCTCTCATACTTTCTCACACTGATTGCTCATAGACACATTCTTGACTGTGCTCGACATCCAAGAATGAGTGTGTTTGCATTGTAACTTCAAGGGGTACTTGTACTATGTGATTTTTGTTTTTTATTTTCATTTCAATTCTTCAATTTGTATCATTATACTCTACACTAATGGATCTAAACATCGAACCACTCACACCATTTAACTATCTAGAATGAAAGTCTAAAATACAACTCGCTTTGAGAGTTAAAGGACTCTATCAAATTACTATGGGTAAGGAAACTGAGCATCTACAGATGTAGAAATGGTTAAGTGGTAAAATAAATTTGATGAGACCTATGGTTTCATATGCCTTTCAATGTCTTCCAACCTCTTGTTTCATGTTGAATCTACAAAAATTCCAAATGAAGTTTGGACAAACCTAGACAAACTTTTTGGAGTGTAGGACATCATGAGGGGTCATGAGCTGGAGAATAAGCTCATCACATTGAGCCCAAGTAACTATGCCAAACAACAAGACTTCTTTAAAAAGTTTAAATCACTGAGACTATAGTTGAAACCATGTGGCATTGATAAAATAGATGACCAGTTGATTCTATTCATGCTTGCAAAATTGGGTCATGACTATTCAGTTTTCATCTCCACATTTCATGCTACCAAATGTGCACTTGGATCCACTTGGAAAATGCCATCATTTTATGAGTTTTTTGTTGATCTAAATCAAGATCAAGATAAGTTGGTTCAAATGGGTGAACTAAAGTCTTCTTAATCACATGCCTTGATTGTCAATCATTTGATGAGTTTGAACATTTTAAGCTCAACTCAAAGCACATCCTTGAGTCTGATGATCAATAAAATTTTAAAAAATAATAAAATAGGTATTTAGTATAATTGGTGACTTTTTTGAAACCTATTTGATATTCCCTAATCATTCTAGTTTGACAAAGGTTAGTTAAGGCACCTATGAAAACATCATAGGCACTAGGCCTAAAATGTTTTATCAAGAGCATGGAAAAATCAGCCCAATCTAGTTCTGGAATTGACTTGTGGTACCATTAGTACCAATGGAAAACTCCTTATCTAAGTGGAATAAATCAATAACTACCTTTTCTTCTCCATATTGGGATGCAAAATAAAATATTGTTCCTACACGATAAATCCCCCTAGTGGGTTCAATACCATAAAATTTGGGAAAATATAATATAGGGCCATGTAGTAGTGCTTTGGATAAATAAATGCCATTATAGATTGATGATCCAAATTAGTTCATCATTCTCAATTTTCAACATGGAGGTTGAGGATTTGATTAGTCATTTTAGACAGTCATGATTCAAATTCAGTAAGTGTTTAACAATGTCATGTGCCATGGTGTGGGTACATGCATGAGTAACAACTATTTACCATAAGATCTAGAGATTGTAGAAAATGCTAAGAGAAGTTATATGTTTAATTGATTTATTTTACAAGATGAACACAATGATGTAATTTCTATATAGATTTTTTTTTCAAGAAAAATGCTTTCAGGCTATAGGTAGAAATATTATTTTGTATGGGATATTTTTTTAGAAAATTTGAAATACACATTTAAATGATAAATGTGGTGAAAAATCATAATAATGTGTTTTTTCTATGGTCTATAAAAATATCATGTGATCATTTGGTAGTATGGTTGAAACTGGATTGGAATATAATAAATAATTACAATGCACTCAATTGTCAGTATGTCTAAAACTAGACCATATTTTGGAATTTATAATAAATATTTATAATATTATTAGTTTATACATGGCAAAAATGAGATTAAAATTTGGAGTTTATAATAAAAAGTTAGAATGTGATCGGTTAGTAGTATGGCCAAACCTAGATCAAAATTTGGAGTTTCAAGAAAAAAAACATAGATTGTTCAAATAAAAAATTAAATTCCTTATCAAATCTTGAATTTTAAGAAAAAATACACAAATGATGGAAAATATACATGTTACAAATTTTTCAGTAGGAATGAATGATGCATACACAGTGGTTTGGGGAGCCTACAAAAAATATGACAATGCATACAGACATGTTTTAAAATCCAATACATAGTGATAATGGTGATTTTTTCCAAAAACCCTTTAGATATCAATACATTTAAACATTTTAAAACTCATCTTGTAGAAATGATTGGTTATAAAACTTGGTTCATAGCAATGATTGGTTATAAAAATTAGTTTGTAGCGATGACATTCAAGGGTAAAAGCTTAGATCCCATAAAGGTAAGTTCAAAGCATATGATGGATAGAAGTAAATATCACTAACTTACTAATGTTTTTAGAAAAAATCACCGTAAAAAGTGCTTTGATACTAGCTGATAAAGTCCTTCCTGAAACAAATTAGAACTAGACTATATAAAAGTAAAATTAAATTTAAAAATAAAAAAAATTGTCTAATTATATTAAAATAAAGTAGAATAGAATTACAATTATTTTTGTCTTGTTTGAGGGGGAAACCCACTTTGTGCAAACTCAATTAAATAAAATTCTTGTATGTCTTATCAATAGTCTAGACGTATATATATCGTAATTCAACAATAGCTAACTATTGCTCCGTATGAATGTGAAATTATTACAATGGGTTCCAGGGATGTATTTCAAATAATATGCATCCATAACATTTTATTAAGTAAATAAATTAATAACAATGGTTAGAATGAAGTTTCATAATAGTTGATGGAACAACACACTAATTCCTCTAGAATCATGGAATCCTTTTTTTTCACTCCACTTCTATTTGCGCTTGCAAGCTAGTTAGTCTCAACTCTCTTAAGTCATTATTATGGGCCATTTATATTTACATGTCTAACTGAGTCATAATACCACCCCTAATACAAATACCAAGCTTGTGCAAGAAAAAATTATATAAAATACTTAGCATAAAAGCAGAGTCTTTATGCACCAATTTTCCTTTGAATATATTTCTTGATTGACTCTCTTGATATGCTCCCAAAGTTCATCTAAGTTCTCATTTTAAATAATACTCTAAAAATATCTCCATTGTGTCAATCAAGCACATTCAAGATAGTTTCATAGTTTTCACTTATCATAACAAATCATTTTGGGTGAACTTATTTCATGTTCAAAATCTTGTCAAAACTTATCCATAACTCTAGTTAGGTCTACTATAGGCATTCATTAAATTTCCAATTTCCAAGACATAATCAATATTTCAACTCCCATATAGGTCCTCAGGTGCTCATGTAGCCTTGCTCAATTGTAACTGGGATTTTCATTCATGATTTTATTTTGTTGGATAATTGTGAATTTAGGACATTCATTATGAGTTTTATCTTAGTGTTGACTAAGTATTTTAATTCACTTAAGGTTATGTTGGACTAAGTCTCATAATGGTAATTTGGATTGAATTCCTGTTTGGTGTTGTAATGAAATGCTTTGATGATTTTATTAATGAGCAGTGGTTGGATTTATACATCATAGAACTAGCTTCATGAAATCTAACTACCTGAATAGTTATGCTAATCATAGCTTAAAAAAACAATTAATAGTAAACATCATGCTAAATAATGCAATATGCTATGATAACATTCCCCCCTTTATTACATTATTTTTAAAAATGTACCCCCAAAATAGATCAAATTTCACCTTGCCAAGTGACTTGGTGAGTATATTTTTTATTTGTGAATCTGTTGGGTAGTACTAGAGCTGAATGTGGTGGTTTCAGACTTGTTCTCGAATATAGTGGCACTGGACCTCATTGTGTTTTGTCATCTCATGAAATAATGTATTTTTGATAAGATTTTACACACCCTAATTATTATAGAAAATAATTGGTGACTGATTTTTAGGAATGTCTAGATCAGATAGAATGTGACATAACAAAATTGCTTCACACACAACTCCTCATGTGGCATGCTATTCTATCTCTGTGGATGAGATAGCAACTAGAAATCACTTCTTACTAATCCAAGAAATTTTCGCAAATCTAAGATGAAAAATATACCCTGAGTTTGATTTTCTATCATCATCAGATCCAACATAATCCGAGTCTATGTAACCTTGCAAAAAGAAATTTGAGTTCTTCTTGTAGTTTAGACCATAATCAACTATACCTTAGACATATCTCAAAATGTGCTTCACTACAACCCAATTACACTTCTTTGTCTCTTGCATGAATCTCAAAAGATAATTAATAGTATAGCATATGTTTGTTTTAGTATAATACAAGTAAATTAGACTCCTAACAAGCTACCTGTAGTGAGCTTCATCTACTTATGGTGAATCCTAAAATTGGGATATCTATAAGCATTTATCCATCAAAGTTGACATTGGTTTACAATCTCTCATTCTATATTTCTCAAGGAGAGTCTTGGCATATTTCATCTCTGAGACAAAAATAAGATTTTTCATTTACCTTATCTCCAAGACAAGACAATAATTAAGTAGCCCCAAGTCTATCATGTTAAAGGATTTACTCAAGTCATTCTTTACTTCTTCAATGATATCATCTAAACTTCTTATGATCATGAGATCATCCACATACAAAACCAGAATGATAATCCTTGTGCCTACCTTCTTGATATATAAATTTGTATATGAGGGGATATCAATGAATCCATGTTGCAATAGATGATCATTAATATTAATGTACCATGCCTTTGGTGCTTGCTTAATTTCATAAAGTGACTTAATAAGATGACATACCTTTTATGGCTCATGTTTGTTAATGAAGCCTTTTAGCTAGGTCATGTACACTTATTCATTGAGATCACCATTAAGAAATGCAGTTTTAACATCCATCTGTTGAAGCTTCCATCCCTTTTGTGTTGTGAGTGCGCAAACAACTCTGATGGTCTTGATCTTAGAAGTGGGTGAAAAGGTCTCCTCATAATCAATTCCTTATTATTGAGCATATACCTTTGTAATAAGTCATGATTTATATTTATCAATGGATCCATCTACCTTGTATTTTGTCTTGAAAATCCACTTGCAACTAATACATTTCTTTGCTATAGGTAGATTGACAAGTTCCCACATCCCATTTTTTATGAGGGCATCATATTAATCATCCATGGCTTTCTTCCACTGAGTTTAACATAAAAACTCTTGAATTGTCTCTAGTTCAGTGTTGTCAACTACTGAACTCATCAGTGTGAGATTAAATTCATGTCTCGCCTATTTTCTAGTTTGAAATCCTGATAAAGTATTTAGATTAGAGTTTAGGTGTGAGTCCTTGATAGTGTTTTCTACCCATTTTGGATGTTGATACTACTATTGATTTGATAAATAATTATCTTCCTAATTTACAATATCAATGAAAAATTCTCCTTGAAACTCACCTTTTTATGACAAGATTATTCATTCTCATCGTGTAGATGTGGGAATAATTTATGAGAGGTGGTAAGTTATGACTCCTTTGATAATGAGATGAATGATGACTCATCACAAACCAAAACTTGACTTTCATAAATCTTCTTTGTCTCAGGATCCATGAGATGATATACTTTTGAGGTAGTAATATACCCCAATAGAAGGCACTAGAGTGTCTTTGGTTCGATATTCTTCATCTTTAGCAGGGACATACATATAAGATGTTTAACCAAATAATCTAAGATGAGAGATCGAAGGTTTATGACCACTCCATACCTCTTCTAGTGTCTTATCTTGAAATATCTTTGTAGGTGCCTTATTGGGAAGATATACAGATGTTTGAACTATTTCTATCCAAAATGTTGTATCCAACTTTGTAGTAGAAAGCATGCAATGAGCCATCTCCATGACTGAATGATTGCATCACTCTACAATTCCATTCTACTATGACATATAGGGAAAATTTAAGTGATGTTTGGTGCCATGTTGCTTCAAAAATGCAAAGAATTTATTTGATGTGAATTTTCCCCTCCATCTGAGTAGAGGAGTTGAAGAAGCCTCCTTGACTAGGTGACAACAAACTGGCAAAAGATCTTAAATCTATAAAGGCTTCACTCTTCTTATTGAGAAAGAACACCGATGTCTTTTGAGATAAATCATCAACAAACAAATGAAAGTACTTGAATCCTTGGAAAGAAGTAGATAGGGGTCTACATAAATTGATATGTACCATATCAAGATGATCCTTGGCTTGCGAGGAACTTAGCTCGAATGGAACCCTATGTTATTTGCTAGCAAGGAACCCAAGGCATATAAGGAAAGAATGAGATTGCTGAGGAAGCTCACAGACCATGGCCTTAGAGCTTAGCTGGTACAAAGAACTAGCAGAAAAGTGCCTGTATCGATAATGCCACAATATTGTATATTTTATCGTAGAGGCAGAGAGCAACAACATCAAATGAAATTGGATCTAGGGAAAATAATCAATCCTTCAAAAAAGCTCTAGTAATGCCCTAACTGTCCCATGAGAGGAGATAAGATTTTGTGCCATTCTTGATCATGAAATCTACCTTAACCTTATGATGCTAGAGCTTATTTACAAACAAAATATTTGTTGTCAAGCCAGGGACATACATTACGTTTGTGAGAGTACAGGTTTGTGTCTCAAGAGGCATAGTGAGAGTGCCAATTCCTTTTGCAACATACTCTTTATCATCTATAATTTAAAATCGATCTCCAATGGGTTGAGATATCAGTGAATCAAATAGTTCCTTGCATCCTATCATATGCTTACTAGCGCCAGAGTTGATCAACCAAAATTTTATCATATGTGACGACATTTGGGAGACAAGAACTATGTCCTTATATGAACCGTTGCATTCTCCTTTCATGGATAACTCCTCTTCAAATTCATCATCTTGTTGATATTTTTCTGCTACATGTTTACACTACTTCCATCATCAGAAGGTATTTTGGATTTATGTGAATCTTGTCTACTAGATGTGCCCTCTTGACTGGATGAGACTTGTGTCAAAGCATTATGCCAACAACTATCAGTATCATGTGTATTGGTGTGGCAAATATGACACCATCTTTTTGTCTTTTCATATTTTGGCTATTGTTGTGATTGCTTTGGTGGTACTTTTAAGAATTTTGAACTACGTTGCGTGGAAATCAGAGCTTTATCCTCAAACTCTTCTTACATAGACTGGATGGCTTCTTCTTGTTGAAGCAAATTCCCCAGTTCTTTGAAACACATTGCTTGTTTTATGATGTTCAGTGTCATCACAAATGTGTGAAATTGAGAGGCCCAAGCTCTCAATGTGATCGAAACCAACAGCTTGTCCTCAATCATTTCTCAAAGTGTAATTAATTTTGCTTGTAGTTCTACTACCTGACGTAATTGGAGATGGAGTATATTTGTCTAATTCTTCACTTCGTAAATACTGGACATAATGTCCCAAGCCTTTTTCGATGTTGACACATCTCAAATATGAGGTTGAATCTCATCGGTGACACTTATTGTGATCAAAATCAAGGATTTTCCATTTGACTTATCGTATTTGGTTTTCTCATCAACTCCAACAAGACAAGTCATCACACCAATGATGATGGCCCATAATTCTTTGAATTGAAGAATAGTTCGCATCATTGTCTTCCATGTGGCAAAATTCAGTCCTTTGAAGTTTTGGGCATCGGAAAAGAGTTTAGGTGCAGACATTTTTTTTTAAAATTTATTTATACAAGATTTAACAATCAAAACAATATGTATTACATCAAAATTGTTTCATGTACAAACAAGTGCACCTTTTCTTAAGGATAAAAAGTAGCACGCAAGTGGGCTCGGTGTGCTTGTGCAGTCACATGCGGATGCTCATGTGGAATTTCTCTTCGTGTTTATCGTCCGCGTGCATAACACTTCACATCAAACAGAAAATAGTCGAGCAAGCCTTGGCAAACTAATTCGTCTCGTTGAAGATTTCCAATATTTTAGAGGGCATCTTGCAGAGCATAATAAAATCTAGTGCAATTGGCAGAACTCATTCAAACATACCACTTCTGCTTTGCCGCATCAAATTTCCTTCTCTACTGCTTTGCTCGCTTCTCAGAACAACAAGATCTCCTTACAGTCACTGATCTCCTTCAGGCATAGGGCTTCCACGCTTCCGATGCAGGACTCCATGCTGCACGCTCTGATTCTTCTTAGTCGACTGCTGTCAATCAGCCTTCTCTCGACTTCTTTGACTTTCACGCTTTCCCCTTTAAGCGTCGATCAGCATTTGCTTTCTTCTTCCAGATCTCTGTACACGTCCCAGGTCTCTTGGCTACGTGTGAGCAGGTTTCAACACTCCACACTTCTGCTGTGCGTGATCTGCTTTTGCACTTCGGCCTCCAACTCTGATTTCTGCTGCCACGATCAGATCCTCACTTCTAAGGCCGCCGCTCGGTCATCTTCTCTCCAGGCACGGTTTCCACGCTCAATACTTCTGCTCTTTGTGCAACTCTCCTCCCAGATCTTCACGCTATCAGGCTTGGCATTTCAAAGGTCGCAGGTCGGCTCTGATTTGCTTTCTCCGAGGCTTCGTACGTCCTTAAGGTTGTTGGTCACTCTGATACGAGATTATTGCAATAAAATGCTTCGATGATTTTATTACTGAGCAGCAGTTGAATTTATACATAATAGAAACAGTTGCACGAACTGTAACTACCTAAACAGTTATCCTAACTGTAGCTCTAAACAAACAATTAACAGTAAGCATCCTGCTAAACTATGTAATATGCTACGCTAACAATTGGGTCACCATTTCGCTGTTTGGTGAGGTTATTTGGTGGTCAGGATTTAAAACTCATACCAAGACTAAGATAGGGCCCAAGACCCATTTATTTTTTAGTAAGGGAGTGCCCTCGACTAGGTCAGTGGGCTCGATCACCCCGGTAGCAGAGTGTTATTCGAGCCCACAGGCCCGACTAGGTTTAAGGAGCCTGAGCTCTCTCTGATTCAATGCTAAATGAAATTTGTTCCTTGACTAGGTTGGGGGAGCTAAAAAAAATCCCCCTCAATAATGTAATTCAGGGCCAAATTTCTGACTGAATTGTCTAAGCCTTGCGGCCTCCAATGTAGTGAATTGTAGGTCCGAAGTACCCCATGTTCTCCATGTCCAATGCAATACGTCTTTTCATGCCTCAATTTAAACATGGATACTTTGCCAAGCTAAACATTGAAATGTCACTCCATGATACCCAATGAATGTTGTGCAGGCTTGCATGCCCAATGCAAATGATGAAAGGCGAGTTGTTCTCACCAACAAAGGCTCAAATGCACAATGAAATGCAAAATCGAGAGTTGTAAACCCGGATTCTAATGCCAATGTCACTTCCAGCTCGTCATTTGTTTACTAAGTCTTTGAGCTAGGCTTAGCCAAGTTAAACACAATAGCTTTTAACCATATCTTTTAGATTGGAAATTGATTGGACTGTCGATTCAGAGGCTTGGACATGTAGACACAACTTAATCTAAGTTTTTTTTAATAAAAAAATTTAACTTTCATTGTCAAAAACATTATGTATTTCAACAAGACAATTAATAAAATTATTATTAAAACGATACGCATAATCTCTTATTTGTAAATATATGATTTTTTCTATTTTTTAAATATTTTTATTTATGTTGATTTCTAACTACGGATTTTTTCAGCAACTAAATGCTACAAATATACATGTCTATATATGTTTTTATATTTTTTTTTATTGATACAAATACAAAAAATATTATATGGTCACAAATTAGTCTAACTCTACATGCATTTAAAAAAGAAAACTATTTTTCTTCCTTTCTAAGGTGTCATTTATGTATGTGTGTGTGTATGTGTATGTGTATGTGTACATGTGAGTGTATGTGTATAGTTAGTGTAGTTAGTATAGGGTTTTTCTCATTTTTTATTTTACTTTCACAATTGTTAGTTAGTTTACTTAGGGTTAAGATCATTAGGGAAAATACACTTAATATGTTTTTCAATTGTGACTTGAGTTGTTACATTTATGGTGACCTAATATATCATTATATGATGTATCTCATTTGTATCTTTTGACTAATGAATTTTTTAATAAAACTTTTGATATGGTTGATGCAACTGCGATGTGGCAATCTTGCTCTCACCTAATACTAGAGTTTTCATGTAATCTATGATAATCAAAGATCCACAATTAATCTAACATGGTATCATAACGTTGGTTTGATAGATGTTTTTCTATTTTTCCAGATCCTTAGTGAGATCTTTCTTGCATGTATCTTACATGGTTTCTTAATTTTTCAGTTCTTCATAGATTTGATGGGAATTTAAAAAAAAATCATGCAAACTATTTATTTGGAGTATAAAATCATAGAATAGACATCACCATCAGATCCATAAGGTGCCAGAACCCTAAGATCAGTTTTAAATATGACCTAGTTTCATGACAATTGATTTCAGCTATTTTGGAGAGTTTAGGCCCATTTAAGTGATTTCACACAAATATGTACTGCTAGGTTCTCCATAAGAATTTTTTTTTTGTTTTTTTTTTTAAAGTTTTTAAATTTATTTGGTGGGTCTTTCATGGTTTTTTCATAAGCATTCTAGATATGGAGATTCTAGACTTGGAGGGAATTTAGCACTTGCATGCACAAATTAGAGTTTTGGGTCTATTTTGCATATGTCAAAACTCTAGGTTGCATTAGTAGTTTGAAATCTTAGCATTAGAGTTTAGAGCTATATTGGCAACCCAAAAATTTAACATTGAGATTATAGAATACATCTTCATTCAAAAATTCTACTACCAGAATTCTTGATCACTCTCGTAGTCCCAAGTTCCACTATGAGAACTTTGGGAAGTCTGCACACTACCAAAATTATTGGTGCTCCTGATAACTACACACAACCTGACTGCTTTCTCCCACAAAAAATTCATTATTTGAACTCTCCTAATCCTTGGTATTAGGATTCCTACATGTTCAAGTAGTTTACAACTCTAACTACAAAGGAACCCATTACTTCTGCCCTCTAAAGATCTATTGTGGGAACTGTTAGATCTTCTGGCATTGTCAAAACTCTTGAAATTCCTAACTATATAAAGTTATTTCAACCCCAATATGCAACCCAAACAAAACTCTTTTTTATGGAGACTTTTAGGAACTCTGACAACAACAAGTAGATACTACAACTCTGACATAAAACTTTGACAACTATAACGAAGGTTAAAAAATATGATGAAAGTTTAGAGGATGTAAAATTTAATCCTATAAAGTGTGACACTATTCATTTTAAAAATAGATGCAATTTTTGTATGATATCACTCCCACATCAATCAAAATTAAGGGGGAGCACCCACAATAATCCTCATCCCGCTGGTCATATGGTGTGGTCATGTGAGGGGAGCACCCATCTTAGCCCTTAGCCCCTAGTCATATGAAAACTATGTCTTTGGTCACATCCAACTCAAAATTGGTTAACGTTTTCTCCATGGAAGCATAATTTCATTTTAAGGAAATTAATTCACAATTTTTTCAAGCTTTTGCTCCAAGGGGCCTCAAGGTTTTTTTTTGGAAGTTATTTAAAAATATTTCACCACTATTTTTCACCCAAGTTTTTCATGCAAGCTCATAATTTTAAATGGCCATAACTTTTGATTGATTACTTGAATTTGAGTGACATATTCTTCAAAAGTGTTTGTTTTTTCATAATCTACACATTCGTGACATTGTTTTTATCTCCCTTAAGCCAAATATTTTACACTCTTGGATGCATTATCAGTTGAGTCCAATGTCCCTCTAGTTCTTTCATACTTATGCTTAAATTTCTCAAGACACATTATCATCTATGTCTGACATCTTTACAATCATGGTAGTATTTTCAACATAAGGGGGTCAATCTAATAATTCTAAGGTGTACTATGTGGTTTATGTACTTTTTTTCTGTATTTCTTCTTTACTTTATACAATAACCTCTTTTATTGCATTATGGGTTACTAGTCATTTCCACCTCTTAAGAGATTCAATTATCATGAATGGAAAACAATGTGCTACTTCATCTAAGAAAAAAAGGCTTTTATGAGATAACTATGATTGAGAAAATTGACCCTGTAGTAGATGCAAATAAAAATAAATGGTTTAAAAGGTGTGATCAAACACATGGTTGTCTTAGTTTGTTTATTTCTCCTAACCTACATGTTCACATTAAATTTTATAAAATATCGAATGAAGTATGGAGCACACTAGAAAAACTCTTTGGGAAGTAGGATATGATAAGAGGTTATGAACTATAGAATGAGGTCATTGGTTTTGACCCTAGGTGAATTTGACACTACATGATTTTCTCAATAAGTTCACATCTTTGATGTTGTATTTATAAGATTATGGAATTGATAATAAAGATGATTATCTTGTTGTTTATATTAATCCAAACTGGGTCCAGACTAGTTTGTGTTTGTGTCTAATTTCCATGTCACAAAAAGTGCCCTTAGAGCTACATGGAAAATGTATTCTTTAGATAACTTTCTTGCTGACTTGAATTGGGAGAATGATAAGTTAATATATATGGGCACAATGAAGTCCTCAAAATCTCATGCATTTTTTACTAAGGAAGAGAAGGCTTCAATTAATAGAGTGAAGAAGTAAAACAAAAAGAATCAAGAGAATGATAAAAATCCTCCCACTTACAAACCAAAAAGTGAGAGATCTTTTTCCAATGTTAAGCCTAAGAAAGATTGGATCAAAAGTAGGTTTTGACTGGGAAAGCATGATGAAATGATTTTTTTGAAGAAGTAGATTGACCAATTGGCTAAGATGTTTGAGAAGCACAAGATCAGTGCCCCTAATTCTACCATTCATAGTTCGTTAACCCATAAATCTTCTAATGTAAATGATAATGGTAAAGAAAAATCAAATGAAAATATTAAGGAGAAATCAAAGGGAAAGGCTGTAGTTGATATTGCACCTTCAAATCCTACAAAGGTCATTAACTCTAGTGCTTCACATTACATGCCCTCTTTATAGATATAGTTGAATTCCTTGGAACTATGTGAAATGTTCTTTACATAGTCAGGTAATGACACTTCTAAACATGTTATTGAAAAAGGGTATATTGAAGTGAGTGGTGTAACATTCAATAATGTTCTAAGTGTTCCCTAACTTTTAATTAATCTCTTATCAGTTTACCAAATCACTCCCCTTAGTTTGGGCATGTGAGTTGAGTTCACTCCAAATTAAATGTATGTTAAAGAGCTGCACAAGGATACTATATTGGTAGAGGGAATGGTTGATCATCAAAATCAACTATATAACTTATCACACTTTACTCTTGACTCTCCTTTATATTCTTCTTTAGACTCGTCTAAAATTGATGATAATTTTTAGCCTAAGTACACCTCTAATATTAATTTAAATTTATTTTAATATAGATAACTACAGTATTGATGGGGACACACCTTCATAATATTTTTTCACCTTTTAAATACTGAAGATTTATTCCATGACTAACCTGCCCCTAGTCTACTTCAAACATTATAGGGAACATGTATATTGATCTAGGACAAATTAGACATCTATTAGTCTATCCCATAGTTTTAGGGTATTCATTAGTCCTTCGTTATGTCTGCTCCTATTGCACCATCATTGAATAGAGCATTTGGCTCTTATAACTTACATGAGGAGAAAATTTATTTATATATGAATCACACCTTGGTTAAAGATGCATTAGTAACCTAGTAGACACATTCATTGTTCCAAGGTGGTCTACACTTCACTAAATGTACTTCTAATCAACAATCACGTCTAGGAACTCCATTTGAGGATAGAAGATGGTTACAACTAGTTGTATATTCTAGTGGATATTTTTATCCCCATTATCTTATTTCTTCTCTTTTAGGTGAGGAGTTTTATCTTACAGGTTTTCTCATTTTCCTTGCTTTATGAGACTTGTACTGTACTTAGGTACCTCATCGAGCCTTGTTGCTGACACCTAATTATTCTACCCACTTAAGCTATGCTTTAGAGGGGATATTAGTATAAGATTTTCCTCACTTCTAGTTTTACCTACATAGTCGTTAGTCAACTTTATTAGGGTTTTTAAGGTCATTAAGGGAAATACACTTAATGTGTTTTTTAATTGTGAGTTGAGTTGTTACCTTTATGATGACCTAATATCTCACTATATAATGTACTTCCTTTGTAATTTTTAGGTAGTGAATTTGTTAATAAAACTTTTGATGCATTTGATACAACTTCTATTATGAAATTATTACTCTCACATAATACTATGGTTTTCATATAATCTATGACATTCAGAGATCTTGGAGTAATCTCACACACACACACACACACACACACACACACACACACACACACACACACACACACACACACACACACACACACACACACACACACACGCACACACACACACATATATCATTTATTTTTTTTAAATATAGTTTCTAATTTAGATGATCTTATCTAAATTTTCACTAAAGAGTTTCAACCAATATTAAACAATACTTAAAAAATGAGGGGACGTAGACTGGCTATTTACTATGTTTTCTTAAAAAAAGTATTTCTTCTTCAAAATTTAGATGTTTGAATTGATTATGCTTAACTATTTTTAAATAAATTAATGATTTATAAACTAGACTCAAAATGTTGAGATTCATGTTCTTATATCATATTCAAATTTTGAGTGTAGCCATATATATATATATATATATATATATATATATATATATATATATATATATATATATATATATATATAAGTTGAGACTTTTTAAATTGAAAAAACATGTCCATGAGTAGGCCCCTTTTTGTCCTCCAACTATATGCACTTACCCACATCAACACATAAAATAAGAAAGAATAAATGGGTATTTCACAGATCAATACATATCTCAAGACTAAAATAACATGTCACACATCAATACATAAATTTTAATAAGAGGGACTAAAACTTCATCACGACACTTGTTTGGGGAGAGTCACTAAAAATATTTTCAATGACCCAACAAAAATCTATTAATAGGGTGAGGTAAGATTTCATTTCAAATCTTAACTTTGCATGCACCTATTGGTACTCTTTCTAGGGTTTGAAAAATTATTTCAAGACATGTGTCCTATAAATGTAGGGGAATTGTAATCTCAATCATGTTAAACCACATACTTTGTTCCTTATATTTTTAGAACAAAATAATTTCCTATGTTCTTGGAAGGTCATTTTTATTTGAATATAGGAAATGATTCAAATATCTCATTTTATAGGTCATCCTTTTTCACCCTCTAATTTCCTTAAATAATAACTCTATAAGGGCATCACATTGTACATTTTATATTAACAGAAATGGAATACATGACTATTACATGCATTTTCCCTATTTATGGGCCTATTCATTTAACCTTGGTATTTTGAAAATCAAGTAAACCATCCAATCTTCCCTCTAGGCTATCACCATTACCCGTCATAGGCAATCTTAATATTATATCCCATGTTCCTCACAAATGTATCTCTAATCTTACCCAAACATATGGCCCCATAATGACACTCCACTTGGGTTCCCTCCCAACCATTATAATTTCATCTTCACACCTGGATGTATGGTGTGTGGTAGAAAATAGGGGAGGACACACCAAGTTTCTCCATCAATTGCTCTATGTAAATCACAAGCCAAAGTTTTCCTTGCTAAATTCAAAGTGTTTGTTGATTAATGGGAGCTCACTAAATTATAAGGAAATGATAAATAGTTGGATGCTAAATGTCATTGGCATGGCTCGGTTAGGCATTCATGTTTCTTCATGATTTGGTTTTGGCTTAGATTTTCTTTTTGTGTGTTAATATATGTTGTCTTACTTCACAATAACATGGCACTGTATGTTACCTCTATTCAAGAAACCCTCTCTATCTTGTATATGACCATTTTATTTGATGATAGTGTTTCAAGTTGGTAAGGTGGTAGAGTTTTGTGTTGGCAATTTTTATTTTGTGGATTTTTCTTGTTGGCATTCTGTTTGTAGTTCACATAACAATCATATAAATGTATTTAAGCTTTTACCATGAAAATAAGAGGCATGAAAATAATGAAACAAAATATTTGAGGAGTATAGAAAACATATTCTAACTAAATGTATTCAGAGGAGATATTCCTTTAGGCTAAGTTCCTAGGAAAGTTAACTAAGGATTTTATTGTTATAATACCATTATTAAAAAATGTGGGTTCTTTACTTTAGTGTAAGGCACAACCCAATTTAATACTGAGACTTCAAATATGCACTAGCAAATAATATGAACTTTTAATCCTACAGTAATCTTATTTCACACATCTTATTGTTTTAGCCAATATGAAAAAATTGCATGTTGGATAGTGTATGTTTTTTATATATATTGAGAACAATATAACTATACTTAGATTATTATTTTAGATTTCTAATCTACATGTTGATTTTACTACTTGCCCCTTTTACATTATTGAAATTCAAAGTATGTTTGCATGTTCAAGAACTTATTTCAATTACCATGTTATATTTATGCAGATGTGTCTCGTGCGAGAAAAACATACTCAGCTAAAGACTATTTAAGACTTAACGATGAAGAAATAAAATCATTAATTCGAAGAGTAGCCAAAAGGTTCAAAACTAAATTTATTTTAAATAATATTGCTTCTTTTATAACCCAATGTTTGCAATGGCATGTGACCTAACTTCATTTTTATTAACATTATGGATTTAATTCATGATCTGTGTTGTGCTTTGATACATATAATTTAGTTTTGGTAGTGATTTTTCATTGGTATTTTTATTTATATGGTTGAGGCCTATGTGATTGCATTCGATGTAATCATGTAACTCCATTTTTGTGGACATTTTACACCACTAATTACTAAGCACTGGAACATGATGTGACCATTTCAGTGTATAGTGAATGTTAGTTATCAATTTGCATCATTTTTCTAATGTTCCTTTGCATTTTTTCCAAACTATATAAAAATTAGTAATGATGGATCCGATAAACATTTAATTTCCCTAAAACATTGGTCAAATCTTTCAAGCTCAATGGCATTATGGAAAAAATTCTTATTCTTATTTACTCCATATTTCCCTTTAAAAATTATTGATCAATTAAACTCAATAAATAGAAACATAATAAATTAATTTATTTTATATATTTTTATATCATATTCAAAAATTAATGTTAAAATTTAGCATTATGCGAAAAATTCTAATTCATATTCAGTCCATATTTTTCAATAAAAATTATTAAATCAATCAATTACAATAAATATTACTACACACATTAACAAAAAAACAAAAAAACATATAATACATCATTTTTAAAAAAAATGATTAAAATAACTAAAATAACATATCACATGAATAATAACTTTCTTTTAATAAAAAAACTAAAATGAGATATCACACATCAATTCATAACTATTAATAAAAAGGAGTAACCATATACCTTTCAATAAAAGAGACTATCATAGATCAATACGTAACTTTCTTAAAATAAGAAACTAAAATGGCATATCACTCATTAGTACGTAATTATTATTAATAAGAACTAAAACAACATCACTACACTTGTTTGAGATAAAATTTACTCAATCCTGGTTTGACACATGTAATTGGTACTATTGGTTTATCTTATCCCCCTAACTTTTATGAATTGCATTCTCGTTAAATCATATACTATGTTCCTTAGCTTTTTAGAACAAAATAATTGTATGTGTTCTTGGAAGGAAAATTTTATTTGAACAGGGAAAGGATTCAAATATCTCCTTTTATAGGGCATCCTTGCTCCCCATTTTATTGCCTCAAGCAATAAGCTCTACAACGCCCTCACATTGCCCACTTTATATTAGCAACAATGGAATCCCTGACTATTACATGGATTTTTCTGCTTATAGCACTATTTGTTTTAGCCCCGATATTTTGAAAATCAAGTAATCCATCCAATCTTCCCCCTGGGCCAACGCCATTGCCCATCATAGGCAACTTTCATATTATATCCCATCTTCCTCATAGAGGTATCTCCAACTTGTTGGTTGAATATTTTGTCTATCAGCATACTGGAAAACAAAATAGGTCTTATCAGCCAAAGTAAGAAGATTAGTCATCCTAATGTGTAAGTTTATCACATCAGAAGGAGACTTCTCTCTCCTCTCATCAAGGGAAGGTTCCCTATGGATATGCTATGTATTCGTATAAATAGAAAATAATACTCAAGGGTAGGACCAGACATCCATCTCTCTTTCTTCAGAGATGATGTATACAAAACAAAGGAAAAACTCAAGAGAATGACATACAACACTCCTCTTCTTTTAGAAGAATTGTTCAACCAGCCACAAGAATACTCCTAGAAATAAAAGCAGAATATGACTGAAAGTGTGGTAACCAGCAAATCAAGATAGAGCATAAAGTCTGCACCTAAAATACTCAAGAGTGATATACGAAGGGCAATGAAAGCTCAAAGTCCTCTCAAAGTCCTTTACACATTAATATAAAGAAAACACATTGAAGATAGCTTATGGAGGCACAAAGTCTCTCCACAGTTGATTCTTCAGGACACCTTCTTGTCTAATTTACTAATCCTACTTATTAAATTAATGAAATAGAAAAGATATCACAGCACAAAATCTAAAAAAGTCCCTTGTTTTCATTAACAGAATATGATCAACAGACTGAGCACAAAGTCTCAATGATGCTTCACAATTTTGACAGAGTTTCATTCAGATTGTAAAAAAGAAGATCAATTTACAATGAAAGAAAGTCCCTTATATAGCCACTTCAAGAAGATCTCGGGAATAATAATACATCATGATGCATTGGGAAATGTTAAGAAGACAAGCTAGAACTTTGGGGCATTTTACCCATTTGATCTTCTCAATGTAGATAAACAAGTCATGCAATTGAAAGATTACAACTTTCAATGTCCATCTGGTGCTCTGATCTTGTCTTCATCATTCCTTATTTCCAAATTAATTGAATCGAGCCCTAGATTCATCCATTCTTCTGCCTTTTCTAGCTTTCAACTAGTTTTTGTCTTGAATTTTGGAAATGCATTCAGATCTATAAATCAAAGGCTATTTCACTATCTTTATAATTGATGTTTACATGCCCGTCAATATGGTTCCAACGACTAGTCGTCTATGCTGAATTTGACGTCTTTGTGGGCATCACCTCTTGGTCTCCTTTCGGCTTTTGGCTTTCTGCTTAACACTTTTCTGAATTGGACATACCCTTTTGGGCCTTTAAAAATAATCCTTGTCAAGTCAGAAAAGCCCTTTACTTTGGCTGCCGAGAGTCCCTTGCAAGGGCACCTACCCTTCGGGGTCCTTCGGTAGCCCTTTGTTTTATCAATCCCTTTTTCTTTGGCAGTCACCGTGAGCAAATGTTTCCCCAGGCTTTATTCCTGTGGACAAATCCCTAGGGAAAATTCTTGGGTGTTTGACTTGAAAGCTCCCTGCGAGTAATTTCGTAGACATTTGCCCGCAGAAAATTCCCGCGGACAAAAAGTTCAGGTAAAATTCTCGCAGACAAAAGGTCTGTGAAAATTTGTTCCGCCAAGTATTTAAACAAGTCTTTGGATTTCTTTTGAAAATAACCCTTCCGAAGGGTGTTTTGATCAATTAAGTGTCCTCCACAAGGGCACTTGTCCTTCAAAAAAGTTCCTTTCAGCATTGAACCGCCCCTTTGAACTTAGCCGATGAACCATTACTTGAACCGATTCAAAGGTTCAATGAAGCGTGCCAAGTCCCTTTGAACCAAAAAGCTGATGAACCGTTGGATGAACTTTGCCGTTGAACCAAGGCTTTGAACCAAAATGGTTCAAGCCAATGGTTCAAGCTGATGGTTCAATGAATAAAACAAGCCGATAAACTAAGCATTGAACCAAACATAATGTACTTGCCTTTGAACCAACTATTGAACCATTTGATTGAACTTATCCATTGAACCAGTTCAATGGTTCAATAAAGTGTGCCAAGCCCCTTTGAAACAAAGCAGATGAACCATCCAATGAGCCAAATGCTTAAACCAAGTGAATGCACCTACTGTTGAACCTTTCTGTTGAACCTAGACGTTGAACCAAGTTTTGGTTCAATGGTTCAAACAAGGCTTTGAACTGACTGACAAACCAAATGATTGAACCAAAAGATGCTAAAACAAAGGGAATCAACCATCTGAGTGAAATAAAGCATTGAACTACTTGGTTGAACTAAGCCCTTGAAATGTTCCTTTGATTGAACCTACCGTTGAACCTTGAACCCGTTGAACTTTTGAACCAAAGTGGTTCAATGGTTCAACGGTTCAAGCCACCTTGATTTGGTTCAATGTTTGGAAGCCGATCAATCAATTAAAGCGATTGAACTTTGAATGTTGATGAAGTGCTTAACTCTTGCCAAAGATGTTGAACTTGCTCTAGTGTTTGCTGATGGAGATTTTTGTTTAAACCAAGGCATTGAAACAATCTTGAAAAATGACTAAGTATTTGAAAACTGATTCCTTTAACTGAAATTGCTTGCAAAAATATTTGAATCTATATAAATGAACCTGCCTGTAGAATCTAAAGATATAAAGTCTGTATATTTTCAACATGTAAAATCCATTGAACTTGATTTGCAAAGTTTGTAGATTTTTGAGAAGCTTTGAAAATGAGACATCTGAATATCTAAGACAATTTTTTTAAAATAGAAGATACAATTTTGGTCTGTAAGACCAAAATATTTCAAATGTTGTCCTAAAAATGAAAGCTATTTTTGGGGGACAACAACTGGCTCCAGTTGGGGAACTTTTGTCAATTGCAAAACAAATTGAAAGGAGTAGAATCTAGAATCTCCAGTGTCTTCAAGTGTACCATTGGGCTTCGGAGTCATGCTTTCCAAAAATGAAAGGCATCAAAAATGAAAACAAACAAAACAAAATAGAAATTAAAACTGTACAAATATATATATATATATATATATATATATATATATATACAGAGGCAATGATCTGATACTTCAAGAATTAAAGTGTTTTAGATGCTACCAGTTATGGGCTAGAGAAAAGAGCGTACCATATTGGTATTTTAACAAAAAGCTATTTTCACCCATGTGCTGATAAATTATGAATGGGCCTCTCCAAAGAGAGTCAAACTTTCCATGCATCCCTTTTGGCTCTCTTCTTTTGTCCCACAGTAGGACTTTGTCCCCAATCTGGAAATCATGATTTCTAGCCTTCTGATCAAAAAGTTTCTTTATTAGATTTTGAAGAAACAACAATTTTGTCCACCACCATGGTTCTCTATTCTTCTAACTGAGTCAGGCACATGATTCTTTTGTCAAGAGAGCTCTCATATGTCTGATCTTCAATGGCTTTCACCAATTTCAATGCTGGTAACTCTAAGGTGATTAGTATGTCGGCGTTAATCCCATAAACGAGTTGAAAAGGAGACATACCAATTGCCCTCTTAGGCGTGATCCTGTCAGCCCACAAAGCATCAACCAATGCTTTATGCTATGTCCTTTGATTATCATCTGCAAGCTTCTTTATAATAGTTACCAAATTTTTATTGCTGGAATCAGCTTGTCCATTTTCTTGTAGAAAATAATTAGAAGAATGAGAGAGCGTAATTCCATAATAAAAATAGAATTGAATGATTTCTTGAGAAGTGAAACACGCTGTATTATCAGTAATAATTTTGAGTGGGAATCCAAATTTGGAAATGATATTCTCTTTCAAGAACTTGCATACAACTTCTGAAGTAGCATGCTTTGTGGGGATTGCTTCTATCTACTTAGTGAAATAATCAACCGCTGTAAGGACATAATCATGTCCAGCACTTGAAGATGGATTTATTGTCCCAATAAAATTGAGTCTCCACTACTAGAAAGGTTTCTCTATGATTATTAGCTTGAGAGGTAGAGCAGCCAACTTGGGTTTTCCAACAAATTATTGACAAAGTTCACATTTCCTTACCCACTTATGTGCATCTTGGAAAAGAGTCAGCCAATAATACCTGGCTCACAGAATTTTGTGAGCAGTCATAGGGGCAGAAAAATGTCCTCCACAAGCTAGATTGTGGAAAGATTTCAAGAGCTGAGTTTGTTATTCTTTATCTATACAGTGAAGGAAAACTCCATCTATGCTTCTTTTATACAGGCCATTGTCCCAAAGAACAAAATTGGCAGCTTTCAACCTGATAGTTCTCTTCTCTTTGTAAGACAAATGAATAGGACATTCACCATAAGTCAAAAAATATGCACTATCTGAGTACCACTCATTGGTAGTAGAAACAAAAAGGACTGTTGGCATATTGTCTACTTCAGCTTCTTCATGCTGTGTATCTTTTGGCTTATTGTTAGCCATTAATTGACAAAGACCTTTACCTCTTACCAGTTCTGTCAGCTTGATATCTAGATCAAATTCCTGGATCTTTGCAATCTAATTACCTCTTTTTGTGCCAAACTCTTGCTGAGTTAATATAGACTTGACTGTACTCTCAGGAACTAAGGCAGTAGTATGTGAATTCACATTATAGAAGCGAATGTGTTTGACTACTTTTACCAATGCATAGGCATGCTTCTCTATATTTGAATACTTCATTTCATGAGTTTTTAGAGGGCAGCTCATGAAAGAGATGGGGGATTTCAGACCTTCTTTTTCTTGTTGGACAAGAATCACTGAAAGAGTATGCTCAAATGCATAGCTGTATATAATGAAATTTCTATGGTAATCTGGGCAGACTAAGGTAAGGGAGTGAGTAAAGGCAACTTTAATGTCTTGAAATGCTAATTTACCTTCTTTTGTCCAGCTGAAGGTAGTTTTCCCCTTCATCATACTCACAATGTGTCTTGTCTTCTCGACAAATTCAGGAATAAATCTCTATAAGAAATTCACTTTTTTGAAGAAAGAGTGAACATCATTTTTACTTGTAGGCAAATTCAACTCTTAGATAGACTTGACTCTGTCTGAGTCAATCTTTATGCCTTCTTTGGACACAATGTGTCCAAGGAGTTTTCCCTCTGTCACTACAAAAAACTTCTTGGGATTCAAGAAAATACCATTCTACCGGCAGCGCTCTAGCAATTATTACAAATGGTGTATATGATCAGATCGATGCTTTGAAAAGACAGTTAAATCATCAAGATATATAACTATGAATTTGCCAATTTTATCTTTAAAAACCATGTCCATAGCTCTCTGAAAGGTAGCACCAGCATTTATTAATCCAAAAAGCATTTTTTGGTATGCAAATGTACCTCAAGGCATGATAAATGCAGTCTTGTGTTGGTCAGCTTTAGCAACCTCAACTTGGTTATAGCCTGAGAATCCATCTAGCATTGATAACATTTCTGATCCTGTTACTGTTTGAAGCACTTGGTCCATGATTGGCAAAGGGTAATTGTCTTTTAGAGATGACTGATTCAGATTATAGAAATCTACACAAATGCAAATTTCACCATTTTTAGTCATATTCTGCTTTTATTTCAAGGAGTATCTTGTGGCTGGTTGAACAATTCTTCTAAAAGAAGAGGAGTGTTGTCTGTCATTATCTTGAGTTTTTCCTTTGTTTTGTATAGATCATATTTGAAGAAAGAGAGATGGATATCTGGTCCTACCCTTGAGTATTATTTTCTATTTATACAAATACATAGCATATCCACAGGGAACTTCCCCTTGATGAGAGGAGAGAGAAGTCTCCTTTTGATGTGATAAACTTACACATTAGGATGACTAATCTTATTGCTTTGGTTGATAAGACCTAATTTATTTACCAATATGCTGATAGACAAAATATTCAGCCAACAGTTTTTAATGAATGATGGATTGGGAAAATAATTATAGCATTTAACATTTTCTAAATCTCAGACATAATTGTCCTTGAAATTTTTGAATTGTATTGTCTAGATTTTTGCTTGTAAGGCATTGAATCAATCTTGAGAGGAATATGATGGTGGATTTCATCAAGTCTGAGAGATTTTATATCTTTGTATGAATATGCCAAGACATCAATGTATTGACAGAGCAAAGAAGTAAATTTGAATCTTTCTTTAAGTGTACAACACTTACCAATGTTGACCATTTTTGGATTTTCTTTGTTGGTCAGATTCACTTGGTCAAATCCCTGAGAGAAATTTGAATTTGTCTATTATTTCTTGACAAATCTATCATGCTTGTTGAACAGCTCCTTAAGAGAAACAAGGCCTTTAGGAATTTTGTTTCCTTTCAGCTGTAGAAACTCTTCATTTACATCTAAACTGGATTCAGAAACAAATTTAGACTTTTGAGATTCGTTGCCTTCAAAATACCACTGTTCAAAATTGTCTTTTTGTTCCAAGAAGGCAATAATTTGATTATCATCATTGAAAATTTGCCAATGATCAGCATTATCAGGAACACTCAGCCTATAGACTAGCTCAATGGTATATTTGGCTTTTTTAAAATCAAAGTGAGGAACTAAAAGAGTTCCTAAAATAGCAAGTGCATCAGCTCTATCATTGGATTCTCTTGGAATGGAAGAAATGTTAAAATCATCAAAGCTTTCAATTTGGTCCCAAACAGGATTACGGTAATGGCTCAGCCTCTCATTCTTGGTTTGATATGAATTTCTCACTTGATAGACCACTAATTTGGTGTCTCCTCTAGCATGAAGAAAATTGATGCCTCTTTCTTGAGCAGCCTTCATGCCTAGCAACACTGATTCATATTCAGCTATATTATTTGTGTTGCTAAATTGTAACTTATAGGATGAAAGGAACATATCTCCTTGAGGAGATATCAAGACAATTCTAGCTCTAGAACCAGTAGAGGAACAACTACTGTCAAATCCTAGAGTCCAAATCTCATTAGACACTGTCTTTACTTCAGACTTTCACTCATCAGAGATGGAGGGTATTTCTTCATGATCTGTATATAAAAAGTAATTACCCATACCTGCAGATTCAAAGAGGATTTAAGCTTCAGGAGCTGACGTCTTGGTAACTACATACTTTGCTTCCTTTTCAAGAAGTAATCTTTTCATCATGCCTTGGACAAGGATCCTTGCCTCAAATAGATCCATGTTTAGTTCTCCTCCCACGTCCTTACAGAAATTATATCCAAGCAAAATACCATAAGATGCTGGGATGTCAGCCACTAATACAGTCATTTTAATCCTCTTGTCTAGAAAGGCTGGGAATGCAAATTAGGCATCTTTGATTTGCCCCAGCAATGGCACTTATTTTTTCTCCATGGAGAAACATCTACCAAACATCTTGGTCAATGTGAGACGAAGAGACTCAGTGACTTTAGTAGGCATAACATTATCAGATGCACCTGAGTATATTATACAGTTACTCAGCTTGTGACCATTGATTAACAAGGAAACATAGAAGGGTTTGATTTTTCCAGGAGCAGCTGGAGGAGTAATGATTAGATTATATGGAGTAGGTGTATTCATTAAAGAATCAAAAGTTACTTCTTTGGCCTTTTGTCTTGCAGGGACGGTCTAATTTTTAACATACTAGACCAGTGTATTTAGTTGATTCAGATTGGACTGCAAGTACTCAAATTCAGACATCTATATTTTTGTCTTTTTGACATGATCAATTATGTCAAATGGCTAAATCGAGCTAGGTATAGAGAAAGGTACTTCAGCGTTCTGAGTTTTAAAAGTGATGGGAGGTGGGCTAGTTTGCAAATTAAAGGTAGAAGGAGAAGACGCAATAGATGTATTTACCTTTTGAGTAATGACCAGATCTTTTGATTGAAAAGGTAGAGCTATCCCATGTTTGACAATTGTGACTGTTGGTTGTGGTTATTCTTCCATCTTTTCTTTATTAGCTTACTAGGCTGATTGATTCTTAGACCTAGTAAACACTGCATATGATCCATCTGAAGCTTCTTCTTTGTTTATGGGTTCATCTTGATAATTTAGGAAACTAATGTGAGAGTCACCAATTGATTCTTCTTGACTATCTTCAATGATATCAACATCATTTTCTTGATTTAATTCAGGCTGATAAGAGAATTTTGATTCTATTTCAAGGTATCCCATTGCTGAATTAGTTAGAGGAGCTTCCAAGTCAAGTTTTCCTTGTGGAGGAAGAAGGCAATTTTGTTGTCCTTGGTTTCTGGCAACATTGCCCTGATATGACTGATTTGGGAATGTCCTTCTGTATGTAGGAGCAGAAGACATTCTTTGAGCCATTTACTTTTTGAGGGCAATGATTTCATTTGCTAATTTTTGCACCATTGGATCTGTGGTGCTTGTAGATGCAAATTCAAAAGATGATGAAGCTCTGTTTCTATTGGGATCTCTTCTTATTTTCTCTGCTAAGATGAGATCATCTTCTACTTCAGTGGCCAAAAGTTGAGCTGCAACTAGATCTATTTGGCCAGCATGTCTCAAAAGAAAACTAACTTCAGGTAGCTGATAATTAATGAAAAAGTATTTGAGATTCTCAGTTGTAGGTCTAGTAATCATAGGAATTTTGTTTCTCAACTTGTCAAATTTATCTATGAAGTCTCTCATAGGCTCATGCGGCTCTTTTTTCATTTGTGTAAGTTGAGCCAGAAGTGTATGTGTATCTTTTGCAAGTTTGAATCTAGCTTCAAACTTAGCTTTCAAGGTATTCCAATCAGTCACAGATTGAGCCTGTAAATGGTAAAACCAATGTGCAGCAAAACTTTGTAGTGTTTCAACAAAAAGTCTGACTGCTACATCTTCAAACTCTACTCCGATTACTCCACAAGCTATACTGAATGCTGTAATGTGTTCATCAAGATGAACTTTCCCATCACCATAGAATTTAGGGAAATTATTCTTAGAATTGTGTGGAAACTCATGTAGAGGAGAAGTAAGATTGAGAGGGCCAAAAGCGTTACCCCAGGGGCCTTGAACTGCCATTATAGGATGCTAAAAAGGAGGGATAACAAATGTCAATAGGGTAATTAAAGGCATAGCTTTATCAACAGCAGAAGTAGATACTTCGTGTGGTAATGGAGATTTGGCTTTAGTAGAAGGGAAGATCTCGGTTCGTTGGAGACGAGATGGTGAAGAAAATAGATCAAAATCACTTTGCTGTACCAACTTGAACACATGATCAATGACACCTTTAGCTCTTTGGCTTCGTGTATACCTTGAATTTGCCAGATTGTAAAACAAAAGTGGAAAAGAATTGACTTTGCTTTAGTTAAAGTTTGAGACTTTAAACTGTGCATTCTTTTCTAGTTCGTGTGGAGGTGAATAGAATGAATAAACTATAATGGATTATGGGTATTTCCCTAGTGGAGTCGCCAAAAACTATTGGCTAAATATTTTGTCTATCAGCGTATTGGTAAACAAAATAGGTCTTATCAACCAAAGCAAGAAGATTAGTCATCCTAATGTGTAAGTTTATCACATCAAAAGGAGACTTCTCTCTCCTCTCATCAAGGGGAAGTTTTGTGTGGATATGCTATGTATTTGTATAAACAAAAAATAATACTCAAGGGTAGGACCAGACATCCATCTCTCTTTCTTCAGAGATGATGTATACAAAACAAAGGAAAAACTCAAGAGAATGACAGACAACACTCCTCTTCTTTCATAAGAACTGTTCAACTAGCCACAAGAATACTCCTAGAAATAAAAGCAGAATATGACTGAAAGTGTGGGAACCAACAAATCAAGACACAGACAAAGTCTGCACCTGAAATACTCAAGAGTGATATACGAAGGGCAATGAAATCTCAAAGTCTTCTCAAAGTCCTTTACACAACAATATAAAGAAAACACACTGAAGACAGCTTATGGAGGCACAAAGTCTCTCCACAGTTGATTCTTCAGGACACCTTCTTGACTAATTTACTAATCCTACTTATTAAATTAATGAAATAGAAAAGATATCACAACACAAAGTCTGAAAAAGTCCCTTGTTTTCATTAACAGAATATGATCAATAGACTAAGCACAAAGTCTCAATGATGCCTCTCAATTTCAGCAGAGTTTCATTCAGATTGTAAAAAAGAAGATCAATTTACAATGAAAGAAAGCCCCTTATATAGCCACTTCAAGGACTCGAGAACAATAATACATCATGACGCATTAGGAAATGTTAGGAAGACAAGCTGGAACTTTGAGGCATTTTACCCATTTGATCTTCTCAATGTAGATAAACAAGTCATGTAATTGAAAGATTACAACTTTTAATGTCCACCTGACGGTCTGATCTTGTCTTCATCATTCCTTCTTCCCAGATTAATTGAATTGAGCCCTGGATTCATCCATTGTTCTGCCTTTTCTCTCTTTCAGCTAGTTTTTGTCTTGAATTCTAGAAATGCATTCAGGTCTGTAAATCAAAGGCTATTTCACTGTCTTTAAAATTGACATTTACATGCCTATCAATATGCTTCGAACGACTAGTCAGCTATGCTGAATTTGACGTCTTTGTGGGCATCACCTCTTGGTCTTCTTTCAGCTTTTGGTTTTTTGCTTAGCACTTTTTTGAATTAGACATACCCTTTTGGGCCTTGAAAAATGATCCTTGTCAAGTTAGAAAATCCCTTTACTTTGGCCGTTGAGAGTCCCCCGCAAGGATACCTGCCCTTCAGTGTCCTTCGGCAGCCCTTTGTTTTATCAATCCCTTTTGCTTTGGCAGTCCCCACGAGCAAATGTTTCCCTGGGCTTTATTCTTGTGGACAAATCCTCAAGGAAAATTCCTGGGTGTTTGACTTGAAAGATCCCTGTGGGTAATTTCGCGAACATTTGTCCCGCGAGAAATTCCCATGGACAAAAAGTCTGGGTAAAATTCCCGCGGACAAAAAGTCTGTAGAAATTTGTTCCGCCAAGTATTTGAACAAGTCTTTGGATTTCTTTTGAAAATAACCCTTCCGAAGGGTGTTTTGATCAGTTAAGTGTCCTCCACAAGGGCACTTGTCCTTTGAAAAAGTTCCTTTCAGCATTGAACAGCCCCTTTGAACTTAGCCGATGAACCATTAGTTGAACCGATTCAAAGGTTCAATGAAGCGTGCCAAGTCCCTTTGAGCCAAAAAGCTGATGAACCGTTGGATGAACTTTGCCGTTGAACCAAGCGGTTGAACCAAGGCTTTGAACCAAAATGGTTCAAGCCAATGGTTCAATGAATAAAACAAGCCGATAAACTAAGCATTGAACCAAACATAATGTACTTGCCTTTGAACCAACTGTTGAACCATTTGATTGAACTTATCCATTGAACCGGTTCAATGGTTCAACGAAGCGCGCCAAGCCCCTTTGAAACAATGCAGATGAATCATCCAATGAGCCAAATGGTTGAACCAAGTGAATGAACCTGTTGTTGAACCTTTCCATTGAACCTAGATGTTGAACCAAGTTTTGGTTCAATGGTTCAAACAAGGCTTTGAACCGACTGACGAACTAAATGATCTAACAAAAAGATGCTGAAATAAAGGGAATGAACCATCTGAGTGAAATAAAGCATTGAACTGCTTGGTTGAACTAAGCCCTTAAACTATTCCTTTGATTGAACCTGCCGTTGAACCTTGAACCCATTGAACTTTTGAACCAAAGTGGTTCAATGGTTCAATGGTTCAAGCCACCTTGATTTGGTTCAATGTTTGGAAGTCGATGAATCAATTAAAGCGATTGAACTTTGAACCTTGATGGAGCGCTTAACTCTTGCCAAAGATGTTGAACTTGTTGCTAGTGTTTGCCGACGGAGATTTCTGTTCAAACCAAGGCATTGAAACAATCCCAGAAAATGACTAAGTGTTTGAAAACCGATTCCTTTAACTGAAACCGCCTGCAAAAATCTTTGAATCTGTATAAAGGAACCTACCTGTAGAATCTGAAATACAAAGTCTGTATATTTTCAACATGTAAAATCCATTGAACTTGATTTGCAAAGTCTGTAGATTTTCTGAGAAGCTTTGAAAATGAAAAATCTGAATATCTAAGACAAATTTTTGAAAATGGAAGATACAATTTTGGTCTGTAATATTTCAAATGTTGTCCTAAAAATGAAAGCCATTTTTGGTGGACAACACAACCTTACCCACAGATATGGCCCAATAATGACCCTCTACTTGGGTTCTCTCCCCACCTTTGTAATATCCTCTTCACACCTGGCTGAGCAAGTCTTGAAAACGCAGGACCACATATTTGTAAACTGTCCTTCAATGGGAGACGATAACCACTTTCTAAGCCCCCACAGAGTTGCACTATCTCAATAAGGCCCATACTGGAAATTCTTGCTCAAATTCATCATCCAGGGGCTATTTTCCCCCAAGAGAATGAAGTCCTTTGCATCCCTCAGAGCCCAAGAAGTGTCTTCCATGATACGATCCGTACTACACAAAGCTCATGCTAACAGTGGGGTGAATCCCTGTGCTGTAGATGTGACCAGGGAGGTGGGTTTTATCGTTAATAGTATTATCTGCAGAATGTCGTTTGGAAAGAAATGCAATGAGGCTGAGCTGGGAGGAAGAGCATTCAAGGAAGTTTTGGAAGAAGTGCTTTCTGTCGCAGGTGGGTTTAATTACAGGGATTGCATTCCTCTGTTGGGTTGGCTTGATGTGCAAGGGATTAGGCGAAAACAAGCTGAGCTTACTAAGATTCTTCATGTGTTTGTGGAGAAAATTGTGGATGAACACATTGAAAGGAGGAAGAATTGGAGCACTAGTTTGGAGTGTGAGGACTTTGTGGATATGCTGCTTTCTTTGTCTGAAGATGACTCCATGGAAATCAAAATTACACAAGACAATGTCAAGAATATCATCATTGTATGTTTCTTCCCTCTTTATTTTATTTTTTTTCTCTTATTTCCTCAAATTGGGGATAAAAAATATGTCAGATCTGAAAATTTGATTGATTGTTTAATTTATTATTTATATGGATGCCCTAACTGCATAGCTACAAAAATCCCCTACTTTTCTGTTTAAAAAAGGAAAAAAAAAATAATATTTTTTCTTATATTTATTAAAAATAAAATTAATTAAAAAAATCTACCTTTTAACCTTTTTTCTTTTTACTTTTGTGAGTTTAAAATTTATTAAAATTTGACGATAACTTATCATATTTTAAAATTTAAAAATTTAAATGACTCGAATCTCTTTTTTTACTGTTCAAACTTAAAAAATTCTCCTCTTAACCCGACCACCCAAAAAAAAGTTCTTAAGGACTCCATTAAAGACGTAACTGTCATGATTAATGAAGGTTATTTATTTAATATTATTTTTAAAATATTAATATAATTTATATTGAATAAAAATAATATACGTTATAATTTTGATAATTTACTTAAAATTTTATTTTATATTTAATTTGATTTCTTAAAAATATATATATATATTAAAAGAAATGACTATCAAATTTAATTTCCTCAATCCCATGCTGGAATCTATCACCCTTACTTTTATTTTTTCTGGAAACAGTCCCATGCAATTTTGAAGAGGAAAAAATCTAGTTAAGAAAATTCTATCTACCAAACTCAAAACACAGCGTTTCAAACTATTTGCAGATTTGAATGATATTTTTTTAAGAATCTTTGCCGTGCGAAAAGGATTTGGAAATGCTTCAGCGTTTTTTATGCAATTTTTTAAAGCAAAGTTTCGGACATTGCAGCTAAATGACGTGATTTTTTTGGTAAAGTTTCCCGGTTGTCTTTAACATGTCTGTACGGATTATGCAGTTAAAAGACACGTGGATGTAATATTTATTTTTAATCTGTTTAGTAAGTCATTTGATAGTCAATTTAGTTATTTATTTATTTATGTTTATTTATATTTAATTTTATATATGTGTGTTAGAATTTAGGGAAAAATAATAATTTAGTTTAGAAAATTGAAAGGATATTCTATAAACGATTTTTATGTGGGATATTATATTAATATTATTTTTTGTTTAATAATTTTTTGTTTTAGAAAAATTAAAATTTTATGTATATTTATTATTATAGAGAATATTAATGTTGTATATTTTTGTATACTTATATATATATATAAATAAATGTAGGAAAAAATATAAATATGTATAAGAAAAGTAGAGAATAGTTATAAATAGGAAAAATAAGAAACATTTATTTATATAAATATATGGGAAAAATAAAGAACATGAATATATATATAAATAAGTAAGAATATGTATATTATATTTATATTTATATTTATATTTATATATAAACAATTTTTATTCGCAACATTTGTATAGTCGTTTTTAGTTATGTATCCGTTATCATTAAGGTTTTACGTTTTTGGGTTCTGGTAACATAACATAAACTGGGAAGTAAGATCTCCTCTTCTATAAATTAAAAACTAGCAATATTTGCACACTAAAATATTAAAATCTAAAAATATTTACACACTAAATCCTTTGTAAAAACTTTAAAATGTTTTACTGTTTACATATGGCATTGGCATTCTATTTCTTGTAAACGTATTGCCTGTGAACTTTTATTTGATGTAGTGGGGTTTTAGAAAAAGAAATTGAGCTGAGATTATTATACCATTTCAGATATAATCTGTGGTGACATTATTGAGATTAAATTTTATTTATTTATTTTTAATATAACTCTGTTATAGAAATGAGATTATTATACCATTTCAGATATAATCTTGTTAGAAAATAAAAAACATATAAAAACATACAGATTTAAAATTCAGATTGCTACAGCAATTCTGGAAACAAGATTTTTAATAATCTTCTTGATCTTGTTCTTTATCTTGTTCTTAATTACAATATGCCCTTAGGGTCTTTAAATAGTTTTGAATACAAACAATAATTAGAAAATAAACTCAAGACAAACTCAAGACTAAAATTAGTCTTTACATGCAAAAATAACTAATATCTAATTTTAAATTAACTAACTCATATCTAACTGATTGCTTACTATCAGTTTACTAACTGATTGTTCAACTGAATGTTTAACTACTTGCTAACTGTTTGCATGCATGAGGAGTGGAGGTGGAAGAAATTATCTCCAATTTAATATTTAATTTCTAACACTCCCCCTTAATTTCTACCACTTACAATTTTAGCATTTACTATGCCTAAATTTTGTCTCAAATAATCAAAGGTCTCTTTTGGTAATGCCTTTGTAAATATATCTGCTAGTTGATCTTCAGATCTACAAAAGTCCAGATGGATTTCTCCATTGTTCACTAACTCTATGATAAAGTGAAATCTTGTATCAATGTGCTTGCTCCTCTTGTGAAACACATGATTTTTTGATAAAGCGATTGCTGATTTGTTATCACAGAAGATTGGTGTTGACTCCTTCTGTGCCTGTAATAAATCTTTCAATATTCTTCTCATCCATGTTGCTTGACATGCTGATGATGTGGCTGCAACATACTCTGCTTCAGCTGATGAAAGTGTCACTATAAGCTGCTTTTTGGATGCCCATGTGACCACACCTGTACCTAAAATAAAGGCATGTCCAAAAGTACTCTTCCTATCATCAATGCTACCTGCAAAATCACTATCTGTAAAACCAATCAAACTAAAATCGTTAGATGTGGAATATAAAATTCCATATTCTGTAGTTCCTGCCACATATCTTAATATCCTTTTTGTGATTTGCCAATGTGAGTTTTTTGGTGACTCCATGAATCTTGAGATTAAGCTAACCCCATAACTGATATCTGGTCTAGTAGCTGTAAGATACATCAAACTTCTAACTAGCCTTTTGAATGTTGTAGAATCAACATTAGACCCTTGGTCTTCTTTGCTAAGTTTAGTCCCTGGAGCAACTGGTGTAGGTGCTGGTTTACAATTCAGCATCCTAAATCTCTTTAACACATCCTTTGCATACTTAGTTTGACAGATAAAAATTCCTTTCTCCATTGCTGATTTAAAAGTGTCTACAGACAAATTTTCAGTAAAAATCAAATCATCAACATATAAACATACAATTAAAATTTGACCTTCTTTGCTGATTTTTGTGTACAAAGTAGGCTCACTATCGTTTCTGCAGAATCCTTTGCTTATCATATAAGAATCAATACTACTATAACATGCTCTTGGTGCTTGCTTAAGACCATAAAGAGCCTTCTTCAATTTGTAAACTTTTTCTTCATGCCCTTGTACTTCATATCCTGTGGGCTGTTTCACATATACTTCTTCATCTAGAAATCCATTCAAAAAAGCTTATTTTACATCCATTTGATATACATACCAATTATTTTGAGCAGCTATGGATAATACCATTCTTACAGTATCCACAGTCTAAAAACCAAATATCTTTAGCTTTTTCTTGAGTAACATTACAAGTAAGAAACATGCTTCCAGAATTAGAACTAGATTCACCTGTGTAATTAGCATTCTGCTTGTACACATATCCTGGTTTATTTCTGCAGTCACTTGCATAATGACCATATTTTTTTGCAATAATAACATTGAACATTAGATTTATCAAACCTTTGAGAACCTTGCTGTGAGTGGTTGTTGCCACGTCCTCTATTGCTGTAGTTTCCTCTACTACTGTAGTTTTGATTACTGTTCTCACCTTCATCTGACTTGTTCCTTCCATATCTGCCTCTGCCTCTTCCTCTGAAGCTTGACCTGGCTCTTTCTCTTCTTCTGCTAACTGATACCTGTGACTTGAATGCATTCTCAAGAGAAGAGTTATTCCTATTCATTCTGGATTCATGTGTTAACAAAGAACCCATTAATTCATCTACAGATAATTGTTCCAAATCTTTGGGTTCTTCAATAGCTACAACTATAGCATCGAATTTACTGGGTAAACATCTAAGTACTTTTTCTATGATCTTCTGATCCGTGATAGTTTCTCCATTAGATCTAATTTGGTTCACTATATTCAAAACTTGACCCATAAACTGATCTATTGATTCTGATTCATTCATTTGCAAATTTTCAAAAATTCTCCTTAGAGATTGCAATTTAGCAATTTTTACCTTCGTATTACCTCTATAGGTAGTCTCCAAGATTTTCCATGCCTCTCTGGATCTTGTTGCTACTGCAACTCTACAAAATATAGATTCATCCAATGTCTGTTGGATGAGAAATAAAGCTTTTGCATCTTTTTTCTTATTCTCTTTGAGCTCATCCTTTTGTGCTTGATTTAACGCCATATAGGCTGCCTCATCCTGCGGTTCTACAAAACCACTTTCTACCAAATCCCATACATCTTGTGAGCAAAATAAAGTTCTCATCTTAATTGCCCAAAAATCATAGTTCTTACCATCAAAAATGGGAATTTGAGGCTATGAAATACTCTTGTACGCTGCCATTTCTCACGCTGAAAATGACTTTCCTAACCAAGCTCTTCTGCCACAACCTGTGCTCTGATACCAATTGTTAGAAAATCAAAAACATATAAAAACATACAGATTTAAAATTTAGATTGCTACAGCAATTTTGGAAACAAGATTTTTAATAATCTTCTTAATCTTGTTCTTGATCTTGTTCTTAATTAAAATATGCCCTTAGGGTCTTTAAATAGATTTGAATACAAACAATAATTAGAAAATAAACTCAAGATAAACTCAAGACTAAAATTAGTCTTTACATGCAAAAATAACTAATATCTAATTTTAAATTAACTAACTCATATCTAACTGATTGCTTACTATCAGTTTACTAACTGATTGTTCAACTGAATGTTTAACTACTTGCTAACTATTTGCATGCATGAGGAGTGGAGGTGGGAGAAATTATCTCCAATTTGATATTTAATTTCTAACAAATCTATGGTGACATTAATTGAGATTAGATTTTATTTATTTATTTTTAATATAACTCTGTTATAGAAATTTTATGTTTCTTTTTCTAGTGTTCGGTATTCATTTCTTGTCTGCTTCAATTTATTTTTTTAAATATTTTATTTATAAAATAATAAGTTATGTAAATAAATAAATATATTTTAATTTGTAAATTTATATATAATTATAATTGTGATTTATATATATTTACACAATTTTATTATATGCAAACCTTTTGATTTTTTTCAGTTACAGTGCCCTTAAATTTACATTTTCATTTCAGATTTATAGTTTCTGATAACATAGAACAGCCATCCTTTAAATTTTAAGGATGCTTAACTCTCGTCCACTGGCAGTGTCATATTTTTTTTTGGTTTACGTCACAATTTTATTTTTAGGAGATATTGGCTGCAGCTACCGACACTTCTGGAGGAACTTTGGAATGGGCAATGTCAAAATTACGGAGAAACTCATCAACAGTGAAGAGAGTTCAAGAAGAGGTTGATTTTGTAATAGGATTGAATCGTATGGTAGAACAACATAATCTGCCTCATCTTCAGTATCTCCAATCAGTGGTGAAAGAAATATTGTGACTTCACCCACCAACGTCTTTCCTGCTTCCACATCAATCTATGGAGTGTTCCATAATAGAGGGATATCAGATACCCAAGAAGATTCAAGTTATAGTAAATGCTTGGGCCATTGCAAGGGATCCAATTGCCTCGAAAGAAGCCAATAAATTCAAGCCAAAAAGATTTTTGGGAAACCAGATTGATGTGAAAGGTCAACATTTTGATGTGATACCATTGGTTTAGGTAGGAGAGGATGCCCGAGCATGATCCATCTTGGCCTCGCACGGTTGATACACTGCTTCAATTGGAGTCTCCTTGAGGGGTCTCTCCACAAAAGTTGGATATGTCAGAAGTATATAGTATTACCATGCCAAGGGCAATGCATCTTCATGCCATTCCAATTCCTCGGCTTCCACTAGATCTTTGTGACCAAACATTCTAATTCTAATTTACGATAAATTCTATAAACTAGCAACATGTCACACATATAAACACTATTATATTATGTTGGCACTCTCACCCCTCTTTTTATATATAAAAGAGCACCCAGAGTGTAGATTTTATCCAAGCCCAACTAGCTGATAAACTAATTATAAAAGCATAACAAAATAACAGTAAATTAAAACAAAACACTTACAGCAGAGACAAGCCAAAAATATGCAATAATACTCTATATTATTTTTGATATATCTGTTACAGCTTTTTCAAGTCATGAAATAGTAAGGATGCAACTAATTAAATAGCATGGAGCACTTGACTTAGAGGGGTTTAACTGGCTGTTCAAAAAATAGTCTAAAAAAAGTTTTAAACGTTCATTTCTTCATGCATTATCAGCTACGCTAATACACTACAAGTTAAAACAATGTTTAACAACAGATTTAAAAAAAAAACAAACTAGAAATAGAAGAGTCCCATGCATAGATGAGGACTACAGTCAACCAATGGGGATATCATGCGGTGAGGAAAGCATGCATCGGTGAGGACAACATACATCAATTATCAACATATTCCCCCTTGATGCTAAGAGGGCTCACAATCTAATCTCTGAGTGTCAAAAAATGATCTGTTGCAACTGCTTTCATGAAGATATCTGCCAACTATTTTTTAGTGTTTATGTATTTCAATTCTACTACCTTCATCTGCACTAAATCTCAGATAAAATGATGCTTTAAATCAAAATGTTTTGTCTTGTTGTGATGGACTGGATTCTTGGCTAATTTAATAGCACTAATGTTATCACAAAAAATAAATATGGGCTAAACTTGAATCTCTCCAATTTTTTCAAGAGGTTTTCTAAGCCATAATGCTTGTGTACCTACTGAAGTGACTGCAACATACTCTGCTTCTGTAGAAAAAAAGGGAAACTATACTTTGCTTCTTTGAGCTCCAAGTAATCAAACTAGAACCAAAAGAAAAACAATTCCTAGATGTTGACTTTTGGTTATCCAAACTACCTCCCCAATCAAAATCACTAAAACCAACAAGATTGAACCTTTTAGAAGTGTAGTAATGAATACCAAAATCTAGAGTGCCTTTCACATACCTCAAAAATCTCTTGGCTACCTTCATATGCATTTCTGATGGCTTTGTCATGTACCTTGGAATAAGTGATACTAAATAAGCAATATCAGGTCTTGTGTGAGTTAGAAACATTAAACTTTTGGCAATGCTTCTATAGGTTGTCTCATCAACTCTTTCAATACCATCATCTCTACACAACAAAACTCCATGAGCAACTGGAGTGGAGACTGGTTTACAATCAACCATATCAAGTTTCTTCAACATATCTTTAGCATACTTTGTTTGACAAATGCAAATTTTATTCTCCCTTTGATAAACCTCCATTCCTAAAAAATATTTCATAAGGCCTAAATCTTTCATCTCGAATTCATTCATCATGAAAACTTTGAATTCATCCTTCATCATAGAACTGCTACCCATATACAAAATGTCATCAACATACAAACTTACAATCAGAATATCATTACCTTCTTGTTTGTAGTAAAGGGTAGGTTCACTCTTACTTCTTTGAAAGCCATTCTCTTGAAAATATCCATCAATCCTAGCATACCATGCTCTTGGTGCTTGTTTGAGGCCATACAAGGCCTTCTTTAACTTTTAGACATGATTTTCTTTTCCTTGCACTTCAAAACCTTGTGGTTGTTCCACATATACTTCTTCTTCTAAGTACC
Organism: Torreya grandis; assembly: GCA_037957365.1. Taxonomy (NCBI): domain Eukaryota; kingdom Viridiplantae; phylum Streptophyta; class Pinopsida; order Cupressales; family Taxaceae; genus Torreya; species Torreya grandis. The sequence continues at coordinate 2,024,500 of JARHVA010003086.1, forward strand.
AATTCAAGAAGGCACTTTTCACATCCATATGATGAGTGCTCCAATTCTTTTGTGCTGCTAATGAAATCAACATTCTAATGGTCTCTTGTCTTGCTATGGGTGCAAATGTCTCTTCATAATCAATGCCATACTTTTGTGTGAAGCCTTTAGCAACTAATCTTGCCTTGTGCCTTTCAACACTTCCATCACTTTAACACTTAGTCTTGTAGACCCATTTGGTGCCAATCTTCTTCTTGTCATGTGAAAGCTTTGTAAGCTCCCGAGTGTCATTCCTATGAATAGAATCCATCTCTTCTTGCATTTCTTGCATCCAAACCTCACTAATATATGCATCTTCAAAACATGATGGTTCAAAATCAGCGTTGGTAAGTAAAGCAAAATTCAGTGTCTCACATCTTGGATTTTCTTCATGTGCTTGATTTGAACTCCTTTGATAAATGTCACTCAATCTTCTTACCTTCCTTGCAAAACTAGGACTTGAATCTGGACTTACACTTGGAATTGAACAACTAGATGAATGATTACTTGGTGGATTTGTAGCACTTGGAATAGAAATATTAGTGGGCTGCCCATGATCAATATCATCCATAATAAATTAATTTAAAATATATTTTGACTTCTCCAGATGGCCTTTTTGATGCCCATAAACTCCCCCTTCATAAAAAATCACATCTCTTGACACAATAAGCTTATTATTGAGAGGATTATATAACCTGTAAGCCTTACTTTCCTCACTATATCCAACAAAAATACATGACTCACTTTTGGGATCTAACTTTTACCTCTTTTGATCAAAAACATGAACATAGGCTAAGCAACCAAAAACTTTGAAATAATTAACATTTGGTTTTTTCTCATACCAGGCTTCATACGAAGTCATACTGTCAAGCGCACTGGTGGGACTCTGATTGAGAATATATACTATTGTAGCAACTGCATCTCCCCAAAAAGAATTACTTAATCCCTTTGTTTGTAGCATGCTTCATGCCATCTCTACCACTGTACGATTCCTCCTTTCAGCTACACCATTTTGTTGAGGTGTGTATGTAGTGGTGAGTTGTCTTCTAATGCCATGCATATCACAATAACCTTGAAAGGCTTTTAAACAAAATTCTCCTCCATGATCAGTCCTTAAGCATTTGATTTTGCACCCTTTGTCATTTTCTACAAGGACTCTAAACCACTTGAATGTATCAAGAGCTTCACCTTTGGTCTTCAAAAAATAAACCCAACACTGTCATGAGTAATCATAAATAAAAGTAATGAAATATGATGACTTACCCAAACTCTTTGTCTGCATAGGACCAAAAATGTATGAATGAACTAACCGGAGTGGAAAATGGGCCCTCCATGCATGATAGTCAGTAGAAAATAAAACAACAGAAATAAAAATATATGCAAACTCAAATTCTAGATTGCTATAGCAATCAAAAGAAATTTTAATCTTATTATTTATGCTTGCATAAATCTTTGATTAGGTCTACATAAATAGATTTTGAAAACAAATAAAACTAAAAAGTAGCCTAAAGTTTAACTACAGTTGTCCATGTTAACTGAGAAGGACTGAAATAATTAAGCACGTAAACTACGTGCATGAGGGGGCAAATAGCGTGCATGAGGGAGGTGGAACAAGAGGTGGAGAAATTAACTCCAGTTTCTAACATTCCCCCTTAATTTCTACCATTAACTATTTCAATAATTACAATGCCGAAATTTTGTCTTAGATAATCAAAACTCTCTTTTGCTAATGCCTTTGTGAATATATCTATCAATTGGTCTTCAAATCTGTAGAACTCCAAATGGATTTCTCCATTGTTCACTAACTCTTTGATAAAATAAAATTTTGTATCAATGTGTTTGCTCCTCTTGTGAAAAACATGATTTTTTGACAATGCAATTTATGATTTGTTGTCACAAAATATTGGTGTTGACTCCTTCTGAACTTGTAATAAATCTGTCAATACTCTCCTCATCTAAGTTGCTTGACATGCTGCTGATGTGGCTGCTACATACTCTGCTTTAACTAATGAAAGTATCACTATAGATTGCTTTTTGGATACCCATGTGACCACACCTATTTCTAAAAGAAAGGCATGTCCAAAAGTACTCTTCTTGTTATCAATGCTACCTACAAAATCACTATTAGTATAATCAATCAAACCAAAATCATTAGTTATGGAATATAAAATTCCATATTTGATTGTTCCTGCCACATATCTCAATATCCTCTTTTCAAATTGCCAATGTGAATCTTTTGGTGACTCCATGAATCTAGAGATTAAATTGAACCCATACATGATATCTGGTCTTGTAGCTATAAGATACATCAAACTACCAATTAGTCTTTTGAATGTTGTAGAATCAACATTAGACCCTTTATTTTCTTTGCTAATTTTGGTCCTTGTAGCAATTGGTGTAGGTGCTGATTCAGAATTTAACATCTTAAACCTCTTTAACACATCCTTTGCATATTTAGTTTGACAAATAAAAATTCCCTTCTTAGATTGTACAACTTCAATGCCCAAAAAATACTTTATTAATCCCAAATTTGTCATTTCAAATTTTTTCTTCATTGCTGATTTAAATGTGTCTATAGACCAATTTTTAGTGAAAATCAAATCATCAACATACAAACACACAATCAAAATCTCACCTTCTTTGTTGATTTTTGTGTACAATGTAGGCTCACTATTGCTTCTAAACAATCTATTGTTTGTCATGTATGAATAAATCCTACTATACCATGCTCTTGGTGTTTGCTTGAGACCATAGAGGGCCTTCTTCAATCTGTAGACTTTTTCTTCATGTCCATGCAGTTCATAACCTGGTGGTTATTTCAAATATACTTCTTCATCTAGGAAACCATTCAAGAAAGTTGATTTGACATCCATTTGATATACTTTCCAATTGTTTTGTGTAGCTATTGCTAAAACTATTCTAATAGTATCAAATCTAGCAACTGGAGCAAATGTTTCATTATAATCAATTCTATGTTCTTGTGCAAAACCTTTTGCTACTAACTTTGCCCTTTGCTTTTCAACCTTTCCTTCTGCATCATATTTAGTCTTATAAACCCATTTGACTCCTATGCAATCCTTACCTTCAGGTAGATTAATTAGATCCCATGTTTGGTTTCTCTCAATGACATTCATCTCTTCATCCATTGCTTTTATCCAATGTTCTTCATTAACTACTTCATAATACATAGAATCATGAGAAAAAAGAGCAAAATTTGAACATAAATCTAACTTCTCTTATTCTTGTTTATAAATCTCATTCAAGTTTCTCATTTTCTTACCTTTAAGTTTTGATCTTAAAGTGGCAAGAGTTGGATATGATTCATCACTTACTTGTGAATTGGGAGTAGGATGACATGCATGACCAGATGATTCACCTTGTGCTGAGCTCCTAGGTGTTCTTATTGGAGTGCTTGTTCTTGCTTGTGGAGAGGATTGATCACCTTTCAAATTTTGTTCTTTAGATTCTTCTTCATTTTGGGAAATTAGTGCTCAAATTGTGATGGTTTTATCAATGCTTCCATCCCATGCTTCTTCTTCCTTAAATTCCACATCTCTGATAATAATCACTTTCTTTAAAATGGGGTTATAAAACTTATAAGCCTTTTATTCTTCACTATAGCCAATAAAAATGCATTTTTCAGCTCTATCATCAAGTTTTCTTCTCAATTTAGATGGTATAAGAGAATATGCAATACAACCAAAAATTCTGAAATGATGTACACTATGCCTCTTACCACTCCAAGCTTCTTATGGAATTTGATCCCTGACAGTCTTGTTGGGATTCTATTCAGAATATATACTGCACATGTTACTGCTTCTACCCAATATTCATTTGACAAATGTTTAGCCTTAAACATGCTTCTAGCCATCTCCATGATTGTTCTATTCTTTCTTTCTGCTACACCATTTTGCTATGGTGTGTACCTTGTAGTCAATTGCCTTTTAATGCCATGATATCTGCAAAAATATTGAAATTCATTAGACATATATTCACCTCATCTGTCTAATCTAAGTACCTTGATGTAAAGGCCACTCTGCTTTTCAACCATAGCCTTGAATTCTTTAAATTTTCCAAAGGCTTCAGACTTATTTTTGAGAAAATATATCCAAGTTTTTTTGCTAAAATCATCAATGAAGGTTAGAAAATAAGAACTACCTCCAAGTGATGGAATTTGCATTGGTCCACATAAATCACTATGGACTAGCTCCAATATTACCCTTGCTCTATATGAGGCTCCTACTAGAAAGCTCTCTCTATGTTGTTTTGCTAGAATACAACTTTCACGTGAACTTCCTGGCTATTCTATTGCTGGTAATCCCTTCACCATATTTTTCTTTTGTAACAAATTCAAACCTCCAAAATGTAAATGTCCATACCTTGAATGCCATAGCCATGATTGGTCTAGATGCATGGTTTTGAAATTGGCTTTCTCTTCTCTTTGGATGCACTGAATTCAAAGAGGGAACATCCGATTCTTGGTCATCTCCACTTTTCCTATCAACTTGTCATTTGGAAATTTGTCTAGTATTATGCAAACATTATCCATAAAAGATAATTTGTAACCTTTCTATACTAACTATCCAACACTCATAATATTATGCTTTAGTCCAGGTACAAAATAAACATTAGGAATAAATATTCTTTCACCATTTTTTGCCAAAACATTTATTACTCCTTTACCCATTGCATCCACTTTGTTATCATTTCCGAATTTCACTTCAAATTTTATGGAATCATCAAGACTAACAAAGAATTCTTTATTCCCTATCATATGGTTACTGTATCCACTATCTAAAAACCAAATATCTCTAGCATTTTCTTGAGCAACATGACAAGTGAGAAATAAGCTTCCAGAATTAGAACTAGATTCATTTGTGTAATTAGCATTTTGCTTGTCCACATCTCTTTGTTTCTTTCTGCATTCACTTGAATAATATCCATATTTTTTGTAGTAATAAAATTGGATGTTAGATTTATCAAACCTTTGTGAATTTTAATGGAAGTGATTGTTGTCACATCCTCTATTATTGTAGTTTTGATTATTATTTTCACCTCGATCTAGATTGTTTCTTCCATTTTTGCCTCTGCCTCTTCCTCTGAAGTTTGACCTTCCTCTTCCTTTGCCAAATGATACCTAAGAATTGAAAGCATTCTCAAAAGATGTATCATTATTCCTATTCATTCTGGATTCATGTGTTAACAAAGATCCCATTAATTCATCTACTGATAACTATTCTAAATCCTTGGTTTCCTCAATAGCTACAACTATTGCATCAAATTTGCTGTGTAAACTCCTAAGTATTTGTTCTATAATCTTCTGATATGTTATTGTTTCTCCATTAGATCTAATTTGATTCATTATATTCAATACTTGACCCATAAAATGGTCTATAGACTCTGAATCATTCATTTGCAGATTTTCAAAATTTCTCCTAAGAGATTGCAATTAAGCTATTTTCACTTTGTATTACCTTTATAGGTGGTCTCTAAGATTTTCCATGCCGACTTGGATCTCATTACTGCTGCAATTCTAGAAAAAATGGATTTATCCATTGCTTGTTGGATTAGGAATAGAGCTTTTGCATCAATTTTCTTATTCTCTTTAAGCTCTTCCTTTTGTACTCGAGTTAATGCCTGATGGGTAACCTCATATTGTGATTCTACAAATCCATTTTCTACCAAATCCCAAATATCTAATGCCTGATGGGTAACCTCATAAAGGATAGCAGCTTTGGTTGTATGGAAGCACGTAAAAGCTACAATCTTAATCTTCCTTCAAATTGATTTTGAGCAACCTCCTATGTTAGCTGCTCTCTTCTCACACTTTCACCTATCTGGCTGACCTGCACTCAAATTCTATTCTACTCACATATAAATTCCTCAACAATATAGAGGATTTTAACATGAAATGGAATGTTACCGCATTCACAAACTATCTATATTTAGCTTGCCTTTTTTCCTTAAACACTCTGCGCCTTGACCCAATGCTTTTACGGAAGCTTGGCAAATAGAGCAACTAGATAGATAACAAAGAATAAAGAATAACAAAAAATAAAAAAAGATGGGCACAGACTCTAGATGTTATCATATTGGTAGGTTCTACTACATAGCTATGAAGGCATCACCAACCTTCTTTTGCTGCATCACTCAGGTCATAGGGCTTTTAGTTTCTAACAGCTGATTTCAGCTTCCCAATGCGTGGACCTAGCAATAGAAGTCGAGCGACTTGGGTAAGGCAATCGATGTAGCCAGTACATGGACTCTCTCAAACTTTTATGGCTCTGATACCATGTTGACAGTGAGAAAAATAATAAAACAATAGAAATAAAAATATATGCAAACTTAGATTCCAAATTACAATGGCAATCAAAATAAATTTTAATCTTATTATTTCTGCTTACATAAATCTTTGATCAGGTCTACATAAATAGATTTTGAAAACAAATAAAACAAAAAAATAGCCTAAAGTTTAACTACAGTTGTGCATGTTAATTGAGAAGGACTGAAACAATTAAGCATGCAAACTACGCGCATGAGGGGGAAAATAGTGTGCATGAGGGAGAACAACAGGTGGAGAAATTAACTCCAATTTATAACAATGCATTACCTTTTGGAAATTTCTCTCTTGCATGTTTTTGACACTTAGAGATCAGATTGGGAGCCCTCTTAGCATCAAGTGGGAGTATGTTGATAAATTATGCATGTTGTCCTCACCGATGCATGCTTTTCTCTAACAGATCCTTCACAAACTTCCTTGTGCTCTTCAACCTTAGGCAAACCAAAAACTAATGCTTTTGATGTTAGAATCTTCAAACTATGAAAATATAAATGCCCATACCTGAGATGCCACAACCAACTTGTATCCTTATATGCCATATTGATAAGGTTATTGTTATGTTCACCAAACTTCAATGGAAACATCCTATTCTTTGTCATAGGCACAACTGTTACCACCCTATTTCCTTGATTCTTATCATAAATTATACATTGTTGATTTTCAAATACAACTTTATAATTCTTCTCACATAATTATCCAACACTCAAAAAATTATGCTTTAAATTTTGAGTCTAATAAATGTCTTTAACACTCTTCATACCTTCTTTTGTATGGACTTCCATAGCTCCTTTTGTAGCAACCTTCAATGATTTGTCATCACCAAGTTTGATCTTGGATTTAAAATTTTCATCCATTATAGAAAAAAGTTTTTCATTCCCTGACATGTGGTTAGAACATCCCGAATCTAAATACCAAACATCTTTAGAAATATTTTTAGCTTTGTCATAAGATAAAAATAAATAATCTGGAGGATTCTCATCACCTTCTTGAGTCATAATGAACACTTTTACCATTATTATCTTCTTTTAATCTACACTCATAATTAAAGTGGTCATACCTATTACAATAATAACACTGGATTTTTCTTTTATCAAATCGGCCTCTACCTCTTCCTCTGAAACCACCTCTTCCTCAAAAACCACCTCTGCCTCTATTTCCTCTTGAGTAATTCTGATTTTGACCTCTACCTTGGCCTTGATTACTTTTGATGCTACTATTGGCATCTTCATTCTTTGTGATTTTTAATTTGGAAGAAAAAGCTTTCTCATCACTTTCTCCAAATGAATCTCTCAATCTTTCTTTATGAGACATCAAAGATCCAATTAGATGATCAAATTGAAGGGTAGACAAATTCTTGCTTTCTTCTATGATTATGGCAACATGTTTCCACCTTGGTGTGAGAGTCCTCAACACCTTTTTGATCACAACCTCATTATTCACAATTCCACCAAGTGTAGCCATCTTATTGACCACATCTTTTACTCTGACACAATAGGTACTCACACTTTCAGCTTCTTGCATCTTTAAATTCTTGAATTCTCTCTTCAATGTCTATAACTTGACAACTTTGATTTAATCACTACCTTGTTAAGCTTCTTTTAGAGTCTTCCAAGCATCCTCTGCTGTCTTTGCTCCTACAATTCATGGAAATAGGCTCTTATCTAGAGTTATATGAATATGAAATAAGGCTTGAGCATTCTTCTTCTTAGCCTCCTTCTTAGTTGTTTTATCATTTACTATGAGGGCATTCCAATCAGCTGGCTCTGTATACCCTAATTCAACAATCTCCCATAAATCTTTTCTTATCAAAAAAGTCATTATTTTGATATGCCAATAATCATACTCATTTCCATCAATTTCTAAAATGGGCAAGGAGTTAGAATTTGACATGATAAAATTTTGGCAAAATTCCAACTACTAAATCTTTAACCCCAAAAGAAAAAATACCTGCTCTAATACCAAATGTAGATTTTATCCAAGCCTAACTACCTGATAAACCAATTATAATAGCATAAAAAAATAACAATAAATTAAAACAAAAAACTTATAGCAGAGACAAGTCAAAAATATGCAATAATACTATTTTTTCAAGTCATGAAATAGTAAGGATGCAAATAATTAAATAGCACGGAGCACTTGACTTAGAGGGGTTTAACTAGTTTTTCAAATAACATTCTAAAAAAAAATTTAAACATGCATTTCTTCATGCATTATTGGTTTCACTAATACACTGCAAGTTAAAACAATGTTTGACAACAGACTTCAAAAACAAAAACTAGAAATAGAAGAGTCCCATGCATAGATGAGGACTGCAGTCAACCGATGGTGATAGCATACGGTGAGGAAAGCATGCATTGGTGAGGACATCATGCATCAGTTATCAACACAGAGGTGCTATTGTTGAAATATGCGGTTGATTGCTCAAGATTTTTGGGGATGTTTTTTTCCCAACCCCACACTCATTAGTCTTAAAATTTTTCCATTCTATTTAAAAATCATAAATGCATTTTATCTTTTACATTAAACATCTAGTTTTAAATTAATTAAAAGCCATGTAATGGCTAGCCCTTGATTTATATCAAGAAATAGCTTATAATAATGATTTATACATAGAAAATAAATTTTATTTTACATGTAAAGGTTATGGAATGCATTACAAGAAAAAAAATTAAATAAAAATTTAATTTACAATCATATTGCTATCAAATTGTTGTGACAGCTTATAATTACATGAAGACATTAAAAACATTATAATTTTTGAACATTTTAGACAATCTTCTAAAATTTTCCTTCTATTTTTAATATAATTTAAATAAAATTTATTGTATTTTATAATTTTTGAAACAAATTTTGTTTGCATGTAAGTATAAATCCCTTCACCAATCTCCATGCTTTGTGCATTATAATGCAATATGTGTTGAGCTTATAATGCAATAGGCATTAATCTTATAATAATAACAAATGAAAAGTCATCTTTTCAAATAACATTGCATGAGGTAGCCCACATGGTAGATTATAAATTGAAAAAATAGGCTATATTAGAGCACAACTAGGTATACTTTAGAACGTGGATGATATTATAAATTAACAGTATCATTAAGAAAATTAAATTCTTATACCTAAAAGTCAAGCTATCAAAAGTACTGAAATTATATATAAGCATAATTTGCATGTTTTGTGCACTATATGATAGTATATGTTGTCTTTTTATCTCCTACCTTTATATATAATACAATATGCATTGAGTTAGTAATCATATAAGTCCACCTGAAAATAACATGGCATTGGATACCATAAGTGGTAGATGTTAAATTGAGAATACATGTTGATTTGACTATTATAGATCTCAAAAATATCCATGAGAACAATTATTAACAATCAAAATTAATTGTTGCAAGCCTAAGACATAATAAAAGGAATATTATAAAGTAGGAATGACATTGTCCACTAGAATAAGTATAAATACACCAAATTAATCAAGTTTGTCTACATTGAGTAGAACTAGTACTTGGTCTATTTTTAAACTTCTAGCTTATTAAAGGGGTGAGTGGCATAACATAAAAAATCATCATAACTAATTGAAGATAATTCAAACTTATACTAATTTGTAATAAAATAGGATGATGATTAAGTGCAAGTAAGATACTTTCTAATTTTTTTACCATAAAAGAGAACTAACATCAAAGAGATACATACAATAATATCCCATAAGACTTTCATGTATATCGTTTCATTCATCGATAAGAAACATGTGTTCATTGGTTATGTCATTCTCTTGTCTAAGCACCTAATTTCTTTGACAACATTCACCTATCTGATTAAATTTCTTTCCATGCTTATAAATTTTAGAATTGTTGAAATGCTTGTCCTTCCTATCCACTTTAGATCATAGTCCTCATTTAGTAAATAGTATTAGGTTCAATTTCCATGCATATCTATTAGCTATTGTCGTGTGGCCACTATAGTCATATGTCATATTACCTAGTCTTTTGTTTTTCTTTAAGTGTTGAGTCAAATATGTAAAATGTATAAAATAGAAAAGATTGTAAAGAAGACTCATAAACATAAGGCATAACAAAAAATTCCTAAGGAAGAAAGAGAAGAAAAAATAAAAAGGCAAAGTAAAATGAAGAAAACTACAAGATATATATATTTAAGTTGCTAAAATTAGTACACTTAGATATTGATATTTATAGTAAAGGTATGCATATAATGAACTCTTTTATTAATGATAAATTTGTCCAAGAGGCATCCAATCTTTCTCATAGAAATAAAAGCCAACTATTATATTCAGGGAAATCTATGGAGTTATGCATCGTGTCTTGCCACAAAAGCTTGCTAAACATGTTATTTTTTAAGGTACCAAGGCTATCAATAACTCTACCAACTCTGAAGTATTTAGAAGAAGAAGGTTGTAGGTATTGGATGATGGAGGTTATTCAATCATCTCATTAACCACTAGTGATTGGACCACTTCTAATTTAGTGGTACATATTTTGTTTTCTAGTTATGTCATGTGGTAGTTGTATTTATTTTTTTAGCATGTGTGAAAGTAATAACAAATATGTAATCATGTTCACTCATATATGTGACTATTCATAATGCAATCCCCTAATGTAAACATATAGTGGAAAAATGAAATCACAAAAAATAGCAGCATCATGATACTTGTAAAGGTTGAATAGTTAGATATGTTCCTATTCATACATGGGTTTATGATAAACCTTTTTTAAACCATTAAAATTTATGCAAATGATTCTTACCTAAGTTCCACACTAAGTAAGTCAGATGTGTTCCATACAATGAATGGTTGATAAGCATAGGGTTCATATACGTGCTCACACACTAGTTCTATTAGATGTGTTCCCGATAGTGCATGGTTCATAAGAAGTTGGTGTCTTCCTTCTTCTACCTAGATTTTGAGTTATGTGCTAAGATCATGAGCGAGCATAGGCATGCAAGCTATAGAATAAGTGTGATTTTTTTTGCTATCATGTTAACACTGGGTGGGATGTTAGAAAAATTAGTGTTCACAATTTTATTAGTGATTTACTATGTGGTAAATACTATCAAGTTATTATTTGTAGATTATTGTATGGTTAATATAGTAATATTGTTATTATGTTAAGTCATATATAGATTATTATAACAAATAATATATTATGAATAGTTTATTGCTTGGTGATTTAGTTATAACTCACGTAGCCTATGAGATATTTTAGGTAGTTAAAGTTTGAGTAATTATTGGGATATGAGTTATTTGAGGAGATAAAATCTCCATGAATATAGTAATTCATTTCATATATATAGTGTGGAAACTATGTACTAGAATAATATATTGAGTGTTTAATTATTATCCTATGTACTCTCTATGTGTTCATCTCTAATATGTATTTCATTAATTAAATCTTTGCATCAATCTCATCCAAAAGATAACATATAATATAGTACAACCTAGTAAATCCTTGGCTCCTCAAGATGGGTATGGGTGCCCATCAATCATTTATCAATCGCATAGTCACCCTTATCTATCAAATGTCATCCCTGAATTCAATTTATCAATCAAGTGTGGTCTAATCCATAAATTCATCAATATATTATTTATGCCATATATAAATAGAAGGGAAACTTTTCACATCACTCACTAGAATGTGGGATCCCTAATTTTCCCTATATATATTTATGTAAATCAAACCCTCTAATATTTATGTACTGCTCTCACCAAATAGATATGTATGGTCAATCATCAACCAAGTTCCCCTCATATATTATGGGATCTCTCTCATACTCAACTATAGATGGTCTATCTATATATATGGGCACCACCCATTAATGTGCCCAATATATTATATATTACATATCCATATCCTAAGTAGATAGAAGGGCATAAGGGTATTTTTTTTGGCATCACTCGTACATCAATCACTCATGATTGATGTTATATATTTTATATCAATAAATATGTAGGGGTGGGGGTCACCATTATATATATGATAAGTTGAGCAATCAATTTGTAGATGAATCTAGGGACCCTATCTATATATGGGCATTTGATATCCCCTATCTATACCTATGGAGGATGAATTTCCTATGTATAGACAAAGACTTAATTAGTTTATTATATAAACCAAGAGCCCATATCTATATATGGCCACTTGAATATCCCTATCATCTAAGGAGGGTGAGGGGTGTACAGGGTTTGAACCTATAGTATTTAAGTCATGGAATTAACAATTTGACTAATTCTTCCACCTAATTTCATTAGATATGGGCAAGAACACAATGAAGCAATTCCATATCCATATCCCATATCTATATATGGCAGGTTCCACCCAAGTGAATAAATTAATTTGAATCATATTACAAACATAATATGTTTGGATCATTCAATTTTAATAATTAGGAATGCATGATATGGTGGTACCATATTTCATCAATGCATAAAAACATGATCACACCCTCCTCCCCAACAAATATATAAATATAGAGTTTCATTGGCATTGACATAGTATATATTTTATTTGGAATAATATATATTGGCATGTTGATCACACATATGGATTTAAATATATATTTAGACTGAATATATATGAGCCAAAGTATATCAATACTATCATCTATATCTTGTTCACTCTATCCACTGAATGAGACTATCAATGATTGAACAAATCTATTGATGTTCAATGCTACTACATTACATATTTAATATGTATTGTATGACCAAAGTGACTCAATGTGCATACTAATTTAAATATCATGAGTGATCAATGTGATGTAATACATATCCATATCATAGTATAGACTTATGTCATTTCTATGCATCTTTCATTATGTTGATGTAATAGATAATGAAATGGGTGTGGGTAACATGATTTCATGGCTAATGTCTACCCAATTAATATGATAGTTGGTTTCAATTGCTTGAGTTTAACGAATGGGCTTCAGTATGTATGGGTTTTTTAGTGTGGTGGTCTCATTGACCATTTTGATACCATTCACTATAACTATATTTTCCCAATCCATGTGCTATAAATGCAAGTAAAAATGGCATAATTAGATAAAGGTGAAAAATGAGGAGGTTTGTTCTTTCATATGGAATAACAATTTATTTTATGGAGAGGAGACATTATGTTTCACAACTTTAGCTTGATCCAAATAAAAATGGTGGGGAAGGTATGTCCATACAAAATATGAAAGTGGAGATAAATTTCAAAGTGATTTGATTGGTGATGGTGAGAGGCAATTATAAGGTATTTCATGTGATCGACTCAAAGAACCCTGAGCATATACCCATGCAAAGTGTAGTGACATGTCACATCTATCAATGCAATCTATATATTCCATAGAACTATTTCAGCTACCTAATACATGATTGAAACAAATGTAATCTCAATGAAAACATATGTTAGATATCCAATGTCTCCTCTAAAAATATAGAGGATACATCGCATGTCAATTTAAAATAATCTAAAACTAATTATATGAAAAATCTAATTGTTTTAACTATATAAAACCACATTATATGGATCTAAAACTAATTAAAAATTAAATGGAAAAGCTTCCTCAATAAAGGACACCTCTTATATAATGTAATCAACCAAGGCAGGATGACATATGCAAATAGATATGGATACATATATTACCAAGATTTTCTAATTCTCTTTCTTAATAACACTAACAATATCCATTATATTTATAATAATAGTGTTCATTTATATTTATTAGATGAATGGAGGAAAGGCAAAACTACCATAAGGGCCACAAGCTCTGCCATATTGGGTACTCTACTAGACCTAAGCTTGAATCCCCATAGTATCTACATACTCTCTCCAATCATTATGGTGATCTAATATATCTCAAATTAGGCACCACCACGAATATTATAGCTTCATTTGTAGAAGTTGAAAATACCATACTAAATATTATATATGTATTCATGTACAATATGAACTAAAAATAGTGATGCTATAGTGATGGTGATGTCATACCAGATCAAGGTACAATGATGGTGATAGGTTTGCACTTTCCAGTTGTGAAACCCCATATGTTTAAAAGAGTGGTTGGAATACAAAGAATAAAAAATTACATTGTTACTTTCCTCCATATTTAAATAACAAGGTAAAGGTACAACTCTTAACAACAAAGTTTTTAGTAATGTCTTCACCTCTCATGTTATTAAATAAATAACGTTAAAGATGAAAATATTCGATCATAACAACTTAAATGATACAATTAATTTTTTTAGGTATAACGTTTGACAATAATCAAAGACTAAATATATATTTTACACTTGGTAAACACTAAAGGCACATGTAAAATTTAAAACTATGCATAAGATTGTTTAGAGATGAATAAGAATAAAATTACTCCAAAAACTTATTAGACATTGGATTAGATGAAAAATGGAAAGGCTTCATAAATAAAAGACACCTTTGGTGTAAAATATAGATTCCTTTAATGATCTTTAAAATAAATGTATAACTAAAAATGATAAGACTCTATGATGGCCATCTAAAAAATATGTACTTATTTGAGCATAGCTTTTGATAATTTCATCATCTAAAATAATTTTTAGGGTTGGATATGGACAAATACTATAACATTACACTAACCTCTTAAAATTTCACTCTTTGACAGCATTTTTTGAAGAGGAGAGATAAGAAAAAATAACTAATTTTCTATCAACATACATGGCAAAAGATTAAAGATTAAAAAATTTGAAATGAATATTAGATCAACTTATTTTGAAGGGTTATTTGTATGCAAAACAAATTATTTAGTGATCCCATAGACTGATTAAAGTCAAATGTTATTAAAAACATTCAATTTAATTCAACTATCCAAATGTATATGTTAAGGGTATAACATTTTCAACCTAATTGATCATGAAGGACTTGTGAAGTAAAAAATGAAACTAGCTTGTATTTGATAACATTGATGGTAAGAAATAGTGTTGTATTCATATTTTCCTTTTAAAAACAACCCATTTTCATTCTAATGGTAATACTAAGTTGTCTTATTCTACCGAAAATATACTCGTCATACATTGAACTCATTGTTTCTCCATCTTTAATACATTTTATTTTGAAAATCATAAGGAGAAACATCCAAAACAAATAAATAACCCTTATGATAAATTTTAAAATATATCAAAATGAATAAAACAAATGGTTACACTAATATTTTTATGTGAAATATCAACTTAAAAAAAAAAATCCAAAAACAAACATAAGCATAAGCTAAACGTACTACAAAGACAAAATAAAAAGAATTGTCTTTGCACCATGTGAGAGCGGTACTCTAAACCTCTACCATATTATATATCTTAAAACCAATTTATTGACCAACTCGTTTAAAAAATAACTTCTTTCATGGATCCTAAGACTAATATATTAGTTATCTTTACAAGTTTGTCTTTCTTTAAAAAAAGAATTATATTCAAAATAAAGAGGACCACATTTGAATTTGAGACATCTTATAAATGCAATGCTTTCACTTGTACTCATTTCCCAACTCGTCTATCACATTTTTATGTACAAAGTAAAAATATTCAATATATTCATTTCTATTTTGATTTAGAAAAAGAGTTATAATTATATTGTGCATGCAAGATAGTCAAAATTTATGTAACAGAAAAAATCTAGGAAACATTAATTAGATATATATATATATATATATATATATATATATATATATATATATATATATATATATATATATATATATATATATATATATATATATATATATATATATATCACAAAACCTAAAAATTGAATACAAAATAAATAAAACTATTAAATAAAGATGCATGTTAACATAAGTGATATAAATCAATATTTTTTTTAATATATATATTTTTACTCAAACTATATTTAAAATAAGAAAAGTTCTACATAACCTTTTCATTTCCTAATAGAAAGTATTATTTTTTATTTTTTATATAACTTTATCTCAATATTTGAAAATGAGTGGTGGTGGGATATAATGGGGCAACCAAAAATTTAAATAAAAAATTGTTCTTGAAAGGGTAATAAAAAGACAAATTTTAATACACGTGCATACCACGCATCCCTTATGTTCAACTCATGAATATAGGTAAAAATGAAGTTGAGTGAGTTGAGATGGACTTAGAGAACCTTGAATTAATTTTAGAAACATATACATAAAATTCCATTATATTACAAACATCTGAATATGAACAAAATAAGACACATATAGTCTATTAGGGTATGGTTGGCAGACTAGTACAAGAACCCTAAGCCTAAGCTAGTGGCATGGTTAGGGAGTTTGATGAAGAAA
The DNA here is from genome assembly GCA_037957365.1 of Torreya grandis. Lineage (NCBI taxonomy): Eukaryota > Viridiplantae > Streptophyta > Pinopsida > Cupressales > Taxaceae > Torreya > Torreya grandis. Next base: position 2,041,160 of record JARHVA010003086.1, read on the forward strand.
GGTGACAAAATGAACATTGAAATGTGTCAAGGAGGACCTCACAGGCCTCATGAAGGTCTTTATAATTTAGACGAAACTTAGATAAACTACCTACAAACCTCAATCTTGCTCAACATCATAGAATGTTATTTCTCAACCCGAGAGGTCACTTTCTTTTACTTGGTTTAGTCGAGAGGATTTCCATGGGACCCTGAGCTCCTAAGGAAAGTTGAATAACATAATGCACTTCAATTTTTTGTAATTTTTTGGTGGATTCATATGTTCATATTTATGAATCATCCTTAAGAACCTAAGTCACTTTCAGGCTGCCTAAGATAGCCATAAAGACCTGATGAGAAAAAAATGAGAATTTCATGCTTCCAAATGGATCAAACAGACTTCCTAACCACCTAAAACATGTTAAAGACTCATATGAGAATCATCCCATGCCTTTGTTGGTAAAATTATACACATAATAGGGCTAAAAACATTAATTTTTAATATTTTGTAGGTCATACAGTGAGTCAGAACTTCAAATTTGGCATGGAGGTAGGCAAGGATGTTTTCTAAGTGAATCACATGGTAATTTAGGTTTTATCATGTGTGAGGAGGCTATATAAGAATTTGACAATCTCTTGGCAGAGAGCCCTAATTAAGGCTCAGTTAGGAGAGAGAAATGGTAGGAAAGGACATCTCCACTTACTCTTAAAGCATGAAATTGAACCTAAAGTTCTAAGGACATACTAGGTACCAATATGTGCCTCAAATTCTTAACACCTTTTATAGTTTATTCCACACAAGGAGGTTTGCATCATTTTAAGGTTATAAAGAATGAGGCCTAATTCAAGATTTATGTAGAGAATGACTTCTTGGAGATAGTTTGAGGCCATAAAATGAATTTTTGAATGTCAAATATGATATTAATAGGCCATCCATAAATTTTGGATGAGCTAAAGTAACTGAAACCAAATTTTGACAATTATGTGCAAAAATGGCCTAAGGAGATGAAGAGACCTCTACACACCTTGCATGAGAAAGAGGTGATGTGTCAAAGAGAACCTATTGGGGTTAACTAAGAGGTGTCAAGAGTAGATAAAATAGGTAAGATAAACTGATTTGACCACCAATAAGGTCACTTATCTTTCAACATGTTAAGAAGAATAGAAGTTTCATGAAGCTAGTCAAAGTGTCAAACAAGATTTTTAACTCCCACACCACTTGGAGAGTTGAAACATATTCTTAGGATATACACATGATGTCATGAACCTATTAAATTCATTCCATAACTCCTATTATTATTATAACTCATATGACACTTGTCTACCTTCTCTCTCCTATGCCCTTCTTCTCTTCTCTTACACTTGTGATATATATTGAACCACTTTAGCTTTGAAATGTATCATACACCTGAGTATAATGAAGCCTTGATAATTTTCAATCTTTGAGCAATAAATAATTATTTGGTTTACCTTCTCCATGATTTGTTTTAATGTGTATGTTAAGTAAGTTGATCTTGTTAAGTGATAGTTTTTCTTCCTTAGCTTCTTGTCTTTTCTTGCATCCATATTCAACTTTGGAAGTCTATTACATGTCTCTTAAAGTGTTATAATGTTTTTTATATAATTTTAATGAGTTGTCTCTTCAATAACTTTATTATATGACCTTGTATTTAGTCCTTCTAACATAAGTTAGCTTCATAAACCTCCATAAGAAATACTAATGGAAGAAGTAGATTTGGATTACTGTATATGTAAATTAGGATTGTGTTTGAAGTGCACTTGTAATTGGTTGTTTATGGTTAGGTTATAATTGATGCATAACCTTTTTAGGATAGATTTAATTTATGTTTTTCTCTCCTTTTTCATCCAAATGAGCTAGTAATTTAGGTGATGAGCTTCAATAAACAAATCAAGGGAGTTAACCCTTCAATCTATAGGTTTTCCCCTATTATAGACAACCTATAGGCCTAGAGGTAATCCATTTTTTTACTCAATTTGGAGAATGTTTTAACTACATCTCCAAAGATGAGAAATTGAGTGATAATGAGTATCTTAGAATAATTTAATCTTGCTAATTTATGCCAAACAATGATTTTGAGCTCAATGAAAGATGAGAAAATGTTTAGTTCATTATCATTTTTAAAGTCAAATTTAAGAAACAAGATTGATAATAATATGGAGACTTGATTGAGGCTCTATATAATTAGATATAATGTCCTCAATTTTTCATTTGAAAGAGCTCTAGAAATTTGGCAGTCTGCATCTAAAAGAAGAGTATTAACTAATAATTCTTCAAACACTCTACACTCAGAGAGTTCTGCAAGACTATATCTGAGTCCAACAACTTTTGAAGAGAATTCACGTAATAATTATAAATTAAAATGAAGAAAATTGGCATGTATAAATTTTAAATTTAGGCATCTGAATTGTGAGGTTGATTGAGGAAGGAAAGCAGATTTTATGATCTCAAATAATTACTCATAGATTCATGTAATTAATAATCGATGAGTTTAATTTTTATATAAAAGTGCTAATAATTGATTAGAAAAACATGTATTTTTATGTTTTTTTATTAATATAACATTTATATACTAGTTGTAAACTCTATTATGGAGATGCATAAGTATATTATGGTGTTTCATTATTATTTTATATGAAGTAGGCATATTTTTTTGTTTTGTTTAATAAAGAGAACATGTCTATAATAGTTGTAAACTCTATTATAGAAATGCATAAGTATACTATGGTGTTCCCTTGTTATTTTATATTAATTATATGTATTTGTGTGTTCTATTTTATTAAGAGAACATGTCTATAACAAATTTAAACTCTATTATAGAGATGCATAAGTATATTATGATGTTCTTTGGTTATTTTATACCAAGTAGGTGGATTTTTGTGTTTTGTTTGATTAAGAGAACATGTCTATAATAATTTTAAACTCTATTATACAAATAGATAACTATACTTTGTCATTTCCTTGTTATTTTATACCAAGTAGGTATATTTGTGTGTTCTATTTGTTTAAGAGAACATGCCTATAATAGTTGTAAACTCTATTATATAGATGCATAAGTATATTATGGCATTTTCTTGTTATTTTATACCAAGTAGGTGTATTTTTATGTTCTGTTTGATTAAGAGAATTTATCTATAACAATTGTAAACTTTATTATAGAGATGTATAAGTATATTATGGCATTCCTTTGTTATTTTATACCAAGTAGGAGTATTTTTGTGTTTTGTTTGATTAAGATAAAATGTCTATAATAGTTGTAAACTCTATTATAGAGATGCATAAGTATATTGTGGTGCTCCATTGTTATTTTATGCCAAGTATATTTTTGTGTTTTGTTTAATTAAGAGAACATCTCTATAATATTTTTAAACTCTATTATAGAAATGTGTAAGTATAGTGTAACATTCCCTTGTTGTTTTATATCAAGTATGTGTATTTTTTTTATTCTGTTTAATTAAGAAAACATGTCTATAATAGTTGTAAACTCTATAATAGAGATGTGTAAGTGAATTTTGATGTTTCCTTATTATTTTTTACCAAGTAGGTGTATTTTTGTATTATGTCTGATTCAGATAGGATGTCTATAATAATTGTAAACTCTATTATAGATATGCATAAATTTATTGTGGTGTTCCATTGTTATTTTATATGAAGTAGGTATATTTTTGTGTTATGTTTAATTAAGGAAACATGTCTATAACAGTTTTAAATTCTACTATAGAGATACATAAGTATATTGTGTTAACTTGTTATTTTATATGAAGTAGATGTATTTTTGTCTTCTATTTGATTAAAAGAATATGTCTATAAGAGTTGAAAACTCTATTATAGATATGAATAATTATATTGTGGTGTTACCTTGTTATTTTATATCAAAATTATTTGAGGTATCTATAATGTAATGAAGTATAAAAATCTATATTGAACCAACAACCTCACTTCCTCTAATAGCTTGCATAAATTAATTGAAATTTTGAGAAAATCATCACATATGTATTTGAGAAACTTTAATTAATCCCATGGTTGATGTTTTGGACCAATATTAATTTTGTTTTACCCTTAAATATGGTGGAACCAATTCACTAAAAAATAAGGCAAGATCTCAACCTTAATCCCTGTAGCTTTAATTCCACCTACACCACATTCAATGCTATAAATAAAATATACATTAAGTGTGAGAATTTGGGTAGTGAAGTCATTTATGTCATTAACTTATTTTAACTTTTTCTAGTTTTTTAAGCTTTGAAGTCTTGAACATAGCAATTTCAACTTACAAGTTTATAATTATAGTTTTAGTTATTTATTATTAAGTTTTTTAGTGATTAAAATAATATATAAGGAAAAGCATGTTTGTTTTACTTGATATTATAAATATGTTAAGGACCACTTGTGACTTAGGACACAATACATTTAAGACAATAATTATATTCTGGTTGGCATAGTTTGTAATTGAAATAAAAATATATTTGAAAGTCTATTATTGATTATAAATACTCAGTTAAGACATTTTGGCAAACTTTATCATTATTGATTATGGATATGGTTAAGACATTTAAAAGATAGTGCTTTGAGCAACTATCTTTAAAGAATTGTTTTTCAAGAAACTTATCATTATATTTATTTATTTCAAGATAGATGACTATGCATGCAAATAATTTCTCTTCATATTCATAACCAAAAAAACACAAATCCATACCTTGCAATTTCAGTCATAAGAAAACTAACTTAGAAATTGTTTGCACTTCCATTTCCAACATCTTGTCCCAATATTTTGACTATCAAAGCTTCGTTTCTACCAATCACTTGTATCAATAAATAGAAAAATTGAGAAACCATCACATATGTATTCTATCAACTTAATTATGCTCGAATGCATATGCATATCTATAATCGAGTTTAGAACTATTATAAACACATTATTTTAATAAAAAATAAGACTGAGAGCAGTTTTTTGCATGCACAGTCATCTATCTTGATTCTTGAAATGAATAAATGTAATGATAAATTCTCTAAAAAGTATTTATTTAAAGTTATTTACTTTCCATCCTTATTTTTTATATTTGTATTGCCTTATGCCCCATAGTCTATTTATTTTTTATACTCTATACTCTAATTTTTTATCATAACTTTGACTATACTTTATTTATTATATTATTTGATTCATCTTTACCACTATTTTTTTCTAAGAAACAATGGCATGCAAGATACTTATTTTAAATAATGCACAAATAACAAGATAAATTATATAACATGTATGGTCTTTACCACATACTTATTTTAAATAAATAAGAAATTTATTTCTTCTAATAAATAATGGCATGCAAGATACTTCTTTTAAGCAATGCATAGAGCAAAATGAATTATATTATATGGTTGGTATTTACCACATAATTATTTTAAATAAAAAAAAACTCATTTTCTCTAATAAATAATGGCATACGAGATACATCTTTTCAACAAAATTAATAAATGCAATAGAGCTTCATGATCATTTCAACCATATTTTTAACTAACTTAAAAAGACTTATTTCACAGATTTTGTGAACATATCAACATGTAATAAGCAAAAATTAGTGAAATAAATAAATATAATGATAAGTTTCTTAAAAATTATTTAAATATATTTGTTTTTCATCCTCAGTTTTTGTAGTTTTCTTGTTTTATGGCCCCATAGTTGGTTTATACTCTATACTTTGATTTTTTGTTACAATTTTTACTATACTCAGTTTATTATATTATCTAGTTGGTCTTTATCACATACTTATTTTAAACAAATAAGAAATTAATTTCTTCTAAGAAATAATGATATGCAAGATACTTCTTTTAAACAATGCATAAAAAAAAACTAAATAAATGCAATAGATCATCATGATCATACTGTATTTTATTTTTAAATATTTAAGATAATAATTCTAATCTAGTTGTCATGGTTTTATATTTTTATTTTTAAAATAATGAAAATGATTTGAATATTTTTTTTATTTTTGTCATCCTCACTTTTCATAGTTGTCTTTCCCTATGACTCCATGGTTTATACTCTATACTCTAATTTTTTTTCATGTTATTTTTGCTATACTTAGTTTATTATATTATCTAGTTAATATTTACCATATACTTATTATAAACAAACAATAAATTGATTTCCTCTAAAAAATAATGAATGCATAAAGAACAAACCAAACAAATACAAGAGAGCCTCATGATCATACTAAAATTTTGTTTTTAAATATTTAAAGTAATAATTATATTTTGGTTGAGATGGTTTTTTAATTGAAATATATAAAAAAATTGAAAGGCCAATATAGATGTTGTTAAGATAGTTTGGCAGAGCTTATTATATAGTTTATAATTATAAAACTATGAAAATATTTTGTATTTTTTTTTCAATTATGTCATCTTCACATTTTATAATTGTCTTGCCCTATGGCCTTATAGTTTTTTTATACTCTATACAATGGTTTTTTTTCATAATTTTTATATATTTACTTTATTATATTATTTGGTTGGTATTTTAAGAGACTTATAGAGGTATATATTCAATTTATACATAATATGGCCACTAAATTTAGAACTTAAAAAAGATAAATTTAATATTTAAAAAGGAAGACAAATTTAATCATTAAAAGGATGGAACTTTAAACAAAATCTTGACTTCAGATTTTTCACACTATAACCTCTTTCTCCTTTGTTTTTTTAATTAACACAAATTATCTCTTATAAAATAAATCTACATAAGTGCTTCAAATTGCGTGAAACCCCAAAACTGAAAAATTGTAAAACCTAAATTCATATAACTTCAATTCTATAAATCCTTTGTGGTCATGGGAATCACAAAGTGAGCCATAAATGCAAGAGGAGACCAAATAAGAGGCTAAATAGCCAACAATGAAGTACAACTCAAGTAATAAATACAAATCTTACATGTCGTGAGAATCATGAATTGAGCGACAATTATAAGAAGAGGTCAAGGATGAGTCTACATAGCCAACATTGCAGTACAGTTCAAGTAATAAATAGAAGCCATACATATCTTTAAATTTTTTCACACTTTTAAATAATTCTACCTATCTTTTAAAGGATTCAAACTATTGCCATGTTGTTTGCCCCTAAATGTGTTTAGGAAAAGAGATTTAACTTATATTTTTGGTTATTATTTCTTGATTTGAATATGATGCTTGATTATCAGATATTTATAAGTTTTTTGAAAGAATTAATATAAATTAATATAATTTATATATATTTACACATATTAATTTTTTATGATTTAATTATATAAATAAATATAATTGATATATATTTACACACTTTTCTTATATGCAGAGCTTTGCCTTATTTTTTTAGTTACGTTTACATTTTAGATTTATATTTTTTGATAACATAGGAGAGTTATCAATTGCTTAACTCTCATCCATTAGCAGTGTCATGTTTTTTTTTTTGATTTACATCATAATTTTTGGTTGCAGCTACAAACACTTATGGCAGAACATTGGAATGGATAATGTCAGAATCACTAAGAAATTTGTCAACAATGAGGAGAGTTAAAGAAGAGATTGATTTTGTAATAGGATTGAATCGTATGGTAGAAGAACACAATCTACCTCATCTTCAATATCTCCAATATTTAGTGAAATAAACACTGTGACTTCACCCACCAGCTCCTCTACTACTTCCACGTCAGTCTATGGAATGTTCCACAATAGATGGATATCAAATACTTGGAAATAATCAAGTTATAGTAAATTCTTGAGCCATTGCAAGGGATCCAACTATCTGGGAAGAAGCCAATAAATTAAATATAAAAAGTTTTTTTGGAAACCAAATTGACGTGAAAGGTCAAGATTTTCATGTGATACCATTTGGTTTAGGCAGGAGAGGATGCCTGGGATTAAATTTAGCTTTGTCATGGTCCACTTTGGCCTTGCACAGTTGGTATACTACTTTAATTAGAGTTTACTTAAAGGTGTCCCTCTAAAAAAGTTGGATATGTCAGAAGTATATAGTATTACCATGGCCAGGGCTATGCATCTTCATGCCATTCTAATTCCCCGCCTTCCACTATATCTCTATGACTAAACATTCTAATACTAATTTATGATAAACTATGTAAACTAGCAACATATTTTCCATGTACAAATGAAACACATATAAATAATATTATATTATGTTGGCACTCTCGGGCCCCTCTCCCACTCCCTACCACGCCTAATATTATATATAAAAGAGCACCCATAGGTAGTGGTGTTGAAATATGCAAGTGATTATTCAAGGTTTTTAGGGATGTTATTTTCCTAACCCCACAGTCAATAGTCTTAAAAGTGTTCCATTATGTTGATGAATCATAAATGCATTTTATCTTTTATATTAAAGATTTTTTTTTAAATGAAACAAAATCTATGTAATGATTAGTCCTTGAGTTATATGGAAAATAGTTTATGATAATAATTGATATATAAAATAAATTGCATTTTATATGTAAAAGTAATGGAATGTATTAAAAAATAAAATAAAATTTTAATTTACAATCATAAAGTTATTAAGTCATTATGATAGCTTATGATTAGATGAAGTCATATAAAAAACTAAATATATATTTATTATAATTTTTTAATATTTTGGATAGTCTCTTAAATTTTTCCTTAGATTGAATATAATTTTAAAAAAAAACTATTAGATTTTAAAATTTTTGAAGCGAATTATGTTTACACATGAATATAAATGCCATCATCTAGATATAAACATAATCTCCATGCTTTGTGCATTATAATGCAATATGTGTTGAGTTTATAATGCAATAAGCATTAAAATTATAATGATAACAAATGAAAAGCCATCTGTTCAAATACC